>OY720430.1:134076749-134676749 GCA_963082735.1 Pocota personata | reverse complement strand
GTTTGTCACACGATGTGCGGCACACTGGTAGACGTCTGACCCTAGAGGGGCGACTGCTACACACACAGGTGGTAGACGTGGACCCACCCCCTTGGCCCGGTGAGATCTCAACACATCTTGATTTAGGCTCCGCGAAGTAGTCATGATTAAGTTCTTGGCAGATGGGACGGTACTACAGGCATCTTGCCTTTCCTGAAAAGAGTTTCTAAAAACGTACAGTCAAGTCAGATACAGTATCCCTTATTTTCTAATACAATGACATCTTTTTATTCGGAGTATTCTCGGGATTTTTGAGAGATTTTACAAGATAATTTGTTAGTAAGACTGCCGAACGCAGGGGTCGTAAGACCCATTCTCACATATGGTTCACTAGTATGGTGGATGGTTCTTGAGAATCAATACCAGCTTTCAAACCTCACCAAAATCTAGAGGGCAGCGTGTATCAGAGTCATGGGATCAATAAGAACAGCACCAACAGCGGCAATGGAAACGATGCTCAGTTTCATTCCGCTTGATATATACTGTAGCAGTTTGTCGTCTAAAACCTCTGTAAGACTGAGAGAAGGTCGATTGTGGTCATCGAGCTTTTACGGCCATGCCTCCATTTTATCCCGATGGGGGACTACCAATAGATGGACGGAAATTGATTACATGACTCCTACGCTAGCATTTGAAAGGAGATTCGCTATAGAATTCCTGACAGCACGTACTGGAGGAATGGAAGAACCATGAAGAAAGAGGAACTGTCCTTCTATACCGACAGTTCTAAGATGGATGTTGGCACGGGAGCCAGAGTTTATCGTGAGGCTCTAGGAATACTCAACTCCAGCCATCATACAGGCTGCGGAAATTATACGCGAGAGTAATATCGTTAGCACTGTCTATTATGTAGACAGCCAGGCAGCCGTTAAGGCTCTGGAATCTGCTGTAATTAGATCAAGGCTTGTGAGGACCTGCAAATCAGTCTAAAATGGGATATCCAGAGCCAAATCGGCGCTGCACTTATCGCGAGCCCTTCCTTTTGTAGTAACCCCAATCAGTTCCCTACGGAAGAAAATAGAAGATGAAACCACCGATCGAGCAAACAGACGGTGGGTTCATCTGGAAACATGCGCAACGCCTAAGGCGCTATGGCCGGCCTTCAGCAAGAGATCAACTTCTCTGGTGAAACTTAGTCATTATAACGCACGGGTCTGGAATAATTACTGGTCATTGTGCCATTGGCGTTCACGCGGAGCGACTAGGTGTGCTGCATAACGACTATTGTAGAAGTTGCAGGGACGAAGAAGAAATTGATTGAGTGTGATTGTCCTGCCCTATCCGTTACAAGAATGAGGACTCTCGGAAGTTACTTCTTCTCCGAATTGGAGGACTTAGGTAATGTAGAGCTTACGGACCTCCTGAGATTTATATCACTATCTGGGTGGTTCTAACAGCGAAATTTACAGCGTTTCCAGGGTTAAATAATTGGGTACAATGGATCCGTACTGTTGGTTTACCTAACCTTTGTTTAGAAGGAAGTGGGCTGTCACTATTTTTAACCAAACATCACAGATTCCGAAAAATATTCACAATAAGACAACCATCACCGTAAATAGCTTTGAGAATGCAAAATTTGTTTTGTTTTTTTTTTTCTTTTGTTGAAAAAGCCGTAGACGTAGCCATTATACAGGGCTGTATGAACGAATTATAGAGAATGTTAATTCTCATATATTCGTATTTTGTAGAGTAAATAATTTGCAGGTTTTAGTAAAAATATTGGAAAAACTACACTTTTCTAACTGTGGGCATGTTTGTGGTCGGATTTACTGTTTAAAATTTTAAGGCCTAGAAACGACCTACAAAAATAAAGACGAACGGACAGGATTACATCGACAATTTTCGAATATATACATACATACATATATATGCTCAGTGTTCCACAAATGTCAAGACACACTAATATAATTTTGATAAATTCTGCCATCATCTCTTGTATTCAATTGATACAAACTAAAAAAAGACTCTATAATAATAAAGTCATATATTTCGGCAACACTGAAATATCATGTTCCGAAAAGGTACATTTCCATTGTGAACTAAAATATTCAAAAACGGTCGCATAGATTATTGCAAGTCAATAGGAATAATTTTGCTCCTAATTTCAAATTAAAACTGCAATAAAAAGCAATAGTTAATAATCAAAATCATAACAATATAATCATAATAGGTTTAACATTCGAAATGTTATAAAACAATATGAAAACAAAAAAACGAGTTGAAAATAAGGTCAGAAAAGCTTGACCTGCAAAGTTTACTGTCCAAGAAAAACACAATATCAAGTGCGTAATAAACAAATATCCGTTTACAAGTGTTCGGAAAATAAGTGAAAAATATAAAAATGAAAAATATAAAAATAAAAAATATAAAAATATAAAAATAAAAAAGTGCATCCTGAAACTGCAAAGCGTATTATTATTAATGGATTTAAATCATGCACACCTAGAAAGAAACCATTAGTGTAGTTAACAGGAAAAAGCGAATTAAGTTCGCAAAAAAATATTTAAACAATTCTACTGAGTTTTGGCACAGTGTTATTTTCTCAGATGCGTCAAGATACAATATTTTTGGCTCAGATGGAGATGGGTCTTTCAAACATTGGTGAATTTCATGCCTGGCAGGCTCAAAGCTGTCCTAAAAATTAAAGGATATCCCACGAAGTATTAAAGATGTTATATTTCCGTCAAAAAGTGGTATTATTTTTCTCGTTTCCTAATTATTTACAGGTGTGCCTTGATCTTTGTGGAGTAAAATTTCGGTATTATGACACTTAAATTGCTATAATTTTTGTTTTAAATACCTACTTTTGTTTAAAATTGAAAGAAAAGATATGAATTCATTGTTATTGAAACTTTCTTTGTTCGTATTAATTAAATATAATAAATTAAGGCAGAATTTACTACCAAAATTATATTGTTGAGTCTTGTGTTTTATGGATGACTGTATGTATTTTTGGGGGTTTAATACTATGCATCACAATTAATGTAGCCTTGGGATAAGGTATATAAAATATGTTAAGCTGACCCTTCTAAAATCAAATTTTCTTAAAATTCAGATCAGTGCTTTTGGAGACTCTTTCTGGAACATAGCGCGCCAACAAGTTCTTTCCATCTCTCCCGGTTCGTGGTAAGTGGCTTTAACTGTGACCACGATTGAATATTCTAGGACTGCTCTTCCGTCAATACAGGTGACCACTGTTGTTTTTGGCCTCCCAACTCCCATCGCACCGACGATTCCGTTCGAGGGACTGCTTCGCTATGTTGTCGTTTGGTTTCCTCAGTATATGGTCAATCCAGAGCCATTTTAGTTGTTTGATGTCTACATCCAATTTTGTATGTCCAGTCCTCATTGTTAGATATGATCAGTGGCCACCGGATCTTCAGAATGTATCGCAGAGACCTATTAACGAAAGCCTGTAACCTTCTCGAGATATGAATTGACAGAGCATTTCCACGTTTCGCAGGCGTATAACAGCACGGATTTAACGTTGGATTCAGAGTTTCAACTTGGTGCGTACCGAAATTATGGTCCAGAGGAAAAAGTAGTAGTGCGTAAATTGTTAACATCCACGTCTGTTCCACTATCGAGTGATATAAGACTGCCCAAATAGTTAAACTATGCGACTTCCTTTACGGTCTCCTGTCTCAGAAATATCTGCTATATGTTTCGGCCTGTGTGCATTATTTTGGTTTTCTTGACGTTAAACAGTCACCTCTCCATTGATTTGTGTTGTTGGCCAGGAGACAGATATCATCGGCATAGTCTATATGGTTAAGTTTAAGAAACGGTCTCCATTGGATACCATGTCTCTCGTTTGTACCCACCGTGACAGTCAGCACATCGTCAATTGCCAGTAAGACCAGAAAGTGACAAAACATTATTGTCTCACTCCTTCACGCACCTCAAGAGTCGTATAGTTGTCCATTGTGCAAAACGAAACACCTTGCATTGTTGTAGGATTCTTTGACAACAGCAACAATTTTCTCAGGTATGCCTCTCATGATAAGCGATCTCCAGATGCATTCGCGATTAACCCGACCGAATGCTTTCTCATAATCCACGAAGATAAGGTAGAGTGGTGATTGTAACTCCACCGATTGTTAAAGGATGATTCACAAGGTGTTAATGTGTCGACGCATGATCGACCATTACAAAAGCTCGCTTGGTGCCTCTTGAGCGAAGCATCGATCCTGGACTTCACCCGCTCGAGAATAATAGTTGTCATTAATTTTGGGAAAACAGACAAAATCACGCCAGTTATTGCGGCTTTTAAGATCATCATTCTTTGATAACTTAACAATAACACCATCCTTCCAGTCCCTTTTCATTCTCCCATCCATTCATCCTTGCCTGAACTAGTGGAAGCAGAGTACTGACCTATGCTCAAAATCTGATATCAGGAACTCGGCAGGTATGCCATCGAGTCCAGCTGTTTTGTTTGCATTTAGAAGTATCGCGGCTCCTTTTTCTGCACTTCAAGCAGTTGGGGACTCACATTTGCACCCTGGCTCGTTGAGCAGTGCACAAGTGTTCTTTCCACCTTCGTAGCTGATTTTCTATCGCCACTATAAGATTGCCGTTCACATCCAGCACTGGCACCGATAATGTCCTTAGTTATCTTGTACAGTTCTCTTGCATCCCCTCTTCCTGCAGCATGTTCCGCAATGTCTGCAAGCTTGTCCAGTCTCGCCGTCTTATCACGTCTTACACACCGCTGCACTGACTTATGAGATGCCTTATACTCGCTTTGTTTTTGTTGGAATAATACTCCCAATCCAAGGAAAACTGACGACAAATATGGTCTACGATATCCTAGGGAAATAAAAGAATTGGTCAAGGAAAAAAGAAAAGCGCGTAAGAAATGGCAACAGAGTCGTGCTCCGCAACATAAAGCTCACTTGAATCACCTGTGCAATTCGTTGAAGAAGACTATAAAGGATTTTAAGAATCGTGCGATAGGCTCTTATCTTGAAAGTTTAACAGCGAAAAAAAATTCCAATTATTCACTTTGGAAAGCTGTAAAATCACCAAAAGGCCCAAGGTCCCCGCGCCACCTATTAAATTAAATCACAATGAATGGGCAAGGGAAGATAAAGAAAAAGCGGATGTTTTTGGAACCCACCTGTCAAGTGTCTTACGACAATATCAATAGGCCTGATTTACCATCTGACGATTTAGCACTTACAAGTGCAACGCTAAGGGAACTCAAACATGAGATTGGGAATCTAAATCTAAGAAAGCTCCTGGTTATGACTTGATCACCGGAGAAATTCTCAAAGCTTTACCTAGAAAAGCATTGATTAAGCTTCTTCATATTGTAAATGCTGCGCTAAGATTAAAATACGTGCGTAACCAATGGAAAGTTGCGGAAGTTATAATGGTTTTAAAACCAGGAAAGCCGCCAAATTAGGTAAAATCTTATAGACCAATTTCGCTACTTCCAGTTATATCCAAAATTTTCGAGAGGATATTACTAAGGCGTCTCCAACCGGTTATAGAAGGAAATAATCGTATCCCTGACCACCAGTTTGGGTTCAGAAGTAAGCATTCGATGATTGACCAGGTGCATAGAATTACTGACGTAATCGAGAAAGCACTTGAAGAGAAACAATATGCTCAAGCGTATTTCTTGACGTCTCGCAAGCCTTTGATAAGGTGTGGCATTATGGCTTGAATTGCAAATTACGACATGTTCTCCCTGTATGCCTATACGACATTCTAGAATGAATGGAAATGAATACTCGCAGCTCATTGAAATTTCGGTCGGTGTACCGCAAGGAATCGTTCTTGGGCCACCTCTCTATCTGTTATATACTCGAGATATACCGAAAGAAGATGGCACTATCCTGGCTACGTTTGCCGATGACACCGCTATCCTAGCCGTAGGTAAAACAATCGAAAAAACGACTGCAAAACTGCAAAACGCACTGAATAAAATAAATGAATGGACGAGGGACAGGCGGATCGCCCTCAACGAATCTAAATCTGTTCACGTGAATTTCACTTATAAGAAAACGAATGTCTTGCCAATTTTCCTAAACTTGGCCCGAATACCTTTTGCAAACGAGGCCAAATACCTTGGAATGACACTCGACGCAAAACTGAAATGGAATTCTCACGAGAAAATGAAACGTAAAGAACTCGAAATCAAATATAGAGAAATGAACTGGTTGCTCGGAAAACACTCCCAGCTCAGTATTGAGAACAAACTGCTTTTATACAAGCAAGGGCTAAAGCCGGTGTGGACTGACGGTATACAACTTTGGGGCTGTACCAAGAAAACAAACGCCAATATTTTACAAACTTTTCAAAATAAAGTGCTAAGAGAAATTGTCCACGCACCGTGGTAAACTAGAAACGATGATATCCAGAGGGATCTCGGAATTCCGACAATCGAAGCTGAAATTAGAAGCTTCGCGAGAAAGCATAGAAACCGACTAATCGGACATGTCAACAATACAATCCTACAAATTCTGGATGAAAGCAATTTATTGCGCCGACTACAAAGGACGAAACCTTTCAGTGGAAAGTAACCTGCCAAACGAGTTTTTTTTTTTTTTCATGATAGAAAAATTGCTTGATAAGGTCCTTCTTAGTTGCAATATATAACAAATTAAATCGCAGGGTGGTTTTTTTTAGTCAGTAAGAATCTGACACTACTGTGAGCACGCGCTTGCTATCCTCATATCAAAAATACTCGCTTTGTAGAACCAATTTCCAAAGGGTAAAAGTTTCAGCATTAATTTGTATTTTCAGCGATCTACAATGTGCGATTTTGTCCCAGGTGTCTTGGGATATCCAGGAATCTGTAGCTCTTGACTGTCTTGGTACAGTTTCGGTTCCAGCTTCCATAAAAGGGATCTTTACTTGGTCCCACCTGGCGGCAATAGTAAGATTACCATCAACTCCCAATTGTGACACTTTGTCGTTGAGTAAGGTGACGAAATTACGACGTACATTTGAATCACTTAGAGCGTTCGTATGGAATTTCAGTTTCCTTAATGTAACCTTTGAGCGTCGCTGGACAGCAGCTGTTCTTAACTGATGCGTATGTGGCGCTGGGGAACATTTCATAGTAGTTTTTCGAATGCGATAGCTGGTGAAAATTTGTTATACATATTTATTGCGATTCATGTGAAACTCTCTGTGAAAGAGACTCAACTGATGTTCGTCAATATGACCAACACGTGTGTAAGAAAGGCGAGCATGCTCGTATGATAATTTGCTGCAGTGAAGATCATATGTATGCCCTGCCCCACCCATTTTTTAATAAAATACAATTTTCAAATTTGATCCTCGTCTGCACCTCAAATACTACGTCTCTACCAAACTCTACGTTGACTGGGTATACTTGCTCTATACATTTTGAACGCTTTAGAGTATACAGTTGCACCCTCCATCGCCCATTTTCTATAAACCATATTTAAATGTAAAGTTTTCTCATCTAATCCTTTCTGTACACCTCAAGCATTCATTTTGTACCAATTTTCAAGGTTATATGTTGACTAAAAGTACCCTACAAGTTTCAATACTTTCTATTATACTAGTACACCATTGCCCCGTCCATTTTTGGAAACCGTATCGAAAAGTCCAATTTTGACATTGTTTCTTTTAACTACACTCCAAGAGCTACCTCTGTAAATTTCAAGGTTCTATGTTTAGTGTGTTAGGGTAGGTAAAGGTAGTTAGTTACTCCATTCGCATATAAAATGTAGGCTATCAACTTAAAAAAATTGAAAACAATCAATTTCGTTGCTTCAAATGGATAATTATAAGAAATGGCAGAAATTGCCTCGATTTACGAAAAGATAAAAAAAAAACACAATTGCAATAAAATTGGGATAGAAAATAAAATTATAGTATTTCTCGTGTATTTCCTTGTTTTCATGTCTGACTCACCACTTATTACCTTCTCTGTGCTTTCTTTGAATTGAAAGTGTGTTAAACTATCCGCGGAAATAAACGACAGATTGAAGTCCAACGATTGTCGCTTGTGCTTCTCTTCCTATCTATTCTTTCATTTTGCTTGTGTATTGATAGACCAGCGTGAAAGACCTTATCATTGGTTTGCCTTCCAAGGTCATTTACACATTTCCAACACAACAGTAGTTAGGAGAAAAACTATCTAGCATTGTTTATGTTGCATCTCTCTTTTTATATATCCCCCTAACTGTTTGTTTACAACACAGAATTACTGCTTTTTATTATTACCGTTGAATTAATAATAATGCAAAGTAAGAAAAACTAATTTCACTAAGAAAGTGCTTTTCTTATCTTTTTACCTTGTGCATATACATATGTATGTGTATATAATAGAAAGAGTGCAATATTATATAAAATTTCTGGTTGACAACATCTATAAAAACAAACTTCCAACACCACACTAACCAGCTGTTTGTGGATCGGTTTTTGGGATTTTTCCTCTATCTGTTGTATTTTTAGAAAGTAAAAAAATAAACTTTGTGTTTTATTTTGTTCAACAGGTTTTGCCAAGCGAACGTGCGAAAAAGAAGAAACAATAATTTGCGATCGACAATCAAATCAACGGACTGTATGTATTAAAATTTTAATTAAGTTTAATGTCTGGCATTTACCTACTTTATTCGAAAAAATAAACTTATCTAATGATTGGGACGTTCTTTGTTATTAATCATAAACAGTATTCTTTATCAGAGACCTAATGGAATACATATGGAAACTTGCCAGGTAAGCAAAGTGTATAATACGAGACAATTTGATTGCAAAAATAATGTTAATTATTTTAACAATAACAAATCAGCCATAATGCACGTGGGATGGGAATTCCCCATAACATCCGCCATCTTACAAATGCTTTGTATATACATTCATATGTATGTACGAGTATGTACTACAAGGCCACATATGCCATTACAGACTAGTGTTGCCATATGCATTTCTAAATAAAAAAAAAGTATCAAATGTACCACAATTCGAGATTGTATCAACAAAATTAATCAAATTTCACAACTTTTTGAAAAACAAATTTTGTTTACAGCAGTGTTCCTCCGTATGAAAGGGATTATTATGAAATCGCTATAACCCAGTAAGCCTAACCAAAGGACTTAGTCCGACTTTTTTTTAATTAGTTTTGAAACCAGCACAACACGCATCAAATGGCATCATTCCCAGTCGAAAAAGTATTGTGCTTGATTTCGAAACATTAGAGTATCAAAATCGACAAAATAGTATTATTGTACCATTTTTGGACAAAGCAAAAAAAAGTATCACTGGCAACATTGTTTCAGATTACATGCTGAGGATGAGGATCGTGTTTCTCTTTGGCGGGAATCCTTCGCATCACACCCAGACATTATCTCACACTTGGCACTGAGTCTCTTAGCATGTCACAAGTCATATAATTTTTAACACCCCTAAGGCTATGCCGACGTCATCCCTCCATAAACCAGACAAAATATCAAAAATGACTCACAATAGCAAACGTTGCAAAAGCTTTCACATTTCCCTCCTTTTCAATCCTCTTTATTACTCACCTCTTCCACCCTTTCTGTTCTTTTTCGGCATGTTCGATCTTTTTTTGTTACTAATTTTTAACTCTCTTTTCTCCAATTTAATTTAGAATGAAAAAAAAAAAATCCAAAAATTAATGTAAATTCTCTAAACACGAGGTCACCGCACACCAAGATATCGCCTTTTTTTTCTCTCTCTTTCACTCTTTTGATACTTTTTATCAGCAGTGGAAAGAAATTTAATTGAACTAAAATTTTGTAACTTTTTTTTCAGTTTTTTTTTTTTTTTGTTTTCTTTTTTCTGCTTTTTTCCGTTTGACTATAAAATTATAAAAAAAAATTAAATTAAAACAATTTTCACTAGAACTTAAGGTCGTAATCAAGACGGAGGTATAAGATTGATTTTTCTCAAGTTTATAAGATTTTCTTCGGCGACAATTAAATAGCTCACTGCTGGCACTGAAGTGTTTTTATTGGTGTTAAAAGTGTTTGTTAAATTGCATTCCGCACTTTGGTAGAACAATTTCAATGAATTTTTCAAATTATTACAATTTTTATTTAAAGCAAATTTCATGATTATTCAATTGAACATCCGTGTGGACAAAAAGTTTCACTCTCTCTGTCTGCTGCTTTTGCTTTTGTCTGTACTTTGACTAGCTATCTCACTGTCTGTCTAACTGCTAGGCTGGTTGGCGGTGTAGTGTGTGCATTTTATAATGGAGACAGAATGGGTAGGAATATAAAGATGTGTGTGTTCACATTTCACAGGGACACAGTCAGGCAAACAAAAACCATACGCGATTTCACATAAAATGAAATTGTATTTGTGTTGTGAAATACGGTTCTGAGAAAACGAAACAAAATGACTTGCGCGATGAGCTGGCCTGAATCGAAACAACATGGCGGGGAAGTCTATGTGCAGAGAATTGTACCAGATCACGGTTTAATGAGTTTTTAATGAAAATTAAAATTGGTTAGATTCCACAGAAAATAGATCAGAATAGATGTTGTGAATGTACAAAGAGTAGCTAAGGATTAAGTTCTTCTTATCTTCAACTGTTAGCTCTTAGAAAGCTGGTGGCAGACCTATTTATTTATAATATAATAATAGTTTTTTTTTTATTGATTCAAATAAAAAAAATACAACGTTGACATTTATATCGTCTGTTGGTGAGAGTAGTTATTATAATAATAATTAACAATTTTAATAATTGAATTCATCAATCAGCCGTTTTCTATACCAAAAGGTTTAGTTAACGAACTTGTGAAGAGTGTTCCATTGGTGCCTAGATTCGCTATTCAATATCTGCAACACTTAATTTTCTTCAAGTACATGTTTTTGAAAATATTTGACTCGATGTTCAGGTACCATTGGACATTTTCCCATGAAATGGCCCACATTTTCATCTTCATTCAGATTGAACAATAAGCATTTTCTGGCATTCCCACTCCTTCATTTACTAGCGTTTAGTCCAACTAACCCCACTCTTATCTTAAACGTCTATGCGATTTGGAGTTTTTGTATGCATTATTGAAGTATGTATTTGGTGATTTAGCTTTTTATATACGTCTTGCGAGCTATTTTGTGCCTCTTCCAATTTTTTTCTGATTTGCTCAAATCTGAAATATTCTATTACAACCAATGTATTTTTATTCCAAACGTCCAAATTGAAGTCGCAATTGTTCCAATCAATGCCTGTATTTGCGTTAATAGTATTTGTGTTAATAGGAAATAAAACTATTTCAAGAAAGCTCTTATCCACTGTACCATTCTCTTACAATTGGCTTTTTTTAGAACCTCCCTTATATCTCTTACTGTTAACTTTGCGCCCAGGTCTGGGTCGTGTATCCGTGGTTCTGCTCATTGAATAGACGATGAAAGTAGCGGAGGATTCAAAAGCTCATTAAAATAGTCCTTAAAGTTGTTTGCTGATCGATTTGTACCGATTTTGAAGTTCTTATTTCTTAAATACTTGGCAAAGGACCACCAATCTTTAGCATCTTTGATGGTGTTAAGTTTTGTTTCCAAATTGCTATAATACAATCACGGGTCTCACATATTCTTTTATAATTTAGGTTAGCTATTTTATATTTTTCCTTTGTGTCATATTTTTCGGTTTTTTTCCATAACTTAAGCATTTTTCTGGCATTATGACAACACACGTCGTACCATTTTTGTTTAATGTGGAATATTGGTTGGTTTAGTTGGATCCCCACTGATTTGATTATCATATTAGTAAGCATGTGTGTAGCAACATTTTCAACATTTCCATTTTCTATTAGCCGATTCACTTTAAGTTCCAGGATTCTCTTATACACTTCTACGTTTCTGTACTTCAATTTTGGGACCAATTTCATATTTTTCTCAGTCTTATCTTCCTTCGTTATAAAAATGTTCAGTGAAATCGGCATGTGGTCAGACCAGATTTTTTCCTCAACTCTCAAATTATGGATATATGGATATATACATATATGTTTACTTCTTGTGATATTGCGCAGATATCTCTTACAGATGACCCAATTATTGAATGAAAGTCATTTCGCCATTTTCATCGCCGTTTACTGTGCCATTCAGTACAAACATTCCGCAGTCGCTTAGTTAATTTATTAAGTCTTCTCCTCTCCGATTCACAACCTTATCCTTAGATGATCTCGCCTCATATATATTGATGTTCTCCTCTGGAATACCTGCTAGTACCTGCTGTAGTTCTCCTTACGTTCATATCTCCGATCAAAATACTTCTTGCTGGTATATTTTCTACAAATAAATTTTTGAGAATTTCAAAGTCATTATACCATGACTCTCCTCTTAAGTACAAAGGGACGATATTAAGTTTTTCATTTTTCGTTGCGCCTTCTGATATTTCAACATTATTTTTCATTTCAAAGTTAACTTTTATGTTATTTTTCAGTAAATTAATTTTGTAACTGTAAAGTTCACCTCCTATTGCCCTTCCATATAAGCTATTCCTAGTTGCTGGTTTCCAGTTTAATTTGAAGTTTATATATTTTTCTTATCTCTCACAATGTTTGACTTCTATGTGTGTTTCGTGTAAGATAAATATGTCGAACGATGTAATAAATTAAAAAAATTCAGGAAACAGACATTTACTTGCTAACCCATGTACATTGTATGAGACTATTTTTATTTTTTGTTATGTCTATTGTATAATTCAAACTTACTTATATTACTATGTTTAAAGCTTGCAAAATTTTCACCACAGATGACTCAATCCTATTGCTTACTATTAAGGTTACTTCTATGTTTGCATTTTTCTTCTAGGTTTTCAAGATTAAAATCAAGATTTTCAAAATTACTTTTATAAATACCACTAATTAGAATTTTTCCATTTTTTCCTTCTGACATAAATTTATTTACTTTCCAATAAAAATAAACATTTTCTATTTTTAACTGATCTCCACTTAAAACAATAAGTTTTGATTTATCTACTTGGAGTACTTCCTTCTTTCGTCAAATCCTTTTCAATCGAGATATGAGTGTCCTTAAATTTTTTTTTTTTTGATTTTAGAATTTTGGTAAGCTTATCCCAGTTCTCCCAGTTCGGTTACAATATTCATCTTTTCTTCACTGACTATTTATTTATAGATACTACCAAGGAAGATGTTCCGAAGACGTCAATGGAATGATACCTAGAAGTGCGACATATGACGTTCTACTAGGTAAAGAACTATAAGCTTTACGTTGACCTGGAAACTGCGAAGGCGACAAGCAATGATCAAGTTAATTGAAAATAAATTCTCATTGCATTAGGGACCATCTGCGGAAAACCGAAGTTTGTACATTGTCGAGATTGCTTTAAAGCGGCTTGATTTTGTACCGATTTCGCGACTCGTCTAGAGGAAACTTTCCGAATTTAATTTGGTAATGAATGTATGAAAGAAAATACAGAAAATTCTTTCTACACAAGTCCAAAAATTTCATACATAACCAAGCCGCTGTAAAGCAATCTCGACAGTGTACAAGCTGCGGTTTGCGGCTGGATTTTGTACAGCTTTCTCGACTCGTTTAATCGAGAAACCCATACAAAAACAAGTCGCAGAGTCAATCACAATATATTTTGATAGCCTTTATTTTTTTTGAAAATGGCTCTTACGGTAATGTTCAAAATTGGTGGCAATTATGTAGAAATAAAGTACACGATTGGGTTGCATATACTTGCTATATGTATGTGCTCTTCATCCATAAATTGTTAAGGTTTCAAATTTAGGGCAAAATCGATGGGAAGTGAAGATATTGGTCTTTTTGAAAAATGCATTAGTCCATATTCATAGTTATATTTTAAGCCCGAGTGTAACTGATCTGGAGTCTAAAGTTAACACACAGATTAGACACGGCTGGTATTCATAGAGGATATGGTAGCTCTGTTTAATTAGACACGAGTCTAACGTCTAATCTACTACAACTCTACTACAAATTATATTCAATCTATTACTAAAACACTTTCTGAAAGCGAAATTTCAAAAATATGTAAACTTTTTTTTCTGTTGTAAACAAAAATAAGGTAAGAATTGTAATTATACATGTTTTGAAATAAAAAAAAAATTACAAAATTACAGATGAGTAGCAAGAAACATAAAAGAGTAAGGGAGACGGAGAAAGAAATAAATATGCAAATATGAAAATATCCACCAAGATATCAAGATCATAATCGACCGACATTTTTCTTTATTTTATTTAGTTCGTTACCTACGTGGTACACTGTTTTTATTACTGTAAAACTAAAATCAAAGCACAAATCACTTGCGCATCGCAAAATTCTTAATATGATTTTTTTTCGTTCAAAAATTTCTAACATTTAACAGAGTTAAATACAACTTAAACATACGTTCTACCGTGATTAATGTTAGACTAGAGTTAGACATGGGTTTAAATTGTCTATGAATAACATAAACACCGGATTAGTTTAACAATAACATAATAAGAACTTATCAAACATCTATGAATATGCGCCATTAAAAATAAAAACGAGACTATTTAGAAAATATATTCCAAATTTAAGTACCAGGTCCTCACATTATTCGAAAACAAATTGTTGGTACCTATAATCCATCAACAAAATTATTATTTTTGTTTACGATTGCGGTATATGTATTTAAAATGTAATTCTCGTTTATTCTTATCTCCTTTTGGTGCAAGTCGCTCTCTCAATCGACGTGTACGCGGTACACGTAAACAAACACGTGGAGCATTAGTTTTGTTCCAAAATTAGTACAAAATTTGCTAAGAGCTGACGTGTGAAAGAATGAAACCCATGAGAGCACACACTTTTTTTGTTATTTAGCAAATAACAATCAAGTTCGACCAAACATTTTTCTTTGCTTAGGAATAACAATACATCCCAGTATAAAATGTTGTGTTGGATTAGCAGTTTTTTGATCGATAGAAATGTTGTTGCTCCATATATTCATTCATCTATTATATTCATTCATCAAAATCTTGAAGTACAAAATCGTTTCCAAAACACATAACAAGTACAAATTTCTGCAGTTTCAAAAATCTAGTACCACTTTGTTGCACGCACAAGAACGCGTCTACTTTCAGGGGCACCGTTTTCTACGAATACGAAACAAAACAAAGTAGTTTTACATACTTGAAACTGAGATACTGTTTATTCCCACATACATATATTATATATTTAAAATCTACGAAATCATAAGACGGTAAATAATAATTCGCCAATACAATATTACGTCGAGCCTAGTTAACTTTCCTCTTGTCTTTCTATCACGTCCTTATTATTTAATCAAATTGAAATTTTGCAAATATCAGATCCACCAACAAATCGCCAACAAGCGATCCATTATTCTCAATTACCAAATCCCAATGATCATAATCATCCAGGTCACACTCAGATTGTACGTCATCAACGCCCAACTGATAAATCCACCCCCGCTCGGCACGTATTATCTCTGGGCACGTGATACGTATTGATCGCACCTTATCACCATATGTTTCCATAAAATACTTGACATCGTTCTTGCGCCTGATATCGCTCACAATGACAATATCGTGATCGGCTATACACAAAAAATGCGATTAGCGTTAACACTATAGACGGCAGAATTTTTTTTTGTTTGGTATAAATACCATTCGCCATTGCTGCTCTACAAAAGAAACCATAATCCTCCGCGCGCACCGTGTCACTCCACTCGATCATGTCTTTGCGGTATTTTTCCTTGTACGGTCCATCGCTGAGGAGTTGCTCGAGATCTAGATTTAGTTTTTTCGCCCATTCAGTCTTAATTGGAGAAGAGATTCTTACAATTTGGCTGCGATCACCGAGCCTGAAGTAATATTTATAGCGATTTACATAAAATAGAAGCAAGACTGAGCAAACCTTTTATTTAATTGTTCCGAGAGGTAATCTTTGCCACACTTTCGCTTGCCACTGAATAAAACAATATACTTGACATTTGCCATTCTCAAACACTACTAAAAGTACGTCTGTGCACTTTCACCCAACCATCGACGCCGACATACGGTGGGGTTTGATACGCAGGAATAGTTTAGAATATGATTACGGAAAAGTTAAACTATTTTCTGTGGGATACCTGACTTATTAAAAAGGAGGACAACTGAAAGAAATAAAATTAAGTTTCATTCATCATTTCATAACATTTTACTTGTTCTGATACGAAATGCGAGTTTTTGTTTATGCCGAAAATGCCATAAATAAATATCCCCAAATGCTTGTGACTAGTGACGTGTTGACAAATCACTTTAGGGGGTATCTTATTTAACCTTTAACAAGAGGATATTTGGAGAGCTCAGTACTGCCAGATAACATTTCTACAATAAAATCCCAGTATTGTGAAAAAGTAGTCTCTAATGAAAGAACTATTCTTCGACAAGTTTACCTCGAAACTTCCATAACCAACAATTTCAAGTTTCCTCTCTTCGATGAAAACAAGAGCGCCCATGACAATTTTTAAATATCAAATGCATAGTGAATTCTACGAGTTCTATCAGTAAGTGGACTAAAGCGCCGGAACAGAATATATCGGATCCGATCCATTCCAGCAAGGTTGCCGGAAAGGTGCATACATTCAACGGATGGGATCGAAAGCTTCGTGTACAAAAACATTATAAAGAGGTCAAAATATTAATTTTCAATTTATAATTTTGCTGTTTCTGGCCTATTTTGTGTACTGGCGAAATGGCAAATGAGTAAGAAAGAAACAAATGGTGTTTTTCATTGAAAATCTGCAGAATTGTCCCCTAAATCTTGAATTGCACCTCTTAATGAAAAACTCGTCCAGCTTCTTGGAAAGAGGTGGTGGCACACATTCCTATCTATGGTTTGAACAGAATTGAGCAGGCAACAATGAAAATTTACATTAATAAAAATATTTGAGACCGAACAAATTTCAAAAATAAATTCAATTAATTTTGTATTAACAGTAACCAAAAAAAATCCCAATATGAATATGCAACACACCTTGTGTATGTCTAGTGAACTTCCAAGATGCATGGATATGGAACTAAAAGTGTGAAACAATTTGATGCAACCGTCGAATAAAATTAGTAAAACGACAAAAGCAATTCAATTTAATCTGTATGCCTATACACATAACTCTAAATGTACAAAAAAAAAAAAGAACTTGGGCGACGAGTTATTATTAAAAAAAAAATACTCCTCTCCTTTTCCATCTGGTAATGCAAATTATACGTATTGGTGAGTCTAATCTCGTGTCGTCGAGAATTGATCCATAAATGCTCTTTTTTTTCAATGACAAATAGAAAGAGCACTTCTAGGAGTGGTTAATTCTTTTATTTAATGAAAAATGCCATAAGAAAATAAAGATACATCTTAAGAATGTCGTGCTAGATTTGTAATATAATTCTAAACAGTCAAAAAAATACTACAAATTACCATAAATATTCCCATGGAGTAGAAAAGAAATTAACAAAATTGAGCTACAGCTTATACGTACATTACCCCGATTCCCGTTCACATTATCTGAGTAGGTATTCCGTAACTTCTTTGACACGATAGATTTGTAATAGAAATCTAGATATGCCATTATTGGGTGAAAAACAAGAACGAGAATTAGGGTAATATTTTTTTTTATTTAATGTACACGCGGTCAAGGGGTTATAAAAACTTGTTAATGTTAAGCAACATGTGACGCGAGTAAAAGGAAAATTAGAGAGAAAACTGTTGGTTGGGTACTAGAGCATATTAGTGATCCGAATAGTTTGTGCAGTCAAATATCTGTCTTTATTTGGAATAAAGTACACAATAAACATCTCCAGGTTTTTCTCAGAGTAATGAAAATCTAAAATAAGAACTCTTGTCTTTATAGTTTTCTCATTAATTTCTGTAAATATTACCCATAATGCAGTAAAAAAAATACCTCCATGGCAATGCTAAAAACTAAACGAATACCTTTTTGTCACGTTACCAAAAAATCGAATACGTGTAACTTGTTGTCAGTCGAATTTGCTATAGTATTGCAAACTGGACGAAAACAAAGTCAACACAACCAAACAATCTCCAGTGTTTATACGCATTTTCATGTGTTTGTCTGTCAGTTGGCACAAATTGCCGTAAAATTCAAGGGAAATTTAATGAATTACCCATTTTTATATTTGGAAATTTGTAAAACACAACGAAAATCGAAAGAGACCTATTGGGCTGAGTTGGTGGTGACGAGTAAAAAAGAAGGAAAAAGTGAACGGTGAATTTCTTAATTGGCCGCTGCAACCGGGGCGAATCATCTGTGGGTTCTGCCGTGAATTAAATGATTTTCTTTTCTTTCGTACAGTGAATGTGATCGCCAGTAAAAGTGTCGTGCGAGGATAGTAAGCGTGTTCGGTTGTCATTGAATTCGAAAATAAGTAGTTTCGTCTACTATAATTTTAAGTAAATTATCCAAATTATAAAATAAATATAACAGAATGGGAAGTAAGTAAAAAGGAAAATTATATATATTTTTTTCTCATTTGACTTATTCGGAAAATCGAAGAAGCGCTCTACTTCATTCCTGATAAACACACTTGCTTACGTATACAATTTCTTTTGGTTGGATGGTTTCGATTAGGATCCACATTTGGGCATTTGTGTTTTTCCAATTTTCCGCCTTCTTTTGAGAAGTGTACTTGTATTAATTTAATTTATATTTTGTTTCAGTTAAATTCCTTGAGGTTATTAAACCCTTCTGCAGTATACTGCCGGAAATCGCCAAACCTGAGCGAAAGGTAAGTGGAATAGTCGACTATTCTCTAATCTTTATATGGGAGTGAATTGACTAAGGTTATATTTGATACATGATAGTAGAACTTGTGTAAATTCGAACAAAATTTAGTGTAAGTGGTGAACCGAAATTCGCATCTGCACTGACTGACAGAAAAAGTTGAGGAAAGTAGTTTGGAAATTCTTTTCATATTTTCCATGTAGCAATTTTGTTGTTCTAAATGATTTAGAAATAACTTATTGTATATAATTCATTCAGTAAAGTGCGTAAAATCAGCTTTTCGGCTGATTGTAGAACGAACCGAATTTCGTACTTTTCATTCACAGTGACACTGGCATTGTGTTGCCGTGTTCACTTTCGAAAGTGATGACAAGACACACATCATCACAGCAAGATAGAGTGGTTGAAACTTCGTGGAACTTTTGTGTGTTGGTTCTCTCTTTCTCCGATCGGGAAATTTGCCTGCAATTACTTTCACCAAAGTGAAGATCGGTTTGCGGCTACAATTAAATTTGTTTTTATGAATCAACTCATTGCAAAATTACTGAATCAATCAAATACATATATGTATTTAAATTATATAATAAAATCGGTGTACTGCCTTGAAAAGTCAGACTAAAATCAAGTTGATCGCTTTGCCATTCTCTTTCTTTGGATCTTACAGAAGTGCACTGAATGTAGGTCACTTGAGTAAGTACAACTACATTGCCTAGTTACCTGCTTAATTAAATGAACTGTAAAAACAAAGCATAGCAGTGGCAGCTCCTCGTAACATGATATTGGGAGTTCACATTCCGAAAAAAAGTTAATTGTAACTGCCATCAACTTCTTTAAGAGTTATAGTCTAACTGGAACAGCATCCCAAAAGTCAAAAATATTAGAAACATTTCAATATTTTATTAATGCACACACTAGGCTCAGTGCTTAAGTACGGCGTTACTGAAAAGGAGACAAGGTTGGAGTCCCAGAAAACAAGAATACGTTTTTTTTGTTCACTATCGGGAACGTCTAACAAATATCCATGAGTAAAATTGTTTTGGGAAGCTTCTTTCATAAATATAAAAAAAAAGCTCTTCGGAAACGGCGTAACCGTAGGTCCCTATCAGTTGTGTTTCGCGCAGAACGAATATTTAATTATAGCTACCATTTAATCAATCAATAGAAAAAGGTTTTTTGACTAGGAAAATCAAATTATTTGATTCAAAATTTATTAAATTTTTGATCATCAGAATTTTTTTTTTTGACCTGTAGGAAATAAAAAAAAGTAAGATCAGCAGGAAAAGTCAATGCGCTTAGCAAGAAAAAAAAAAAACAGTTACATATTTGATAAGCGGAATATATTTCTTTGATGAACCAGAAAAAATAAAACATCATCAAATATGTTAATACATCATCTGAACAATTTTATTTTTAGCACAAAAAAAAAAAAGAAAAAGAAATTTGATCAGTAGACATTTTTCTTTTTTTTGATTAACGAAAAATAAATTATTTGCCACAAATTTTTAGATTCATAGCTATGCAAAAAAAAAGAGAAAGCAAAAGTAAATGAACATTTTTTCAAGTATTTTTGGGCGATTGCGAATATCAGAGAATATCGCTCAAGTTTTTCTTTTCGTTTTATTTTGTTGAAGCATTTGTCATTTCTGCTGATCAGAAATTAAGCTTAAATCGACATTTTGAAAGATTGCGTACCTTCAATTTTCGAAAATTTTTAAAAATTCTTCATTCATCTTGTATCAATTTCAAAGCATTAAATTTCGACCACAATAAATTTGTTGGCAGCACCTTTTGTTGAATATTCGCACTCAAAGAAGATTTCCATTAACTTCCTGATTGATTTTTGAAAAATTAAAAAAAAAAGCTATGGCAACACCACATACTTATCCATACGAAACTTTAAAAAACACTGCAATTTTCCATTGCTGCACAATTCCTTTCCGTATGAAAGCAACGTTAAACTGATATGAGCACGTTCCAGGCGTTGTTGTCAACATTATGTAAATCCCAATAAATGAATTACCCGTTTATTTATGTGGGAGTTTTTGCAACGAAATTGAGGGTGCATGTGGTCATAAGCCGTCACTGAATAGAGATGAATTTATTTATTTCCGCTCTCCCTGTAAACTTTTATTATAAATCATTCTCTTTTACAGATACAATTCAGGGAAAAAGTGCTATGGACCGCAATAACACTATTCATCTTCCTTGTATGCTGTCAGATTCCACTCTTTGGTATCATGAGCTCAGATTCCGCGGATCCATTCTATTGGATTCGTGTCATCTTGGCCTCCAATCGTGGTACCCTCATGGAGTTAGGTATATCCCCAATTGTCACATCTGGATTGATAATGCAACTGTTGGCCGGTGCTAAAATCATCGAAGTCGGTGACACACCAAAGGATCGTGCTCTTTTCAATGGAGCGCAAAAACTATTTGGCATGGTCATAACAATCGGTCAGGCTATCGTATATGTAATGACAGGAATGTATGGCGACCCATCCGAGATCGGAGCTGGCGTCTGCCTGCTGATTATTATTCAATTGTTTGCTGCTGGTTTGATTGTTTTGTTATTGGACGAACTTCTGCAGAAGGGATACGGTTTGGGCTCTGGTATTTCACTCTTCATTGCCACAAATATTTGTGAGACCATTGTGTGGAAAGCTTTCTCACCAACTACTGTTACGACTGGACGTGGTACAGAGTTCGAAGGAGCAGTGATTGCCTTGTTCCACTTGATGGCTACTAGGAATGATAAAGTTCGTGCCTTGAGGGAGGCCTTCTATCGTCAGAATTTGCCCAATTTGATGAACTTGTTGGCTACTGTTCTCGTTTTTGCTGTCGTCATCTACTTCCAAGGATTCCGTGTTGATCTACCAATCAAATCGGCCCGTTACCGTGGTCAATACAGCAGTTATCCGATCAAATTGTTCTACACCTCAAACATCCCAATCATCTTGCAATCAGCACTCGTTTCCAACTTGTACGTGATTTCTCAAATGTTGGCTGTTAAATTCCATGGTAATGTATTTATTAATTTACTTGGTGTGTGGGCGGATGTTGGTGGTGGCGGTCCAGCTCGATCGTATCCGATAGGTGGATTGTGTTATTATTTATCGCCGCCCGAGAGTGTGGGTCACATTTTGCAGGACCCTATCCATGCGATTTTGTACATTGTGTTCATGCTGGGATCGTGCGCGTTTTTCTCCAAAACGTGGATCGATGTATCTGGAAGCTCGGCCAAGGATGTAAGTCACAGACTTCTCTTTTTCATTGACTATTATTAAAAGTGGATTTTATTTTTCTGTATTGTAGGTTGCTAAACAATTAAAAGAACAGCACATGGTTATGCGCGGTCATCGTGAGAATTCTATGATCCATGAATTGAATCGTTACATTCCCACAGCGGCTGCTTTTGGTGGTCTTTGTATTGGCGCGTTATCAGTGTTGGCAGATTTCCTCGGCGCCATTGGATCAGGAACTGGAATCCTGCTGGCCGTGACAATCATATATCAATACTTTGAGATCTTCGTTAAGGAGCAATCTGAAATGGGTGGCATGGGCACGTTGCTATTCTAAGAATAACGCAAAGAAGTGTGCCACTCGCCCCCCTTTTAGACCTAATTTTGTAGGTTTCCTAAGTTAATTATTAAGTAATTAATTTTTTTTAATTATAATTTTGTATTCTTTGTGAGATTCATTAAATATTGATGGATGAATGATAATAACTATAATATTTGATTACAAAAGATGAAAATAAAAAAAAGAAACATAAAATAAAGAAAAAAACGAAAAATCTTTGAAACAAAAAAATCGAAAAAATAATGGTTTTCTTTTATTCTGTATGTTGAAGATGGTAAAATAAATTTAATTTCTAGGCTGAGGGTCAACTTGTGAGGAAAACACACCTAGGCCAAAGGTATAAAAAAAAATACATTCAATGAACTAAATGAGTTCCTTGCACTTGATTAATTGTTTTGTATTTTTGTTGGAGTACTCGTATAAATACTAAAGATGCGCGCATGGCTTCCTAAATTGCAGAGGTAATCAAGATACACATCAGTTAAACTAGTGCGTTAAATATGATTTGAATTGCATTGCAATGACGATCTACTTTATGATTATTGTATTGCGTCCATTAAATAGTTGATATATATATTTTTTATTTATTTAAAACTTTGTTTCATGTAAGAACTTAAAGCTAAATTCTTTTTATTACTATTATACAAAAAACTATTTTAAAAAAAGTGCATTAAATTTCAATGAAACAGTTAGGAACATTCAATTGTCAAAAGACAAGAGGCGAATATATATAAAAATATAAACCCCTTTAATGGTTTATGTCGGCATTAAAAGAGCTAAGACCAAGTCGGTGTATAGCGTATATTAGGTCAACGAATACGTTTACATTTTTCACATTCCGTGAAGGAACCCATCATTATTCTTTAGATACGTCGTAGATTAGACTGCAAATTATCGTAAAACAATTTTCTCAATAAATAAATCTCTTCCATCTCACGTTCATATTTAGAACATCAAAATAATTGCTGTTCTCAAAGCGAAATTATCACCCCTATTATAAAATTCGCTGAAGGGAATAAATCACAAAACTAGAAAATCGGAGTAGTTTTATCCGCTAAGTGCATCATTCTCTATACAAATACCAATTTGAAGTGAAAGTGAATCGAATGAACGAAGATAACTTTCGATCCGAAGCACTGAGAATAATACACTTCCACGGCTTTAACGATTTCAATTTTCCAGTTTCGTGAATCTTTTATCCGGCTGATTCTATAATCATGATGTATACATACATATGTATGTAACTAAAATGGCCGAGACTACTTCTTAACTATCACCTCAGTTATTCAAAATCATTTTATAGATAATTCCGTGGTATCTGACGTTATCCTTTACTTCAAAACTAGAAATAATTCTTTATCCAACTGTCGCATTCATTACAATCTTTGTATATAAAAATTAATTTCTGTTTGTTTGTGTGTTTTCGATAAACTCCGAAACTACTCGGCCAATTGAGCTCAAATTTAGACATAAAGTATGTTTTGAAGAGAGGAAGGTTATGCACATAGTACGATTAGTGGCGCTGAACAGCAATTTCGAAAAATAAAAAATTATTTCTGTTTGTGTGTTTTCGATACCGACAAAAAAAACATCTATTTCATTTAATTAAATAGCGTTGCAGAGCACGCAGGACATCCGCTAGTAATCCTATAAATATTAAAATATGGAAGCGCATTGTTTTATACTAGGGAACTTATTTAGTGAAAGAAACAAAACCTTGTTTTTACGCATTTCTTGACAAAAATCTGGTACGTCATCTGTTCCCATATATTCACCGTAACTCAAATATCAAATTTGAACAGAATCGTCAGAGCCATTTTCGGTCGTTAGTAAAGAACCGTTAACCTTGGTGTTAGATTTAGCCTCGAATTGAGATTATAGATCCCTGATATGAAGTTTGAACAAAATCCGTCTAGCCGTCGGCCATACAGACAGACAGACGGTATTGAGAGATTCTCTATTACAGTAATGTCAAGTTTAATTAAATGACAAAATCGAACATATTCACGAAACCAATACTTGCCCTTATAAGTGCAAGTAAAAAACTAAGCAATTCAAATTATAAAACATGATGCTAGAATAGGTAGTTACACGATATCAGTAACTCATAATCGCAAGATTACGTATGTATATTTATGTGTGTATTAGTACTAAAAGTAAATAAATTAAAATGGTCAATACAGTTTGAATTAAAACAATCATACTAAAGAATTAGAAATTAATGCAAATACGCGACGTAATTTTAACAGAGGTAGAGCAGATAAAAAGGGATTTCAAAATATATCAACCTAGTCTTGAAATTTCCAAATCTTTTGTCGTGACGTAGTTTTTTTGTATAACCTCTCAGGGCGAGGAAAGCTATAACGCTGGAGAGTGCCCTGAGATGGAAGCCTGTAGTACCGTCCCATTCCCCGATGAGAATGCACCGCTGTCATATTATTATGAGCAAAGACTAATTTGTTTGTATTATTGGTATATTTGTACGAATCAATATTCTCGCCTCATCCATATTTTACACACGTCGCCTGTCATGCAAAAATGTGGGCACTCTGGAACGGATCGTGTGATAGCCTATTCATCATTTTCTAACACATCCCGCAGCTTTTAGAAGATTTTATCAGAAAAACTGTTATGAATTCTTTTTAGGAAAAAGTGCGCGGGGGCTTCAATACTTGCTACCGAAATTCACGGATTCTTATAAAATCTTAAAAGTAAGGCTTATCCCTCATCGTAAATAGCTTTAAAAAAGCAAACAGTCACCGGTAAGCTCTCGTAGCGTTCACTTCGTGTTGCCTTCTCCTAGTGATAGTGGTTTTGCTTAATAGCTTTCTCTTTCACTAATATACCCCCATCTCACTCCCTCTACCGTGCTTGTTTTTTGTTGCTTTTGGTTAATCGTGTGTATTAATTTTTCGCGCGCAGGAAACTTAGGGACGGTAATATTCTCATTGTGACCAAGTCCCAAAGGTTGCAGATAAGAACCTTCGCATTACCTATTGAGCAAACCAATGTCCGGTTACAGTCAAACTTTATATTAACCTCAACTCATCCAAGGACATAGTCTATGCACCTTGCCTGATCAATATTAGCGAAGACAAAATAGTCGCTGAAATGGAAACTCAAGGCATTATTGGAGTGCATAAATTCACAAAAACTTCCCAAAATACCCAACGTCCGACTAGACTAATGCTTTTTACTTTTGATCGCTACCAACCTCCTACAACTGTAGAAACAGCATGGTTTATACCAGATCCAAGGTTCAGGAATACATCCCTAACCCAATGAGGTGCCGTATTTGTCAGCTTTTTGGACATACAACTAAAAGATGCACTAGAAGCAAAACATGAGAAAACTGCAATCTCCCCCCACACGATACCCAACAATGCAGTCGTGCAATGTGTGCTAACTACTCCGACGCTCACTCCTCCTCATCAAAAACCTGTCCGAAATATCTTCAAAACAAAGAAATTCTAACAACTAAAACTAGAAACAAGTGTACTATGGCGGAAGCTAAACGCACTTACAACCAAACACACCCAACCCAAGCAACTACCAACTCTACATCATTATCCGAAAGAGCCAAACAAGCTCTCCGCACTAACGTGCTAGAAAAGAACACTCTTATACCACGTTTATATGCAGAATCGAGGGTACGAGTTGGGATCGAGTTGAGATTTCGATCTGAGTCTTTCTACACACCGAGTCGAAAGATTGAAAAATTCAAACTTGGTTGAACTGACAGATAAGTATAGAAGACATTCTGCTTTTGATTGTGTTAGTGCTTTGTTGTGTTAGATTCGCTATCTGAAATCACACACACACAGAGACAACATGTCAATTCAACCCCTCAACCCAGGTATACATGCATTTTTCTAACTCGATCCAGCTCTGTTAGCTGAGTCGAGTTGAGTCAATCCTATTTCAACTCGATCTGCATTTATATGAATTTCAACCCGGGTTAAAGCTGGATTCAAGTATGCATATAAACGTAGTATTAATCCCCCAACCCTTAACAAATCAACAACTTCTATTGAAACAGACACCACTCAATCTTCTTCCACCAACAACACCATTAAAATTAACGCATCCTCACCAGCTTCAACATTCAGCGCAGCTCCCAAGTCTTCCCCTCTGTTACCATTAAAAAACTTCAAGCAACAAACTAATATTACTAATCCGCTATTACATTCTCGCCCCCACCTCACCCAACTACTTCTAATAACGCATCACAAAATTCATCTACGTATATCTTTTCGATCAGCAACAACAAATATTACATTTATATGTATGTGTTCGGAAGCAAAAGTTCTCGTCCGATCACTGAAATCAAGCATCGTCGAGCGCTGTTAGTATTTAGATGGGGGACCGCTTGTCAAATTTTCATACATACGAAAACTTAACGAATCGAAGCAAAAAGCTATTATGGTCACACAATACAAATCCTTTGTATTCGTACTGTTTCGGAAGTGGTCGTACGAAACCATTTTTCTATTATAGTTCAGCCTTAACACACGACACCAAAATAGAATAACGAAGTGTCTTTCGTTTCGAGTCTTCGCGTGCAGAGAGAGCACTTTTACTCTTTGGCCGAAAAAAAAACGTGTTTTGAAAAATTCACTGCGAATATCAATCCAAACTCCACGTCCCAGAAACTTTGGGCTGACATCAAAGCTTTAACAGGCACTTATACACCAAATAAAATCAAAACAATAAAAACCAACACCAAAACAATCACCTGTCCAACAGAGATAGTTGAACTTTTTGCTCATACCTGGGAACAACTTGCTGATGACTCGAAATTCAGTTCGACATTCATCAATGAAAATTTAAAAAACGACTCAAACCTATCTTTTAATCCCAGTCATTTAGCTCTTTCTATTGAATCTCCTATAAATGTGTCAGAGCTCATCTTCTGTTTACATACAGTAAAAAGTAAAACGCCGGGCTTCGACCGCATTTCCTACGAAATGTTGAAAAACTCTCCTCCTACTTTCAAAACTCGCCTATTGTCATTTTGTACAACAACATCCTCAATACGGAAGTAATTCTACATTCCTGGAAAGTTGCGAGCATCATCCCATTACCTAAACAAAGATCTTACCTCCACCTCCAGGTACCGACCAATCTCACTTCTTACTTGTACAGGAAAAACCCTGGAAAGAATCATCGCCAAACGTCTGTTTCGGTTCATTGAAAAAGACAACTTAGTAGACAATCGGAAAGTCGCATTTAAAAAAGGTAGATCTACTTCAGACGCACTCCTTCACCTCGACCATTTCATCTCTTTAACATTATCTGAGAGAAACCATGCTTCGATCCTCAGTTTAGACTTTGATAAAGCCTTTGACAGGATCGGCGCACATGTTGTCTTGAAGCAACTTCTAAAATGGAAAATTGGCTCAAAAATATTTGGTTTCATAAAATCTTTTCTCTACAACAGGAGTTTTCGTATTAAATACTATAATATCTACTCCAAAGTCTATAAGCTAAAAAACGGTATCCCCCAAGGATCACCACTATCAGTGGTATTGTTTACTATAGCCTTTAACTAAATCAGCAAAATAATAGACAGCTTCCAAAAGGTAGGACATACACTACGCCGACGATCTTATCATTTTTTCAAAATGCAAAGACCTACATGTATTGAGAGATACTTTCTCCTGCATTACCGAAGCTCTGCTAAGTTGGAGTGAATACTCAGGCTCCACTACTTCGTGGTCAAAATCCGAAATATTTCATATTTGCAAAAAACATTCATGTAAAAAACTATTGTTGTAAATTTAAACAACATTCATATAAAAAATGTTAACTTTATCAAAATTCTTGGACTTATATTTGATTCTAAGTTTACTTTTAAAAATCATTGTACTTACATTAAAAAACCCTCACTGACAGGGTTAACTTAATTAAATTTTTTTCCTCAAAAAACAGCTGCTCAAATGTCAATACTCTTATAAATTTAACTAAATCTATTATATTATCAAAAAATGACTATGGTCTACCAATCTACGGGAAATGCTCTAAATCTTCCTTACAACTAATCACAACACCTTACCACGCTGCCGTCAGAACAAGTATGAGAGCTCTCCGCTCAACTCCTATCAACAATATACTTACCGAAGCTGGACTTCTCCACTTCGCTGATAGAATCTGCTATCTTACTTCGAACATCATTCAAAAAATCAATTCATCAAATCGAACACCCATCCACACTGATGTCAAGAAAGCTTTGAATCGGAAAGGAACACAGAGACTTCAATCAACTTTATGCAAGGTACTTATGTACGTCCGCAAAAGACTTAAATATTCCCATTTTTATTCAAAATCACAAAAGGAATAGTCAACCTCCCTGGAACCTTCCAAGCTACGTGATAAATACGGATCTTTGTAACTATGCCAAATCTGCAATCAATGATAACATCTACAAGGCTTTATTCTTCAGCATCGCAGACAAATACAAACCCCTCGGTTGGAACCTTCTTTTTACTGATGACTCTAAAACGAACGAAAATGGTTCAGTTTTATCCAAAGGCCTACTACCAGATTTTTCATCCATATTTACTGCAGAAGCATTTACTTTATTTAAAGCAATAAAATATTCGAACAAAAAAAAGACTATTATATTATCTGACAGTTTATCTACAATATCTGCAGTTAAAAACATATCAAACTCCATTGGAATTTTCGAAATAATTCGTGACTTCCTTATTTCTAATAGTGAAACACTAAAAATTGTTTGGATTCCTGGGCACGCCGGAATCAGAGGCAACGAGGCAGCTGATTCAGCGTTAAAAATGTTCTACCAATACAACAAAAAAGACATTAAAAACTTACTCCTCGCTTACTAAATCGCTTGGAAAAATTACATTCACACATACAAAAACTTTAACCCTAACAGCGGTAAACCAATCTAATCCAACAATGTCTCCCAAAAGAAACTAAAGATATACATCAGGTGAGGGTGGCCGTGGTGTAGTGGTTACATCATTGCTTGTCACGCTGTTGGTTCACGGTTCGAATCCTTATGTCAAGAATCATCTATTTATTTCGCATGAAATAAATAAAAAAGTCGATCACTTGCGAAAGCTAAGTCAACTCTACTGTGAAGGCATAACACTGGCAGTAGGGTGGTCATATGGCTAAAATGCAACTTGATCGTGATGATGACATCAGGAGGATGGAAAAAATACTGTGAATCATAAGCAACGACAATAATAGAGAAAAAACAAACAAAATACTCTCCAGTTATCTGGACAGCCACCCTTGGAGTTCACTGAAACTTAACTACCACCTGAGTTTCAAACCAAATACACCAATCTGTCTTTCTCTCTGTCTCTTCCTCTTTCCACAAGAAACGCCCGTGTTCTAAAAAATTAGTATAAGGGTATTCATATCCTCTTTAATACGTGCAAATTATATATATAAAAAAAAATTAGACTTAGACTTTCCACTCATACATCACGCACAAACATCTATTCAACAAGGAACCACCTGCACTATGTCATCTTTGCGAAGTGAGACCTACTCTTACCAGGTCTCACCTACTTTCCTGCAAAAAAATTCTATCAACCTGCAAAAGCATATCCCACCATAGTCTCACCTATATTCTCTCAAACGTCAATATTGATCATATTACTTATGTATTTAACATTATAACTGCTCTTAATCTCGAAAACTGTATCTAATCTAATATATTCTCTTTTTCCTTTTACTTCTATCTATCTAGTTTAAAGCCCTGGTAGCTAATTCTAGTTTAACTTATTAATTTTGTAATTTATTTTCACTTTAATAAAATTATAAGAATAATAATAATAATAAAAAGTCGTGGACCTCACTGGCGAGCGGGTGTGATAGGTCAACCAATTCTGGTTTAGTTAACTCTCAAGCTGGCCAGTGGTGTCTACGACCTACACACTCTAACCAACAAAATATCCATCAACCAAAAATTAATATTTTACAATGGAATTTAAAAGGCTATATAAACAATTACGACAAACTTAACATTCTAATAAAACAATAAGCCCACTGTATTATTTCAATTCAAGAAACACACTGTGCTTTTAATTTTAAACCTAACACACCTAAATCATTTTTTTTTTTTTTATAATTTTAACGTGTCAAAGGGGATATGAATATCCTTATACTAATTTTAGGACACGAGCGTTTTTGTGGAAAGGGGAAGAGACAGAGAGAACGACAGATTGGTGTAGTTGGTTTGAAACTCAGATGGTATTAAGTTTCAGTGAACTCCAAGGGTGGCGTTTTGCTGTTATTATCTTTGCTTATGATTCACAGTATTTTTTCCATCCTCCTGATGTCATCATCACGATCAAGTTGCATTTTTGACCCTACTGCCAGTGTTATACATTCGCAGTAGAGTTGACATAAGCTTTCGCAATTGATCGATTTTTTTATTTATTTCATGCGAAATAAATAGATGATTCTTAACATCAGGATTCGAACCGTGAATCTACAGCGTGATAAGCAATGATGTTACCACTACACCATGGCCACCATCAATACAGGTTATTTTCACAATTTTCCCCATAACCTAACAGCCAAACAAGGTATTGGTGTTTTAATTAAGAATATTATTCCACATAAACAAATGGTTATAAATTCCAACATCTTAACCATAGCAGTCGAAATACAACTTGCACTTAAATTTACTGTGGTTTCCATTTACCATATATTTACGAGAAATGACTTATTTAACCTTCTTGTCTAAGTCAAAACACCAATTCTGATTACAGGCGATGTTAATGCCTGGAGTATCCTTTGGGGTTCTGCCATCACCAATCCCAGAGGTGCCATCCTAGAAAACTTTTTATCGGACTCAAACCTCATGATTATCAAAGACGGCTCTCCCACTCATCTTTCCACACACAAGACATTGACATACTCGTACATAGACTTAACATGATGTTCACCTGAATTGTATATAAATACCACTTGGCAAATTTTAGATGATCTATATAACAGCGATCACTTTGATATAATTTTAACTATCACTATTGGTTCTGTTTACTCTCAAACACCAGTAAACCACAAGTTTAAAACTGATTTTGCTAACTGGGCTTGCTTCAGCAAGCACATTATAGATTATTTATCAGTAAATAAACCTTCGACCAATATAAACAAAGCAGCAGAGCTATAAACAAAGAAGCAGCAGAGCTCAGAAAGCAATTCGTACAGCCGCAAACAAATCGATTCTCCTGCTGGACCTACATATATCTACTTCATCTAACAATAGTATCCACTTTGCTCTCTCCTGGTCTAATCTATCAAAGGACGAAAACTTCCATACCAATTTCGTTACCAAGAAAAGTACATCTTTAGCCACTTCCATCGACAGTGTTTCCATCTTTGCCCCTGCAAGGATCATTGAAGGACAAATCACTTATCTGCAATTTGAAAGTTGTCTGCCCAATTTTAAAGGCAAAACTCAAAGTAGGGACAGAATTTCATACCCTATGCAAAAAAAATCTTCCGTCCTCACCAGTCTCTAGACTTATGGTAATATATAACAAATTTCTCAATACTGGTGTCATTCCCTAAAGCTGGAAACTGGCTTCAAAAAAAAAAAAAGTAATCAACACTGTTAACGGCTATCGACCTTTATCACTCATACCCTGTGTGTCTAAAATACTGGAAAAGATAGTTGCAAGGCGACTATTCTGGTTTATCTAATCTAATAAACTCATAAGCTCAAACTAAGTGGCATTCAAATCAGGCAAATGTTGCGCAGACGCGCTACTCCACCTAGATTTTTATATTACTAATGCCTTGTCCGCCCGCAACCATGTTACCATTCTTGCACTGGATTTTGAGAAAGCCTTTGACAGAATAGGTATCCACCTTGTTTTAGGTAAACTGAAAGCATGGGGCGTTGGTCCCAAAATATTTAATTATGTATCTCCTTCCTAACCAACAGAAGAATTTGTGTTAAAGCAAACACAGCTTTTCTCTTTCCTTCCCACTTTTCAATGGTATCCCGCAAAGCTCTCCATTATCTGTGGTGCTTTTCATTATTGCGTTTGATGACATTAGAAAAATTATAGCTAAACATGCACCCTTAGATCACTGTGTTTACGCAGACTTTATATATATTCTGCGCAAACACAACGATCTGGGTAAAACTAAAAATTCATGTGATGGTGGTGCTAAACTCTTAGTTTAACAATATTAATATTGAAAATGTTACCAATCTAAGTATACTAGGCATATTATTTAACAATAAATACAACTGGAAGTATCATTGTTTAGAATTGAAAAAGAGCCTAGTAACGAGGACAAACAATACTAATTACTTAGCTAGCAAAAGATGTAATGCACATATAAACACCCTCTGCACCATCTCAAAATCTTTAATTCTTAGCAAACATAATACATAGTAACAGCCCACTGACCTAAAATGGGGAGGTTGGAGCTTCGTTTACTCTGATGGATCCAAAACTAAGAACAGCACATCGTTTGCTGCTACATACGTATGAAAATGGTGACCTGAACACCATAGGAATTTTATCTAACGACACATCCATCTTCACCGCCAAGGCTTTAGCCCTTCTAAAAACCACCGAATTATTCTTAAAGACTCGTGGTAAGTTTGTTATATGTACAGACAGCCCATCAGTGTTAAATGCCATAAGAAATCCTAATCACGACGCTGAGATCATTAATAAAATCAGTGTCCCTGACCATGCTCAAGTCAAAGCAACTTTTGGATTGGAGTAGCAGCAAACACCATTACTCGACCATAAACATAGACAAATCGCATCCGACTTATCCCGCCTCCAACTCTGAATCGATGAACTCGACCTTCGTCAGATTAAGGCTCAAACAACTCTCACTCACTCAAAAGAGAAAAACCTCCTACGTGTAACGTCTGCCTCCTACGTGGACATACAGTGCCGTTCGAAAAATGTTGGTCAAACATTTTATTACCCTTTTCGGGCGCAGTTCTTAGAATTAATGAGAGTTACGGGGCTTATTTTTGCAGTAGGTAGCAAAATGTCGTTCAAATAGTGCATAAAAGTCGATGTTATTATGAATAAGAGGTGCATTTAGCAGTCCGAAACGAACCGAAGTAATTTAGTGAAAAAAAAAAAAAAAAATGGGAAAAATCAGTTCGGAGTGCAAAGCTAATATTTTGTGTCTGTCACGTCTCAATTTAACAACACGTGAAATTTCTAGAAGATTAAATGTTGCTCAACAAACTGTGGCATGGAATTTAAAAAAATATCGTGAGACAGGGACTACCAGCAGAAGGAAAGGCTCAGGGAGGCCAAAAAAGACGACCCCAGTGGAAGATTGCTCTGGGCTCAAGAGCATCGTAATTGGACTCAAGACATGTGGAACAATGTTATCTTTTCCAACGAATCAAAGTTTAAGCTGCATGTTGGAGATGTGAGGATTCTTGCGCGAAGAGAACCAAAGGAAAGACTGAGCTCTGAATGTATCTTACGGATGCACCCCAAAACTGAAGGTGTGCTGGTTTGGGGATGCTTCTCTGGAGATGAAAAAGGTAGAATGGACTTCCTAGAATCGAAAGTCACTGCAGAAGTTTACCTACGGGTTCTGGAAAATGTATTAGAGCCCTCTGCGCTGGAGCTTTTTGGTGACACTTTCAGATTTATTTTTCAACAGGACAATGCTCCTTGCCATACAGCCAAAATTGTAAGTATGAACTTGTTTTTTTTTTTAATATGAAAGACTAATATCAAGCTTTTAAATAAGCTAGAACTTTTATGACTAAAAATAAGATTTGCATTTTTTTTTTATTTCTTAGGTTAAAAAGTATTTCGAAGAAAATAATGTCGATGTATTAAGTTGGCCTCCCTACAGTCCAGATCTCAATCCAATTGAGAATATCTGGTCAATAATGAAACTTAAAGTTGCGAAGAAGCGTCCAGAGTCAATTGAAAACCTAAAAAATTTACTTATCCGGACTTGGAACACCATACCTGCTTCCACATGGAAAAATCTATCTGAGTCAATGTCTCGCCGATGTGTAGCTGTAATAAAAGCAAGAGGAGGTCCAACGAAGTACGAATTAGATAGAAATTGTTTCTGAGGAGCAATAAAAAAACAAAAACACTGCACCAATAAAGCATTTTTCTTTAATCCCTAAAAATGAGGCAGGTTCCTAAAAAAAACATTTTTCGGTCTAACAACTTTTTGCTTCCGTGACCGCGTGTGAAAAATTGTAACACTCTAAATGTATCATGAAACGATTGAAACCGCATAAGAAAACAAATCCTCATTAAAAAATATGTAGTTATTGCAACAAATTTGACAAATTTCGAAAAAAAAAAAAATGTTACCAACATTTTTCGAACGGCACTGTACAACATATCTTAGGCATAGGAGATTGCCCTTCCTGTATACATATAGCCAACTATTAAACCTTTCTCACTCATCAGTCTACGAAATGTTACGAAATCCCACTCTGGAAAACATCCAAAAAATAAACAAACTTGTAAAAATGTCTAACTTTAAAATATAATCTAACACAAATTGTATCTGTATTAATTTAGGAAAAAAAAATTTTGTTACACCTTTATTACGATACAATAGAGCCGAAAGCCTCCGCTGCTAATGCTCACTTACGGTTAGCATATTTAATTTTAATTATATGTTAATAAATTATAATAATAACAAAATCCTTTTTTTTGTTTTTAAGAAACGTCCCAGAAATTGTGAGTGGCATTATACGAGTACAATGTGTGGACGACTTTTAGAGAATGTGAACGTCTATACATTTAGTTGACATTTTTCAGATTTTAGTAAGTGTTGAAAAAAATTACTTCATTTGAAAAGTCGGCGTCTGTGGGTGGATTTGAAAATTGTTTACACGTGTACTGCTTCGGGTCTTTAAAAGGTTATATACCAAATTCCGTCTCCCTAGTTCAAAATTTAAAGTCCAAAAAGTAGCGACATACTAGCAGACTGACATGGGTAGATCAACTTAGCTTTCGGCTCTGATTACAAATAGAATATATAGACTGCCGACCATAAGTTTCCGGACACACCATTTTTTGCCACAATTATACGTTTATCTATCTGTACAGGACTCAAATATTAGGGTCAATAGTAGACATTATTACATCCCAAAACAAGTAAAAGGTTTTAAGAAAAAAGAGCGGAATTAAGACATAAACTGATGCAGGGAGTAATAAAATAAAACTACAAACGTCATTAATTTATCATAAAACGGAAATAATGTTTTTTTTTTTTTGTAAAAAATGTTCACAAAAAAACTGTAATACAGGTATGTTTTTTTTGAAAACTAGGTTCGTTTTCTAACTATAAAAGTAGGTTGCGTATTCTTCCGGCACCAGTTAGTCTTGAAACTTCAATATTTAAAGTTAACCAATAAAGAGTAAACAAAAAAAAAACCTAAAATGGGAAGAAAGAAGAAAAATAAAGTTAAGTTTCGGCATAATAACCTTGTATAAAGAAGGGGGGGATCTGCATGGCGATTGATCGGGAAACTACTGACTGTCCAAAACATGGATTGGACCAGTAGCGCAACAATCAAGTTCGTAATATAGTGCTTGCTTTACCTCCTCGTGGTGGTCCCCGGGCAACTGCATGTATAAATCCTTATACATATAGGCCAAAATTGCAAGTGCGAGATTGTCTAGGGTCTTATGCCTAGGCTAGGTAACCTGGGCCAGCAATCCGCGTTACCGAAACTTCAATCGCTACGGAAACCGACACAATGCCTCGGATAAGGACTGATAACACGTTGACGACCTTTGGCTATCGTACCCGGACTAAGATTGGTTTCTGGAATGTGAAGACGCTCCTTGACTCTCAGAGTGAAGGACCTCAGAACGCCAAATTCCTTCAATTGGAGCATGAGTTCATGCGATATAGGCTGGATATATTGGGAGTAAGCGAGATAAGATGGTTAGATGCAGGTGAGTACCAATCCCCAACGCGTAACACTGTATTACTCTACTCCGGAAGACCAACCGGAAACCCCCGTGGATATGGAGTTGGACTGCTGCTAACGCCAACAGCACGCAGAGGCCTAATTACCTGGCAGCCACACGGTGATAGGATTTTAACGGCCAGATTCCGGACGAGAGTACGTCGCGTCACCATCATACAGTGTTACGACCCCACGGATGGTTCGTCTGAGGAAGAAAAGGAGAACTTCTACAACCAGTTGGGAGCTGTTCATGATGCAACACCCAACGGCGACATTGTGATTGTGATGGGGGACCTGAATGCCAAGGTAGGCTGCGACAACGAAGGGCTCAAACATGTTATAGGACGGCATGGACTAGGCAATCGCAATGACAACGGCGAAAGATTTGTTGACTTTTGCAACGCAAATCGTCTTGTCATAGGTAGCACCATGTTTGAGCACAAAACCTGCCATAAAATCAGTTGGGTGTCAACTGACACCTACTTAGAAGTAGTCTCCTAGACGTCCGAAACAGGCGAGGTGCCGACATGGGGTTGGTACGAGATCACCATCTTATGATAGCTACTCTCCGACTACGCACTGCTGCCGTTCGTAGATCTAACGACACAAGAATACTTAGGTTCAATGTAGACCGACTGAGAGTTCTCACAGTGCGCCAAGAATTAAGGGACCATCTCTCACGTGGAGTGGAAACAATCAGCAGCTCCCTGCCCGCCACCATCCAAGATCATTGGTGCGCTGTGAAAACTGTTTTCACATCAGGTGCTGAAAGGATTGTCGGTCGATCGCAGGGAAACCATAGGGCGTAGCTTTCAGAGGATACCTGGAGAAGGATCAACGAACGAAAACAGCTGAGAGCTCGAATTGCAGCAACTCCAGCAGCAGGGAGGATCGAGCTTGAGTCCCTATATCGCATGAAGATGAGAGAAGTACAGCGTAGCGTGAGACGTGACAAGCGCAACACCCAGTGAAAGGCTTAGACGGTTCGTTGCTAATATCGGATGAGGATCAACTGAAGAGATGGAAGGAGCATTTTGCATCGGTTCTAAACGGAGTATTCGCCAGCAATATGCACCCAAGTCAGACTGAAGTGTCCGTAGAAAGAAGTTCCCGAATTCGCACCACAACCCCCAGTAAAGAGGAGATTATTACCGCAATCAAAGCACTGAAAACTAATAAGGCGGTAGGACTTGACGGCATACCCGCGGAGCTTTTCAAGCTGCGCCAACAGCATCGGCAGAGCTACTGTTCCCACTTGTCGGGAGAACATGGGAAGCCGAGAGTTTTCCATATGAGTGGAAAAAGGGAATGATTGTCAAGCTCCCTAAAAAAGGCAACCTAATGCAGTGCGAAAACTGGAGAGGTATCTGCGTGCTGCCTGCTGTGGCCAAGATAATAGCTAGAATCATCCTGGAGCGAATCAAAGAACACCTTGAAGTCACACTCGACGCCGAACAAGCAGGTTTCCGCTCTGGATCCTCCTGTGTCGACCACATCAACACCCTGCGGATCATCATCGAGCAATTGAATATCGATCACCACTTCACCTGTTGTTCATCGATTTTGAAAAGGCGTTTGATAGTGTCAATCGGGAATTTATTTGGCGTGCCTTGCACAGGAGAGGCATTCCGGATAAACTAATAGCAATTATCAAGGCTACATATGATGGGTCCACATGTCACGTTTTGCACAGAGGAAGGCTGTCTGAGAAATTCCAAAGTGGGGTTCGGCAAGGCTGCATACTTTCATCAATATTGTTTTTATTGGTGATTAGCGATGTGCTGAATGCGGCCTTATCAACAGGAAATGGAGGAATTCGGTGGACTCTCACATCTGAACTCAAACACCTCGACTACGCCGACGATGTATGCCTACTGTCTCACAGAATAATGGACCAAATGACAGCAAATGTGGAGAGGGAAGCAGACGTTGTTGGGCTGAAAATTAATTCGGCAAAAACAAAAATGATCAGCCTAGGACCAAACTCATCAACTCATATATGCATTGCTGGACAAACGGTTGAGAGAGTAGAGAGTTTCCAATACCTTGGGAGTATTGTCTCAATCGATGGCGGAAACGAACTGGATATAGCCAGCCGAATAGGTAAAGCAAAATCTGCGTTTGGGATGCTATCCATAGTTTGGCGAAGTAATGCAATTAGCTTAAACACCAAGCTACGACTGTTCCGTTCCAACGTTGAATCCCGTGTTGCTATATGGATGTGGTACCTGGAGAGTGACCGTCACTATCACGAGGAAGCTGCAAACGTTTGTCAATAGGTGTCTACGTTACATCTTAAGGATATTCTGGCCAAACTGTATCTCTAACGAACAGCTTTATCAGAGAACGGGCCATGAACCTATAGGCACAACCATATGACGACGAAAGTGGCAGTGGATCGGTCACACTGTACGAAAGGGTGACAGGTCCATAGCTAACCAAGCGATGCAATGGAACCCGCTTACCCAGGATGGCAGGATACGCGGCGATCCTAGGAGTACGTGGCGCAGAACAGTTGAGAAGGAAGCACGGCAACTGGGAAAGAGTTGGGGAGAGCTGAGGCACATTTCCAGAAATCGCACACGATGGCGCGTAGGCGTTATAGAGGCCCTAGGACCCACAAGGGGATACAGGACATAAGTAAGTATAAAGAAGGGCGTACAGTGGCGTACTATTGCAGATAAGCTTAAAATATCGAAGTCGACAGTGCCCGATATTAAATATAGCTTTAAAGAATCATCGACTCTTAAGACCCGGTAGAGAAGCGGAAGGCCCAAATTAACATCAAAAGAGGAGGAGGAAAACCTTTCCTACGACCTCAAAACGAAGTCAATCGACTAGATTGGGGAATAGAGGGCCACGATGGACATCAACCTACTAGGTAACCAGGCAAACTACTTGTCACCAAATTGTAAGAATCATCAGAATGGTACAGAGCTTTTTAAAAGACAGAAACTTTGCAGTTCAAATTGGGAACAGAAATTCGATTTTTCATAGTGTCCTCTTTGGTGTACCTCAAGCTTCAGTACTGGGTCCAACCCTGTTCAATTTATTTGTCTCCGATATGCCTTCTATCGCTACCCATTTAGCTGAAAACCCAAGTGAAATGGTTTACTCGTCGCAAAAAACCCTGCTTCCTTCCAAATGCTAAGCTCATCTTGTGCTCAGAAGATATTGAGTGGTCCAGCGATTGCAAATACCTTGGCGTAGTCCTGGACAACAAACTAACTTTCCAAAAACACATTACTAGTACGACCAATAAAATTAATTTAACAACAAGGATCTTATATCCTTTCATAAATCAAAAATCTCGTTTGAGGATACGTATAAAATAAAATTCTAATGCTCCAAACATTTTTTATGATGTACCCCCGTTGTTTGATTGCGTCAATACGCATGTTAAAAAACTACAGATATGTCAAAACAGAGTCTTAAAAATGATGCTTAAATTGCCGTGACATTACTCTACCAATAGGCATCAGTACGATTGTATTCCTTACGAACAGATCCCAATAAAAATTTTTCTTAAAATGTTACTTTTCTATTAACGATCTAATATTGCAACTCTCAAATATTGTTATTAGGTGCCCAACTAAGTTCTCGCTGTTTGTCAATAGATGGTTCCAGCAGTAAGTGCTTAGACATATGGTAAACACACTTTTTTGACATATTAGTGATTTTGTTTTGGCGTCATATACTTTTGGTTGTGTGAAAATGTCTGATTTTGTGCCAAATAATCGTCATTTGCGGGAAGTGTTGATTTTCTTCTTTCATTTGAAGAAAAATGGATTCATTACAGCAACCCAAAGAAAAGAAAGTTATGGGGACTGCCCAGTTATGCTTCTACGTCGTCGGCTCGGCCGAAGATTATGCTGTGTATTTGGTGGGACCAGGTCGGTTTCATTTATTATGAACTGTTGAAACCCAACGAAACCATCACTGGGGAACGGTATCGACTTCAATTGATGCGATTGAGCCGAGCACTGCGCGAAAAACGGCCACAATACCAGCAGAGGCACGAAAAAGCATGACAACGCTCATGTTGCCAAACCCGTTAAAACCTACCTGAAAACGCTCAAATGGGAAGTCCTACCATACCCGCCATATTCTCCGGATATTGCGCCATCGCATTATTACTTGTTCCGTTCGATGGCATATAGTCTGGCATTACAAGTCACTACAAAAGTGTAGATATGGGATAGGAAGAATACTAGTCTTTAAGATTTATGTGATGGTTTTTGTCGTAGTATTTTCCCTTAAATCCATCTATTACTATCAATATATTTATTATTTTTGTGTATAAGCTATGCGCTAAAGATGTAAAGGATTGCGATATCCTAAATCTCTAACTATGATAATGTCAAAAATGTACATACATATTTAAATTTATATATAATTATGCTGCGAATAAATAAATAATCGACTGGTCGAAAGTCTTATGTACAGGGCAAATTTGAAGTTTTTGGACAAAAAAGTTTATGTTCGGCGGTGTGCTGAAAAAAAGATACTCCCTGTGAGGTCCCAACAATCAAGCATGGCGGTGGTTCAATAATGGTCTGGGGATGATTCTTTTCCGTCGGTGTTGGAGACCTCATCCGTATCGATGGAATCATGAATAAGGAGAAGTACTGACAATTATTAGAAGAACACACCCATCATCGGGTTTCCGATTAATAGCCCCTGGATTCACATTAATGCAAGATAATGATCTGAAATATTCTTCCAACCGTTGCCAAGGATACGTGGACCAAGAAGAATAAGAAGGAACACTCAAAAATATGAAATGGTCTGACCAATCGCCCAACTTCAACCCAATAGAGCTGCTTTGGGACGAACTTGAATTTTGAACTTGGCAGAGAGGTTCGAAAACAGTGTCAACATCGAAACACAGAATTTGGGAGATAAATAAGTATAATATTGATGAAGAAATTTACAATAAATTTTGATTAATAAAATTAAAAAAACAAAGAGTTTTATATCAATTTTTCTGACAGAATGTGTTGTCCGGAAACTTAAGGGCGGCAGTGTACATATATACTTTTGGGTGTCTATCGTTATTATTTCTTTATGTTACATACTGTGTACCAAAATTAATATACCCTATAGGATAGGGTAGGCAAAATTGTATTTAAGTTTCGGTGTCTCTACCCCAACTCGGTGACTTGCAGTTATAGTACAGAAACTTTAAGGTTTTTGAAGATTCTATTGACAAGGCAACACGCAGAACATTGTCTAGCTGAAGTGTCTAAAAGCAAATACACGAAATTGACTCCTGTGAAGAAAATAAAATACTGTATCAACAAGAGTATTAATTATAAGAAGGTCCAAGAATATGATCGACTGACTGGCACATTACTTAATGGGCTGTCTAATAAAGCACTAAAATATTTAAGAAACTCAATGAAAAGACTTGAATATTTTCCTAAATATTTTCTTTTTGGGAGAAGTAAAAGGGTAGAGAGAACACCCCATCTAAATGAAGAAAGTAATAAAATATGGAAGGCTAAATATTTAAAAGCATGCGCAGAAAGAGATGGGTTTAAGCAACTCAATGAGATACTATTTAAGGAAATAAATAATCTTAAGCAAGAGTTGCAATTGTTGAAAGAAGATATCAACAACCAAAAAAAAGTGAATGTCCAACCTGTCGAGTTCTGAACAGATGAAGAAGAACTGAAAAAAGAGACAGAAGGACATCGTCAAATGGGGAATAAAAAAAAAAAAAACGTAAAATGAGTGCATCCCCAAAAATCTCACCCCCAAAAGAAAGCACTGTGTATGCTTCAAACAAAGAAAACAAAATACAAAATCCAAATAAACTTCCACCAATTATTGCACTACAAATAAATAAGTATGAAAGCTTGGTCAAATTATTGGAGGAAAATAAAATTAAAGCTAGTAAAGCACTAAAATGAAATGAAACAAAAATTCTTAAATGATGTCCAACAATCAACTTAGGAAAAGACACAGCAAATTAAAAGAAAAACAAAGGTGAATAATTATCCAAAAGAGATTAAAGAACTTTTAGCAAAAAAAAAAAAAAGCAAATGGCAATAAGCAAGAGCCTCCATAAAAAAAATCTAAACAACTAATCTAAACTATCTTACTCAGCAACTAAGAAGAAAAATTAAAGAGCTGAAGAATGACACACTTAATAACTTTACTGTTCTTCATGGAATTATACTGATTATTCTTTATGGAAAGTAACCAAAAGCATCAAAAGACGAATTATGCAGATTGTGTCCTAAAAGAAACGAAGATAAAGCTCAGAGTTTCGCAGAACGTCTTAAAAATATATTTGAGCCCCATGAAGTAGAAGAAAGCGAAATAGCAGCAGAAGTAGCTGAAAAAGAAAATGAAGAAATAAGACTCACAATACCAACTGAAGTAAAGAATATAATTAAGACAAATATAAATCCGGAAAAAGCTCCTGGATACGATCTCATAACTGGAAAAGTTTTGAAGCATCTGCCGATAAAAGCATTAGCAAAGTTCACCAAACTCATAAACGCAGTTTTAAAATTAAAATATGTACCTATACACAGTTTGTGGAAAATTACGGATGTGACAGCGTTATATAGACCGATCTCGCTACTGTCAGTTATGCCCAAGGTCTTCGAGAAATTTGTTAGTTAAAAGGATACTGAAGTAATTGAAAAAAGATACTCAAGTAATTGAAAAAGCTTTAGAAGAAAAGACAGTTGGCTCCATGGTCTTCATGGATGTGCCACAGGCTTTTGATAGTCTGGCATGAGGGACTAAATCAACTAATTCTCATTCCAAAACAGTATGCCGATATTCTAAAATCAAATTGACAAGCCAGCAAGATAGTTTTCAGGCATAGCGGTTTTCTGACCTGATTGCCCGTTCAGTTTCATCCTTATTTGATATGTCTGTCGCAAAAGAATTCTGTTACCACTTTAAGCAAAATCGGTGGACAAAATAATATTCATGTAATCGCTGTGTAAACGTGGTTGGACTAAAATATAATGGAAAATACAGTTTTGAGATTTTTGGTTGAATTAATACTCAAATAATAATATTATGACCACAAACCTTACCGTATATTATGGTTGCACACAAATCTGAAGATAGTTTTCAGGCATAGCGGTTTTCTTATTTGATATGTCTGTCGCAAAATAATTCTGTTACCACTTTAAGCAAAATTTGTGGACAAAATAATATTCATGTGATCGCTGTGTAAACGTGGTTGGACTAAAATATAACGGAAAATGCAGTTTTGAGCTTTTTGGTTGAATTAATACTCAAATGAACAATAAAATTATGACCACAAACCTTACCGCATATTATGATTGCACACAAATCATCCGACTTGTTCCTAATTTTTAGAGTTTTTCAATTATTTTATTCCGTTAAAATCAAACTAACACATTTCATTCCAAACTGTACGCACGGCAAACGAACTTATAAACAAAATCAGCTGATGAAACATTTCATGGATAACTCAACGAACTGCCACCGCACAATGTTCTATGTTCTTGTTGTTGCTGTCGTTTTTCATCGAAAGTTGACATTTTGTTGACGTTTCACATGATGAAAATCTAAAGTGCACAACATTACACGAAAAATGGCGACAACGCGAGCATTGAATCGCAATGTTCCCTATTTAAAGCAACAATTCTCCGCCCTGTTAAAAAACACTTCGCCCGTCATTACGGTAATATGTGCAGTCACAACCTGTGGTTATCTTCTATCGTATTCCGAGACAGCCGTCCGCATTCTCAGTGTTACTCCGGGCTATATTCTGCCATCGGAATTCTGGATATGGACAGCGTTCACGTTTTGTTTCATAGAATTGCACTTTTATGAAGTTCTGGTGGATGTGATCACTGTTGGACTATGTGGCAAAATGCTAGAACCCCTCTGGGGTCAGATGGAAATGTTTAAATTCTTTGCTATAACGAATTTGGGAGTTGCGATCTGCACAACTTTCTACTACTTGTTCGTGTATATGTGCACTAAGAATGCGGAAATTCTTTTCGACGTGCATATACATGGATTGGCAGGCTATGTGGCTGGTATTTCGGTGGCTGTGCGGCAGATAATGCCGGATCACTTGATATTTAAGACAAGATATGGGAAACTCACCAACAGGTATGTTGACACTATTTACAGCGATCTGGCTGCAATGGTTATTGGTATGTTTTTGATTGCAGGAACGTTCCGCTTACAGTACTCTTCGCTTCGCTGGTTTTTTGGGTGTTAAACGTTCTTGAAGGCACCTATCCTGCAATGTTTTGTTCAGGATTGATTGTTTCATGGATGTATTTGAGATTCTATCAGCGGCATCCGAATGGGCGCGGTGATAGTTCGGAAAGTTTCACGTTTGCTAGCTTCTTTCCGAGTGTTATGCAGCCGGTGATAAGTATATTGGTCAATCCGTTGTATTTGTGTTGTTTGAAAATTGGAGTAGTGAGACCGCCAGCGCCTCCACGCACTGTATCCACGTCGAGCCTAACGTCAATAGCCATATCAATGCCTGGAGTTGACCCTCATGATATTGAGAGGAGAAGGTAGTTTGCTAAATGTATTTGGATAATAAGTTCTATATAAACTTTTTAATTTTAGATTGATTGCCTTGAAGGCATTGAGTGAACGCTTAAAATCCTCTGATTCGAGCCGCCAGAATACTCTGCCAAAGTCCTTCCCAATGCCACCGAGCAGTGGTAGTGGTAAACATCATCACGGGCATCATGGTCACGGCCATAGTCATTCGCATAACTCTTCATCTGGTCACAGTCATTCACATAATTCTGGTGGTCATTCGCATCAGCATCATCACGGAGAGAGTGGTACGTCATCGTTCCATCAGCAACCGCAACAAAAGCAGCAGGCTGCTGCCGTTACTCTTCCTCCTCCAACACCTGCATCATTTTCTACTCCAGCAATACCAAAACCAGAAGCGATTGCTTTAATGAGTGCCAGAGCAATGGCAATTCCATTGCCCGCACCACCTACTCCACCAGGCAACACCGACACTGAAACCCTAATTAGTATAGATGCAGACACAGCGCAAGCGTCTAAGTAGTAGATAGGATCTTGTTTTTGAGTTACTTGGCAATTCTCTATCCGCGTAAGTCGCTCCGCACCAAGTGGGACTCATTTTAAGTTTTGTTTCCGTTTTTTTATGTAGAATTATTTTTTTTGTACACCGTTAGATTATCAGTTTTTTCTTCGAGTTTTAGTACAGATTGCCTACCACAAAGGTTTATATATATATACATATGTATATATATAGTTAATATTTTTTTTAATGATTATCACTTTATGTAGTTAATATTCAGAATGAGAAAGAACAAAACAAAGTTAAAGCGTTTGAAATAGTTATTACGAGCCCTCTGTGTATGTAAATATTAGAAAAAAACGAAATTAAAAATAATATTAGACTCATGGAACAAGAGAAATAAAGAGAGAAATCATTCTAATCAAATAAAATATATAGTATTGGAAAATGTAAATTATTGTTTTATTATGAATATTACAGATTCTACGCATATTGTTCCATTCCTTGGGTTGCAGGTCTAAAGCACTTTATTTACCTTATTAATTTAATAACTTGGGTATAAGGATGAAGGTCTTTCTCCTCTATCTAACAATTTTTTTGCGAGTCGGTGCCCCAGAGTTAATAACGATGTGATCTGGAGTATCCCAGTGTCCCTGCTTTGTAACAAAATCTGCAATATTCTGTTGCTTTCCAGAGGTGCTCACAGAACTTACAATGTGCCATGAGGAACCGCTTAAGTGATGCAGGTTTTAGACCATCTACGATTGTAAGTTTCCTAAGAGAGCCTCTGCCAGATCCTCCTCCTATAAAAAGTCGGCTTGGTTCCACCTTTTGAAAGTCTATCGACTTTCTCGTTACCATCCACCCCAAAGTGGCCTGACACTTTTTGATCCAGCAGAGGTTGCTTGTCTAGACAAACCCTTACAAGTTTAGAGGTGATATCATATGAACTCAACGCTTTGATGGCAGTTTGATGGTATAAATGTAATATGTCTCCTTTGCAATAATTTCTGTCGAAGTTAAGGTGGGTGCACGTTCCTATCGCATGGATTTGAGCATGAACGATTCTGGTAAATATGCCCATTGGTTCCGAGTGCTTCGTTTTTGGCCTGAACACTTCTCAGCTGTTCTCGATCCCTCCGTATGCCATTTTATCGCTGTGCATGGCATACATCGCAGATTCGCTACTTCATACTTTCTTTGTATACTCAGTTTCGTAGTGAAATTTTGACAAAGCTGTACTTCTTGATCATAACTTCTGGGGTTTTTCAGCAGAGGTGCTATTTTGGATATTGAGCCTTGAGCTCTGGTCTCTTACTTGACGATTGGAAAAAGAATATAATCAACCCAAAAGGTCTCAAGAAGCTTAAGAGCCATTTCTCTTTCTTCTGCAAACCTAAAGACGAAATACAAACTATAACCAGAAAGACGCAAACAAATCTATATATCATAGATCACAAAATGTAGCCGATGCCAATAGATTACAGTCGACCTCATCGGATAAATGTTCAAATAGATTGCATGTTGTAGGTAAAATAATTGTGGCCATGTCTAAATTAAAAAAAAAAAAACTAATGTATCATAATTAGCCCTAGCCTCATACTGCCTAGCAATACGTAGCTAGTAGACAGAAAAATAACTTTATTCAGAAAAAAGGTTTAATTGTCTTCACATATCTAGATGCCTTAAATATGTATATTGAAGCTTTCACCGATAATACTGCTGCTGGTTCCAGGCCTGTGACGAATTCGGTGGCATTGTTCCTTGATCGAATTGTCCATGTGCAAACGGTGGCACTGGAGTCGGTTGTCCAAACTGCTGACCGTAGTTATAGAAACCAACACTTTGTGCTGTCTGTGCCGAAGCTCCGGATCCCCCTGATTGTGGTGCCTGACCCATATGACCCATTGCAGCATTCGACCCCGGCGCTGGTATTGACCCATAGTTCTGCGAGGAACTACTGAAAGTCTGTGCCTGCGATCCACTGCCATACGAACTCAATACACTGCTGTAGTACGAGGCGTCAGCAACAGTCTCGGGTGGCTGATGATGTGACTGAGTGATTGGAGTCTTTTTCATCGTCTGATGAAGAGACATTTTACCCTGATGGCATTCCTGAGCATTGGCCATGTTGTTGCGAGCGATATTCGCTTGAGTGAGATTTGATGATGACACTGGTGTTGGTCGAATTTGAGGACGATTGGAAAGAATTGATGAAGTCGGAACTGGAGGATTTGCAGAGCCTTCCGAGATCTTTCGCTGTAGAGGTAGATTTTTGAGTGCATCCATTGTCCCAACTGATTTGAGGTTCAGGGGGTCTGTTGCTCCCAGCAATGAAGGCGGTTGCGTTATATGCCGATGGTTTATATGAGCCTGAAGATCTCTCTGAAAATAAAGATTTTTTTTTAACATGACAGTGCTCCCCAACGCAGAAGAAATCGTACCTGTGACAAATATGTTCGTCTGCATCCGGTATTACCATAACGACTGCCACCATGTGTGCACATGAATACAGTTCCCAAGCCGCTCTGTTCGACACGGACTACTTTATCCTTACAACGCGGGCAAATTTTCACCGGTTCGGCTCTAGCACACTTCAGGCAAAATATATGTTTGCACGGAATCATTCTGCCATAAAGTAAAATTGGTTTATCGCACTGGTCACAACAGTGTATCATTGGATTTAGCACTTTTTCGCCAATAAGGGACACTTTATGGTCCCATTTGAGGCGAAGCATAGGTTCAGGTGGTCCTCGGGAGATTGTTGTAAAAGTTGGTGCTTCTAGTTGCGATATGTCTGCTTCCATATCAACTAAAAAACAAAAAAAAAAAAAAAACAGTCAATCCCATTACCCTTAAAGCAATAAACTTTACTCACTGGTCGGTGGAATTATTGGTTGCACCTCCTCGACAATGGGCACTTCTTCGGCTACCAATGCTGGATGCTCGGTTTCGTTTTCCTTATTGACCTCATTGACTGCTTCGTCTGTTTCCATTGCGATTACCGGCGCAGTAATTACAGCACTTTCAGTAATCTCCGCCACGGGAGGAGCTGCCACCACAGCATCTAATGTCTGATCCGGTGTCACTTCTTCATCTGAAGAAACTACAACAGCCGCTTTTCTTCCACGACCACGACCGCGGCCACGACCTCGTCCACGAGCTCTAGCACCACGACCGCGACCACGTCCCCTTTTAGTAGTTACATCTTCAGAATCCATTGCAATTCGTTTGCTTCAATTTCTTTTTACACTCACTAAGCACTTAGAAAATTATTTGATTAACTCCGCGCACAGAAACTTGGTATATTCGATTGTACTCCCGTATTTAATCTACTTTATCGATTCGTATTCCAAAAGAAAAATATTTTTTTCAGCATTTTGACAGCAATCAAACATTTAACATCAGATATAGAACTTAACGAATCATAGATGCATTTAACGAAAAACATGCAATTAATGCGGTACAGTCCTAATTACATACAGTGAGTCACAGTGAAAAATCACAAACCTGGAATACTTTATTTATATCGTAAATTAAAAAAAAAACCGTTGAAGCTTTTTGAAATAAATCTTTTTGTAATTATCAACAAAGCAAAGTTGCACCTAAAATTGTGTCCCTTGCATTAATAAACGCTGTGTTACGATAGTTAATTTATATCATTTTCCATTCCGGATATAAAATGTTGTTGTTTTCAAGTTTTCCATCCTGTTGAACTTTAGTGTAATATTTTGGAAAATTATTGGAACATTGAGTGTTTTTTATCCATTGTTAGTGTTCCGTGCTAGAATGGTATAAACGAAACACTAATAAGGGTGTTCACACAGGACTGAGGGACTGAATTTTTTTGACGTTTACAGGTAAAGGGGGAAGTGGAGAGGTGACACGTTACGTCAATCCGGATTTTCAGATTTTTTAAAATTTTAGGATTTTTTCTGACATTTGAAAATGTCAATCGTTTGTCGCTCGGCAAAAGTGTTTAAAAAGAAATTGTGAAAATAAAAAAATAATTCCGTATTATTGCTATCACTCATTGTTTAATTAAATTTCTTCAAATTTGCGAAGTAAGCAAAAAAAAAAAAAGAAAAACAAATAAGATAGACACTGAAAATTAATATATATCCAAACCAAAAATCCAGTCCGTCAGTCCAGTGTGAACACCGTCAATGGATTCAACACGGTGTCTACCTATCCGTCTGCCAGTGTGTCTGTCACACAATTGAAACTTTTGAACAATTTAATCTACATATCTGACATTTTGTACAGAAGTAGTAACTTTTGTATAAAATATCAAAAGTAGTAACTTTTGTACAAAATATCAGTTAAAGTTACTACTTTTGCACAAAATGACTGTTCTGTGGTGGACCAAAAGCAATAAAAGAAAAAATGTTTTATAAAAAATATTTATTTATATCAAATCTCAAGGAATCGAAAAATATTACATACAGGATGTAACGGATGGGACATCTGCTAGTTTCTTTTAAAATTACATGTTATTTTGAAACAGACAACTCTTTGCCGCTCAAAAAATTTATAGAAACACAGTATCGTTTCTCTTCAATATGAAATTATGCTTGAACAATGTCGGAAAATATTGAAAACTTATTTCCAAAGTGAGTGCTGTGTTGCCGAAACAGTGCGAATTTTGAAGAGAAGTTTCGGTCGTAATAATGCACAAACCGTGCCTACTGTACGCAAGATTGTGAAGAAAGTTCGTGAAATTGGCATGCTATTTGATAACACAAATTATCCTCGTGTTTGTCCTTTGCGTTCAGCCTAAAATATTGCTGCTGTTGCCGAAAGTGTTCGCCTAAACCCGAGAACCTCAACTCGCCACAGATCTCAGCAACTGAACATTAGCCGCACTAGCCCGAGGAGAATTATGCCCAACAGATGCCCCACCCTTAACATACAAATAAAATATACCAAATTGGTTCAGTAGCTTTCGAACAAGCCGTGTGATGACAAACATAAACCGCGCGAGGCTCAACTCGCATTTGAAGAATTCGTTTTTTTCTAAATTTATGACAAAACAACAAAAAATAACCCAAAATGTAAAATATGTTGTACCTACTGCGCTTTATTTTATTATACCCTATCTCATAGGGTATGTACATATATTAATTTGATGTATAGTCTGTAACATAGAGAAATAATAACGGTGACCCTTATATATATGTATGTATATGTATTTATGATTAGCGTCAAAAGTTTTGTCGAATTAGGCATGTCTGTCCGTCCGTCCGTCCATACGTCCTAAATTTTTGGGCTTTAAATTTCGAGCTTCCTTACTTTAGTTGGCACAACAGTCCTTGGTGAAAACTGGGGCTTAACCAACAAGCGTCTCCAGCTAGCCGCCTTCAGTTTTTCCACACGAAGTCTTCGTTTCCGCGTCGTCCTTTTCGGATGGAATCAAAGACTTTCCGGGTCGGAGCGTTGATGTCCATTCGCTCTACGTACTAGCCTGAGCTCTTCTGACCAGGTCCATGTTGCTGTATAACCGGTATAGTTCGTTGTTGTATCTTCCAATTCATTCCGGGACCAAAAATCACTCGAACAATTTTCCATTCAAAACAACCAAGAGTGTAATTTTTTGAATTTACAGCGGAGCCTAGGTAGACAAAGTCCTTCTCTACCTCAAAATAGTAGCTGTCTATTGTGACGTTCTGTCCAAGTTGTCGTTTTTTTTTTGATGACAGCATATATTTAGTTTTACCCTCGTTAACTGCTAAGCCTATTTTCGCCGCTTCTGCGTTCTTCCAATTATGTCAATATCGATGGCTTACGCGAGTAGTTGTACAAACTTTGAAATATTGTACCCCTAATTTTAGCTAGAGAATTTTTTACAATCCTTTCAAGTATGATATTAAAGAAATCACATGACAGCGCGTCACATTGTCGTAGTCCTTTTCTGACATCAAAAGCTTCCTGGCATAAAACCACACTGATACGTACTAGTTAATCAGATTATTGACAAAAGTATTAAGGCGTTCACATAATATGGCAGATAGGACTTTATATAAGTACAATGGACCGAAACCGAGTCTGAGTTTATTGTGCTCAAATAATGTATTAATTAGGCTTTATTTAAAGTAAAAGAAACGTCATTATATACTAGGACTTAAAGCGATTTTCCATAGAACAATATACAAAATATACTCGAATCTCCTCCGATCCAACTTCTCAAAAGTGTCAGCTCCCCTGTAAAAAAAAAAACAGCTAAGTTCGTTTTGTGAGCCAGTTTATACCCATGGCAGACCAAATTGATTAATTCCATTTAATTTACTGATCGCGATCAGGAAGTTGGTCTGTTACCTATGAGCAGAAATGAATGAGTAAAACACTAGACTTAAGGCTGAACTATAATAGTAGAATGCTTTCGTAAGACCACTTCCGAAACAGAGCGAATACACAGGATTTGTATTGTGTGACCATAATCAACGTTGCCATTTCAAAAAAAGGGGAGCTCAGTAGATCATTAAAAAAAATGCAGTAGATTGGATCTTTCCGCAGTAGATTTTTTATTAAACAAAAAACAAAGATCAATTGTTAAAACTATATTAACAAATGTATTTTTGAACGAGTAGGTAATAAAACTTAATCTTAAAAGTCTTTAATCAATCACTTTAATGGTTTTTTATAAACTTTCCATCAATAACATACAAATTTTGAAAATACTCTAAAAGCCCAGGAGAGTCTGAGGGTGTCCAGCAACCGTTGCTGACATTATTCAAACAGGTTTGTCAAACAAAAAAGTGCAGTAGATTGGATTTAGTGGCAGCAGAATTATTTTTTGGGAAAAGTGCAGCAAAGTTGCACCGCTGACCATAATAGCTTTTTGCTTCGATTCGTTAAGTTTCGTTCACTTTTGCTCACTTACGGAAGAGCGAATGGATTCGCTCTTTCGTAAGTGTACATATGAAAACTTGACAAGCGGTCCCCCATCCAAGTACTAACAGCGCCCGATGGTGCTTGATTTCGGTGATCGGACGAGAACCTTTGCTTCCGAACACATGCGCCTAATGGGCTACTTGAGGAATTGGCAGTACTGAAGTAAACTTAACGTAGAATTATGACATTAGCTTTCGATTACTTCCGACTATTATAGTTCAGCCTTGACCCTTCTGCTAAAAATATGCTGCTATTATCAGGTAGTGAAAGAAGTAATCCAAGGGTTGTGTTCAAAAAGTGAATGCGTTCAATCTAATTTTTAATACTAGAATGCAGCACTGGAAAACATTTGGAAATGAGAAAAACTAATAATTGGATTTAAGATTATTTTTATGTATATACATATATGCACATGTACATATATTCCAATAAAATTTGACAAATCTCGGGTGGTTTGAGAGAAAAAAAAAATCAACCCAGTGAATCGCTGTAATACGAGTATATATATATATATATATATATATATACATTTTTCATTTTTTATTATCTTCATTAAACTTACATACTACCTATAGATAAAAATGGATAAATCAACTTAAAAAAAATTAATAGGTTTCTTATTCTATAGGTCTACTGGTCCTTATGCAGGCGCTCTAAACTTAACTATATTTTTATAACTATTGCCTCTCGGCCTTAAAAGTATTCTACGAACTAATATTACATATTATTTATTTTACCAATAAAATATATATAAAACAAAAACTTCGTTTCAATCTTTCTTTTTGTTTTATATACAACTCTTACAAGCTACCTACGCTACTTAACCTACCTACTTAACCTACAATAACTATAATCAGGGTGGTGAGCACTCGTTGCCTCACCGTCCCAATTGGTATCCGGGCACCTGGCAGTCGCCAACATGGGGCACACGAGCCGCCGGGAGCTGACCGCGGCCGTGAGGTATCAGTCACCTCTCGGAAGCACCATTTTATCTTGCCGAGCCCGGCCTCTCCCAGAAATCCCCTAACTAACCTACTAATCTTAAACTAACTTAAAACTAAGATGATGTTACTGAGTGTAACGCACCGTCCTGGGAAGGCGTGTTTACCCCTTCCTCTTCAAACCAAAACGTGGTGTACTGTTTTGCAGTATCTGTTTTGTCCCTCTTCGCAATTGCGGAACTAAAACGGAGGAGCTCAGGAACATCGACGACCTACCCGCCGTGGTTAAATCGTTTATTTCTCGCACTGCCGTGGCGGTGGTACAATGCCAGGATACTATCCTTAGTTTGTACGAGCCCTTTTGCATCGATATGGATAAATGCCTCCGACGGTATGAAGCCAGACCGGAGCGTACTCTCGATCATTGGGGTAATAAGCCCCAAGGATCTGGCTATTGTCGCTGGTCATCGCCCTTGCAATGTGAAGCCTTTGAATCACTTTAATAAGAAAATTGTCAATTCTGTTCAGTTGAGCCCCATCGTATAGCGCCTTGTTGGGATAGCATTTTATGTAGTTGGATTCAGGTGTTCAGAACAACCGGAGATATGTAAGTCCTAAGACATTGTCTCTCCAAAACTCGAATCTTTTCCACATAATTAGGCGCTATATTCAACCACAATGGATAACCATAAGTGATGATTTGGCCACGTAGCATATGACCTTCGCCCTGGAGGTAAGTTGAACGTTGTGAAATATTTTCCTGTCAGAGCAAAAGTCCCCTTGGCCCCCGGAAAGTCAAGAACCACACGTTCGAGCCAGATACCGAGATATTAAACTACGCTACTCACCGTTCTGATTGAAATCAAACTGGTTGTCCGGGATGACGTTATTGTCCTCGACCTACTTCAACGGGTCTCTATTGACAACTTTCTCAAGTGAGATGTGTCTTGTCTATCGGCGATGACGACGTTCGCATGGTTTTCATCATTGAATACAGTGAAACCGTTATTTTCAGACCGCCAATTCTCAAATTCGGTGCGTAGATAAATGTGATTCACCAGGACTTTATTCTCAATGTCGTGGTTACGGTGACCACAAAAAAAACGTCATTTGATGCGACACTTTCCGGACTTATTCAAGCAGTCAGTAATGTCTGTCTGTTCTGGGAGATTCGGACACATGGAATATTATTGTGATCCTTCCTCCTGAATTATTTACCTGTGGAAACATATTCGGACTATAGGCTTTAATACCCCGAATTTTGTTTCGGATTTCAGATTTCCTGTAACAACAATATTCTTCCTATGTGAATGAACTTTTTCCATAAATTTAAAAAAAATCATTTTGGACCTCGGAAATCAAGAGAGAATTTGAACTTAATGAACATATGTTTTTGTGTGTGCGGTTGCTTGGTGTAGCGGTGGCTTCCTGAGTTGTAGGTTCGAGCCCCATCCAGATGTAATAATTGTAATATTTCATAATTATCATAATAATAAGTAACTACACTTTTTATTTATGTAATATTTTTACGTTACTGAGTAACGATTTACGTTACTGAGTTACGGTAGAATTTCTATATTTCTATATTAGTATTTGAAAAATCTTTTGTAACTCTATTTAACCAAGGTTGCACAAAAAACCTTGTCAAATGCTGGATATGTTCAGCTTTATTTACGACTCAGATACGATTCTGAAACAGTTATCGTATATTTTATGAAAATTAACTCAAACGACTATCGGTTTAGGAGGTAATAATAATATCTGGATATCTTGTTTTTTGCTGATGATTTAAATAGCGGTACTTTAATTACGTGTTGAATTTTACGGCCGATATGCTTGGGTTGTACTTATTTAGCTTTCGGAAATAAAATAAAATTCTGACCGATTGCGATTGAAATAATCGCATTTAATAGAATATTGATAGAATTTGTAATTTACTAAACAAAATCAGTCTTGAAATGACCAAAAATGTAGAAGTGCTTCTAAAAAGAAGTACAATATAATGACGATTTACTTGTTTATTTTTAATTATTTTTATTAATTATTTATTTGGAATTGTTCTAACTTAGTCTAAATTCTCCCTAAATCGCAGTTTTCCTGGTCCATGACACGGTAAACCGCGGCGATGTATACTATTGTAGTATACATTGTTCGTTATTTTTAGCTTCAGCCACCACATTTTTTTGATTATATTGATCTTTCAATTTTACTAACTTCGAAATCGTTATATATATATATATATATACATGTGCATACGCCACCCGCATGCCTTGAATTACTATTACCATCTTTTAATTTCTGGTAACCATCTATATTGAATTGACTGTCATCAATGCTTTCCGAAATATGCGTCTCAGATTGAACTATAAAATTGATTTTTTTATTTGAGTAATTGTTTTCAAGCTCAGTTAAATTGTCAGTTAAATCTTTAATGTTACAATAAATTCCGCATATTTTATTTAATTGGTAATACACCGACCGGTTCTTTTCGGATTCCAAAAGTCTTTTATAAACCGCGCAGTTTTAGACACCCACTATCATGGTTGAAGTCTAGATTAAGCTTATATTTTTCGTTTTATTGTAAACAATTCACACATTTTCTTTCATTGACTTTACAACCTCGTGTTTCGTGGTCACCACTGCATTTATCGCATTTGTTGTTATTTTTGCAGTTTTTAGCTATATATCGTGGTACCCACAGCACTTGTAAGATCTGCTTAAATTAAAATGTTCAAATACACAACACTTTTCCCATCCAATATTTATTTTATTATTTTCGAAAATTTTTTTATAATCACACATCTCTAGGTCAATAATAGCATTGTAAGTAGTAAGTAATTGGTCCTTATTTTCAACTCAATTTAATATAATTACATTTTCTTTCAGGCTAAGCTTTTTTATTTTGTTGCAAATTTAAGACTACGACAATGACAATAGTGTTGTCTTTCGGGTAGATACTACTCGTAGATAATTAACATCATTTAAATTTTGTAACTATCAATATAAATTGGTTTTATCCTTATTTAATGAATTTGGAATTAACAAATAAATAAAAGTAAGAAACAAACTAATCTTTTGAAAGTGATACGAAATGAAATAAGTTCGGTAAGATATGGCCACAATTATGTACTTGACCATTCTCTCCCAGTCGCTGACATTTTCACCATTAAGTATAGTGATGATTTCGTCCTCTAGTAGATTGGATTTTCCCAAATACATATATAGCATCTGCATAAAAGTGTTGTAAGTCTTCTTCTTCCCTCAAGTTACAGAGACTGCATAAGGAAGATTCGTTTCTTTCAAATCCAAGTGATTTTATTCATATTGTAACATGCGAGCTACGGCTCGAGTAGATAAAACAATTATTCTGTGAAATTTATTTCTTTATTTTCTAGTCTATAGAACAATTCAAGTTCACACTATACTATTCTTCGCAAATTCTTTTCTTACAAGGTCTCTTTCCTCTCAAATCACTTTATCTCCTTTCTATTACTTAATTCACAAATCCAAACTAATTACTTTTTCTTGTTCACTCTCAACTTTCAATTTATCACCAAATTACAACTTCGCCCATTATCACTTTTCCAATCTCTTCGCCACGGTTCTAAACCAACTGTTCCTTTTTTTGACCGCCATCTGTCCTTATATAGCAGAAGTTTCTGATAGCCAGAAACTTCTAGCAAATTCTTCGACCACTGGAATAAGAGAAATAATTCTTGCAGTTATAATTCCCTTTTATCCCTGATATTATTCGTCTCTTTCGTTGACATGAGCTGTGGAGACTTCGTCCCAGACACGAACCTCGAATGAAAGGACAGTACGAACCAAAATTCTGCCAGAATGAAGTCACTTCGGAATTTGTTGCGTCATATTTTTAGGGGGCGTAGTTATTATTATGCTACACTGCCCCCCTCTTAGACATGTTCGTCCCGAACAAGTGCATCCTCATTTCGGCCATTGTATCGACTCAGTCGGTCCACATGAACCACTTTCATTTTGGCCCTCGGTCCTCGCTGGATGCGGTAGACAACATCGTTGATGCGGGTTATTATTCTGTAGGGACCTTCCCAGTTCCGCTGTAATTTAGGTGATTTCCCCTTTTGGCGATGGGGATTATACAGCCACACCAGATCTCCTTCCTGGAATCCTGACGTTGTTGCCTTGGCATCATACCTGGTCTTCATGCGGTCGCTCGTCATCTTAATCTGGCTTCTGGTCCTTTGGTGTATGTCCCTAAGCCTTTCCCTAAGGTCCGCCACGTACTCTTCTTCATTTCTGGGCTCATTGGTAGGAGATCCAAATTTCACCTCACTGGGTAAACGAGCTATTCCACCAAATAAGATTTCGAACGGCGTATGTCGAGTAGTGCTATGCACGGCACTTCTATAGGCCATCAAAAACAAGGGAATCTGCCGGTCCCAATCCCGTTGGTAGTCACCTACGACCTTCGAGAGATGTTCGTCCAAAGTCCTATTGAAACGCTCCACCATACCGTCCGACTGTGGATGAAGCGGGGTTGTCCTTGTCTTTTTGATTCCGAGTAGTTGACACATCTCTTGGAAGATTCTTGACTCGAAGTTCCGCCCTTGGTCAGAATGCAATTCCAAGGGCACACCGAATCTGCTAACCCAATTGTAGACGATCTGCTCCGCCACGGTTCTGGCTTCCTGGTTAGGGATCGGAAACGCTTCCGGCCACTTACTGAAGTAGTCCATCACTACGAGTATATACCGATTACCATTGTCGGTTTCCGGAAAGGGCCCTGCGATGTCAATGGCGATTCGTTCGAAAGGTGCTCCCACGTTGTATTGGTGCATCTTACCTCGAGTTTTGATTCTCGGACCCTTGCTAGCTGCACACACGTCGCATTTTCTGCACCAGTCTTCGATATCTTCCTTCGCTTTTAACCAATAAAAACGTTCTCGTACCTTTTCTAACGTCTTATTCACTCCCAAGTGGCCTCCGGTCGCCCCGCCATGCATTTCCTGTAACACCTCCTTGACCCTCGTCCGTGGTACGACAAGCTGCATTACAAACGACTTTCCGTCGGAGGATTCCCATTTTCTTCTCAGAACACCTTCTTGGACATGGAGGGAGTCCCACTGCGCAAAATATGCCTTTAAGGTCGGGCTTCTGTGAGAGATGTCCTGATGATCCGGTTTCTCCATGTTCTCCTTCCAGGCCAGAATCGGCTCGATATCCGGGTCTTCCTTCTGAGCGTTCCGGATCTCATCTACGCTCCAGCCGGCGATAGGTTCGGCTCTCATTCTTTGGATGGAAACCAGCTCCCGTTCTTCCTGACGCGCACAATGTTTACAATCCGTTCTGCATGGTCTCCGGGACAGTGCATCCGCATTAGAGTGGAGTTTTCCTTTACGATGCTGTATTTCGTAGTCGTAGATTTGCAGCCTTTCGATCCATCTTGCGACCTGACCCTCAGGACTCTTGAACTGTAATAGCCATTTTAAGGCTGCATGGTCTGTGCGAAGAACGAACTTCCTCCCGTAGAGGTATTTGTGAAAATGCTTCGTAGCCAAGATCAAAGCTAGAAGTTCCCGCCTTGTCACGCAGTAGTTCCTTTCCGGCTTAGAGAGCACCTTGCTGAAGTACGCAACCACCTTCTCTTGGCCGTCATGCACCTGGGAGAGTACGGCTCCTACCCCGACATTACTAGCATCTGCATCCACAACGAACGTTTCCCCGGGAGTGGGGTAAGCCAGTATCGGGGCATCGCATAGCCGTTGTTTAAGTGCCTTGAAGCTCTTCTCGCACTCAATTGACCATTTGAATTGTTTTCCCTTTTCCGTCAACTGGTGCAGGTTCTTTGCGATCCCGGCAAAATCCTTCACGAACCGTCTGTAGTAGGTGGCTAGGCCCAGGAAGCTCCTTAGTTGGTGTTTGTCTTTGGGGACTGGCCAGTTTTTCACCGCTTCTACCTTCTCCGGATCGGTTCTCACTCCTTTCGCTGAAATTATGTGTCCCAGGTACTTGACTTCCGCTCTAAACAGGGCGCACTTCTTGGGGTTGAGCTTCAGGTGGGCACTTCGAAGCCTTTGAAATACATCCCTTAGATTGTCTCGGTGTTGCGCAAACGTTTTTCCTACGACGATGACATCATCCAAGTATACCAAACAGGTTTTCCATGTTAACCCTTGCAGGACACATTCCATCAATCGCTCGAAAGTCGCCGGAGCATTGCACAGCCCGAATGGCATTACCGTGAATTGCCATAGCCCATTTCCTGCGGTGAAGGCGGTTTTCTCCCGGTCTTCTGGATGGATCTGTACCTGCCAGTAGCCACTCTTCAAGTCGAGAGTGGAAAACCATCGGGCTCCTGATAGTGTGTCTAGCGTGTCGTCAATCCGTGGCAGAGGGTAGCTGTCTTTCTTGGTGACGTAATTGAGCTGCCGATAGTCCACGCAGAACCGCGTGCTGCCATCTTTCTTCTTAACCAGTACAACCGGTGATGCCCACGGACTTTTGGAACTTTCAATCACACCTTCTTTCTCCATTGCCGACACCATCTCTGCAACTTCTGTCTGCTTTGCCAATGGAAGGCGCCTAGCAGGCTGACGAATTGGTCTAGTATCACCAGTGTCTATTCGATGTTGTACCAGGTGTGTTCGGCCGTATTCTCCGTCCTGTGAGGCAAATACATCAGCGTACTCATTGATAAGATCCTCTGCCATAGTTCGCTGCTCCTGATTCAGCTCACTGGACTGGAGAATCGTCTCTCTCGTTTCCGCTGTCCAAGGTGATGGGAGAGGTTTTGGAGCATCACGTTCAGATATTGTTGCGACGGCGGTAATCGGCGTGCATTTTCCAGTCACCTCCCCTCGCCTTAGTTTGACAGTGTGTGGTCTTGTGTTCAAAACTCTCACTGGAACCATGGTGTTCTTTGGTTCGACTAACGTCTTTCCCACGACGTAGTCTTGAGAATTCTTCTCTGGGTCTGGTTCTACTATGTAGAATCGGTGGCTGAAGAAGGCGGCAAAACTTCGTCTTTGCTGATGACTGTCCTGAGAGTTGCGGCATTCTCGTTTCCGTACACCATCGGAATTTCCACATTTCGATACCTCAGTACTTGCATCCCGATGTCCAAGATTACTTCATTTGCTTTCATGAAGTCTATTCCGATGATGCACTCGTCGCATATATCTGCCACCAGAAACGCATGGGAGAACGTCAGTCCTGCCAGAGTAATCGTAAGACGAACTTCTCCAAATACCTTCGCCATTTCCCCTGTTGCAGTCTTCAGGCAGTAGCTGTTGGTGTTGTGCAGCCAGGAGCCTTTGACGATATCTCTTCTTACAATGGAGGCGGTGGCACCTGTGTCGATGGTGGCTACGCACTTCTTCTTGTTGATTAGTGCCTCCACTGTCAGGCTCTTGTTACCCCGTTTGGTTTGCGAAACTTGAATGGTGGTCCTGGGGGCCTCGATTCCAGTAACCAACTTCTGCCCCGCGAAGTTGGTCCTTACGCATTTCCCGACTGCTGGTTTTGGGAAGTCTGACTGACAGGATGAATGTTATCACCGCCAGATGCTTCCTCTCTGCTTCTCCTACTTCCGCAATGTGGACAATTTCCTCGTCTAGGTGCACTTCTGCACTGCCGTTGTAGGTGTCCGGTTTGGTTGCAATTCCAGCAACGGATTTGACTTCCGCGAGCTTTGTCTTCATCCAAGACGGCTGTTCTCTGGCATGAGCATTCCACGACGGACATTTCCCTAACACGGTGTGTTCCCTGGTATGCTTGGTCCGCAGCCTTCATTGACAGAGCGAATGCCAATGCCTCGGGGAGTGTTCGCTTTTCAGCCATCCTTACAGCCATTTGCAGTTGTCTGTCCTCTATGGCCTGAATAAAAGCTTCCACCGCCATTTCGTTGATAAGCTCCTCACCGGCTTTAGGGTATGAAAGATGGGCTAGTCGCTCTATATCCGCTTGCAACTGTTGGAGCGTTTCCCCCCTTTTCTGGACTCGACTACGCAGCTGAACCCTGTACACCTGCTGCATGTGTTCATCCCCAAACCGCATCTCGATAGCCTGAACCAGAGAGTCGTAGTTCTGCTGTTTATCTTCCGGGATGGTCTGCAAGAGCTCCGCAGCTGGACCCCTCAGTGCAAGTGTGAGTGCAATGGACTTCTCTTCATCGTCCCAGCTATTGGTCATTGCGGCCGCTTCGAATTGCCTTTTATAAATTGGCCATGATGTTTGACCATCGAAGATAGGAGGCTGCATCTCCTTTCTTCTCAGACCGTCAGTGGAATATTCCCGTGCTTTCTGTCTCTTCACGTTGCTGAGCTCCTTAGCAAGATTTTCGACTTGCTTTCCTACTATCTCGAATTTCGTATCCACTTTTTCAAATTGAGTCTCTATCTTCCCGAACTGAGTTTCATGTTTCTCAAAATTTTCATCGAATCTAATTTCGACTTTTTCGAGTTGCGTCTCGACCTTCTCGATTTTCTCTTCGATCACTTCGAATTTGGATTCCAAGTTCTTGTTTTGCTCATCAAGTTTACTTTCCAGAGCATCTAGAGAATTCTTTTGTTCGTCCATTGCTTTCTTTTGTTCGTCCATTGCTTTCTTTTGTTCGTCCATTGCTTTCTTTTGTTCGTCCAGCTTAAGTTCTAGAGAATTCCTTTGGTCGCCCATTGCTTTCTTTTGTTCGTCCATCGCTTTCTTTTGTTCATCCAGCTTAAGTTCTAGAGAATTCTTTTGTTCGTCCATTGCTTTCTTTTGTTCGTCCAGCTTAAGTTCTATAGAATTCCTTTGGTCTTCTATTGCTTTCTTTTGTTCGTCCATGACTAACTTAAGTTGCAGGAGCAGACTTGTTATACCCGGGTCGGCTGCTGTACTTGCTGGTTCCTCTTCCACGTCAAATTCTACGTCGTGCGGATTTTCACCTTCCTGCGTTACTGCTTCTTCCAGACGAATCAGCAGGGCATCTTTTCCCCCAGTTGTGTCGAGGTTCCGCTTACTGAGTTCTGCCTTTAGTTGAGTTATAGTTAGTTTTCCCAATTTGCGACCCATTTTGCGCAACTAATTAACTCAACACAGAAATCGTTTTTTTTTTTTTTTTTTTTTGTTTGTGCAATTTCACACCACGGAAATAGTTATTCACAGAATAAGTTTTATCCCAGCTTCTGACACCAATGTAACATGCGAGCTACGGCTCGAGTAGATAAAACAATTATTCTGTGAAATTTATTTCTTTATTTTCTAGTCTATAGAACAATTCAAGTTCACACTATACTATTCTTCGCAAATTCTTTTCTTACAAGGTCTCTTTCCTCTCAAATCACTTTATCTCCTTTCTATTACTTAATTCACAAATCCAAACTAATTACTTTTTCTTGTTCACTCTCAACTTTCAATTTATCACCAAATTACAACTTCGCCCATTATCACTTTTCCAATCTCTTCGCCACGGTTCTAAACCAACTGTTCCTTTTTTTGACCGCCATCTGTCCTTATATAGCAGAAGTTTCTGATAGCCAGAAACTTCTAGCAAATTCTTCGACCACTGGAATAAGAGAAATAATTCTTGCAGTTATAATTCCCTTTTATCCCTGATATTATTCGTCTCTTTCGTTGACATGAGCTGTGGAGACTTCGTCCCAGACACGAACCTCGAATGAAAGGACAGTACGAACCAAAATTCTGCCAGAATGAAGTCACTTCGGAATTTGTTGCGTCATATTTTTAGGGGGCGTAGTTATTATTATGCTACAATATCAAAATCATCAATACTCGTAATGTAGTTTTGATCTCTTGAGTGATCTATGAACCTCTAGATGCGTGTGCTGCTTTCTCTTGCACTCGTAATATTACCTCTAAGTTTTTCTAACTTAAGGCGATCCATTAACTCCAAATTTGTAGCGGTCCATTCCTCTTTCGATACGACAGTTTCGTCCCAATGCAGTTCCAATCTAGCTCCAACCTCGTTTAGCTCTTTCACCCAGAATAATACTCTTCGTAGCAGAATTTTTGAAAGTTGATGTGGTAGCCTTCCTTCATTACAGTCGAACGGTGCATTTTGGACATACTTCAAGTGAAGCTCAAATGTGTAGAAGTGACCATCTTTAGCTCCGGTTTATAATGACAGCGCATAGTTGGGTGTGCTAGCTGGTAGTTTTAAAATTCTTTTGAAGAAATAGCGCTGTAACTTATCTATTTCCTTAAACATTCCGAATCCCCACACTTGTGCTCCATAGGTTTGCATAGCCCTACACACTGCCTGAAAAAGTTTCCATTTCGACCGCAAGTTTATACATCTCCTTGCCAAAAAATATTGCCAGGTAGCATTGATGCTGTTTTTCGCTGCAGTGTTCCTATTGTAATATGCGAGCTACGGCTCGAGTAGATAAAACAATTATTCTGTGAAATTATTTCTTTATTTTCTACTCTATAGAACAATTCAAGTTCACACTATACTATTCTTCGCAAATTCTTTTCTTACAAGGTCTCTTTCCTCTCAAATCACTTTATCTCCTTTCAATTACTTAATTCACAAATTCAAACTAATTACTTTTTCTTGTTTACTCTCAACTTTCAATTTATCACCAAATTACAACTTCGCCCATTATCACTTTTCCAATCTCTTCGCCACGGTTCTAAAACCAACTGTCTTTTTTTTTTGATCGCCATCTGTCCTTATATAGCAGAAGTTTCTGATAGCCAGAAACTTCTAGCAAATTCTTCGACCACTGGAACAAGAGAAATAATTCTTGCAGTTATAATTCCCTAATATTATCCCTAATATTATCCCTAATATTATTTGTCTCTTTCGTTGACATGAGCTGTGGAGACTTCGTCCCAGACACGAACCTCGAATAAAGGACAGTTTGAACCAAAAATTCTGCCAGAATGGAAAGTCACTTCGGAATTTGCTGCATAGACATAGGCGCGTAGTTATTATTATGCTACACTGCCCCCCTCTTAGACGTGTTCGTCCCGAACAAGTGCATCCTCATTTCGGCCATTGTATCGACTCAGTCGGTCCACATGAACCACTTTCATTTTGGCCCTTGGTCCTCGCTGGATGCGGTAGACAACATCGTTGATGCGGGTTACTATTCTGTAGGGACCTTCCCAGTTCCGCTGTAACTTAGGTGATTTCCCCTTTTGGCGATGGGGATTATACAGCCACACCAGATCTCCTTCCTGGAATCCTGACGTTGTTGCCTTGGCATCATACCTGGTCTTCATGCGGTCGCTCGTCATCTTAATCTGGCTTCTGGTCCTTTGGTGTATGTCCCTAAGCCTTTCCCTAAGGTCCGCCACGTACTCTTCTTCATCTCTGGGCTCATTGGTAGGAGATCCAAATTTCACCTCACTGGGTAAACGAGCTATTCCACCAAATAAGATTTCGAACGGCGTATGTCGAGTAGTGCTATGCACGGCACTTCTATAGGCCATCAAAAACAAGGGAATCTGCCGGTCCCAATCCCGTTGGTAGTCACCTACGACCTTCGAGAGATGTTCGTCCAAAGTCCTATTGAAACGCTCCACCATACCGTCCGACTGTGGATGAAGCGGGGTTGTCCTTGTCTTTTTGATTCCGAGTAGTTGACACATCTCTTGGAAGATTCTTGACTCGAAGTTCCGCCCTTGGTCAGAATGCAATTCCAAGGGCACACCGAATCTGCTAACCCAATTGTAGACGATCTGCTCCGCCACGGTTCTGGCTTCCTGGTTAGGGATCGGAAACGCTTCCGGCCACTTACTGAAGTAGTCCATCACTACGAGTATATACCGATTACCATTGTCGGTTTCCGGAAAGGGCCCTGCGATGTCAATGGCGATTCGTTCGAAAGGTGCTCCCACGTTGTATTGGTGCATCTTACCTCGAGTTTTGATTCTCGGACCCTTGCTAGCTGCACACACGTCGCATTTTCTGCACCAGTCTTCGATATCTTCCTTCGCTTTTAACCAATAAAAACGTTCTCGTACCTTTTCTAGCGTCTTATTCACTCCCAAGTGGCCTCCGGTCGCCCCGCCATGCATTTCCTGTAACACCTCCTTGACCCTCGTCCGCGGTACTACAAGCTGCATTACAAACGATTTTCCGTCGGAGGATTCCCATTTTCTTCTCAGAACACCTTCTTGGACATGGAGGGAGTCCCACTGCGCAACATATGCCTTTAAGGTCGGGCTTCTGTGAGAGATGTCCTGATGATCCGGTTTCTCCATGTTCTCCTTCCAGGCCAGAATCGGCTCGATATCGGGGTCTTCCTTCTGAGCGTTCCGGATCTCATCTACGCTCCAGCCGGCGATAGGTTCGGCTCTCATTCTTTGGATGGAAACCAGCTCCCGTTCTTCCTGACGCGCACAATGTTTACAATCCGTTCTGCATGGTCTCCGGGACAGTGCATCCGCATTAGAGTGGAGTTTTCCTTTACGATGCTGTATTTCGTAGTCGTAGATTTGCAGCCTTTCGATCCATCTTGCGACCTGACCCTCAGGACTCTTGAACTGTAATAGCCATTTTAATGCTGCATGGTCTGTGCGAAGAACGAACTTCCTCCCGTAGAGGTATTTGTGAAAATGCTTCGTAGCCAAGATCAAAGCTAGAAGTTCCCGCCTTGTCACGCAGTAGTTCCTTTCTGGCTTAGAGAGCACCTTGCTGAAGTACGCAACCACCTTCTCTTGGCCGTCATGCACCTGGGAGAGTACGGCTCCTACCCCGACATTACTAGCATCTGCATCCACAACGAACGTTTCCCCGGGAGTGGGGTAAGCCAGTATCGGGGCATCGCATAGCCGTTGTTTAAGTGCCTTGAAGCTCTTCTCGCACTCAATTGACCATTTGAATTGTTTTCCCTTTTCCGTCAACTGGTGCAGGTTCTTTGCGATCCCGGCAAAATCCTTCACGAACCGTCTGTAGTAGGTGGCTAGGCCCAGGAAGCTCCTTAGTTGGTGTTTGTCTTTGGGGACTGGCCAGTTTTTCACCGCTTCGACCTTCTCCGGATCGGTTCTCACTCCTTTCGCTGAAATTATGTGTCCCAGGTACTTGACTTCCGCTCTAAACAGGGCGCACTTCTTGGGGTTGAGCTTCAGGTGGGCACTTCGAAGCCTTTGAAACACATCCCTTAGATTGTCTCGGTGTTGCGCAAACGTTTTTCCTACGACGATGACATCATCCAAGTATACCAAACAGGTTTTCCATGTTAACCCTTGCAGGACACATTCCATCAATCGCTCGAAAGTCGCCGGAGCATTGCACAGCCCGAATGGCATTACCGTGAATTGCCATAGCCCATTTCCTGCGGTGAAGGCGGTTTTCTCCCGGTCTTCTGGATGGATCTGTACCTGCCAGTAGCCACTCTTCAAGTCGAGAGTGGAAAACCATCGGGCTCCTGATAGTGTGTCTAGCGTGTCGTCAATCCGTGGCAGAGGGTAGCTGTCTTTCTTGGTGACGTAATTGAGCTGCCGATAGTCCACGCAGAACCGCGTGCTGCCATCTTTCTTCTTAACCAGTACAACCGGTGATGCCCACGGACTTTTGGAACTTTCAATCAGACCTTCTTTCTCCATTGCCGACACCATCTCTGCAACTTCTGTCTGCTTTGCCAATGGAAGGCGCCTAGCAGGCTGACGAATTGGTCTAGTATCACCAGTGTCTATTCGATGTTGTACCAGGTGTGTTCGGCCGTATTCTCCGTCCTGTGAGGCAAATACATCAGCGTACTCATTGATAAGATTCTCTGCCATAGTTCGCTGCTCCTGATTCAGCTCACTGGACTGGAGAATCGTCTCTCTCGCTTCCGCTGTCCAAGGTGATGGGAGAAGTTTTGGAGCATCACGTTCAGATATTGTTGCGACGGCGGTAATCGGCGTGCATTTTCCAGTCACCTCCCCTCGCCTTAGTTTGACAGTGTGTGGTCTTGCGTTCAAAACTCTTACTGGAACCATGGTGTTCTTTGGTTCGACTAACGTCTTTCCCACGATGTAGTCTTGAGAATTCTTCTCTGGGTCTGGTTCTACTATGTAGAATCGGTGGCTCCCAAGATCACCTTCCAGCTTCGTCCAAATGATTGTCTCTGAAGACGGCGGCAAAACTTCGTCTTTGCTGATGACTGTCCTGAGAGTTACGGCATTCTCATTTCCGTACACCATCGGAATCTCCACATTTCGATACCTCAGTACTTGCATCCCGATGTCCAAGATTACTTCATTTGCTTTCATGAAGTCTACTCCGATGATGCACTCGTCGCATATATCTGCCACCAGAAACGCATGGGAGAACGTCAGTCCTGCCAGAGTAATCGTAAGACGAACTTCTCCAAATACCTTCGCCATTTCCCCTGTTGCAGTCTTCAGGCAGTAGCTGTTGGTGTTGTGCAGCCAGGAGCTTTTGACGATATCTCTTCTTACAATGGAGGCAGTGGCACCTGTGTCGATGGTGGCTACGCACTTCTTCTCGTTGATTAGTGCCTCCACTGTCAGGCTCTTGTTACCCCGTTTGGTTTGCGAAACTTGAATGGTGGTCCTGGGGGCCTCGATTCCAGTAACCAACTTCTGCCCCGCGAAGTTGGTCCTTACGCATTTCCCGACTGCTGGTTTTTGCGAAGTCTGACTGACAGGATGGATGTTATCACCGCCAGATGCTTCCTCTCTGCTTCTCCTACTTCCGCAATGTGAACAATTTCCTCGTCTAGGTGCACTTCTGCACTGCCGTTGTAGGTGTCCCGTTTGGTTGCAATTCCAGCAACGGATTTGACTTCCGCGAGCTCTGTCTTCATCCATGACGGCTGTTCTCTGGCATGAGCATTCCACGACGGACATCTCCCTGACACGGTGTATTCCCTGGTATGCTTGGTCCGCAGCCTTCATTGACAAAGCGAATGCCAATGCCTCGGGGAGTGTTCGCTTTTCAGCCATCCTTACAGCCATTTGCAGTTGTCTGTCCTCTATGGCCTGAATAAAAGCTTCCACCGCCATTTCGTTGATAAGCTCCTCACCGGCTTTAGGGTATGAAAGATGGGCTAGTCGCTCTATATCCGCTTGCAACTGTTGGAGCGTTTCCCCCCTTTTCTGGACTCGACTACGCAGCTGAACCCTGTACACCTGCTGCATGTGTTCATCCCCAAACCGCATCTCGATAGCCTGAACCAGAGAGTCGTAGTTCTGCTGTTTATCTTCCGGGATGGTCTGCAAGAGCTCCGCAGCTGGACCCCTCAGTGCAAGTGTGAGTGCAATGGACTTCTCTTCATCGTCCCAGCTATTGGTCATTGCGGCCGCTTCGAATTGCCTTTTATAAATTGGCCATGATGTTTGACCATCGAAGATAGGAGGCTGCATCTCCTTTCTTCTCAGACCGTCAGTGGAATATTCCCGTGCTTTCTGTCTCTTCACGTTGCTGAGCTCCTTAGCAAGATTTTCGACTTGCTTTCCTACTATCTCGAATTGCGTATCCACTTTTTCAAACTGAGTCTCTATCTTCCCGAACTGAGTTTCATGTTTCTCAAAATTTTCATCGAATCTAATTTCGACTTTTTCGAGTTGCGTCTCGACCTTCTCGATTTTTTCTTCGATCACTTCGAATTTGGATTCCAAGTTCTTGTTTTGCTCATCAAGTTTACTTTCCAGAGCATCTAGAGAATTCTTTTGTTCGTCCATTGCTTTCTTTTGTTCGTCCATTGCTTTCTTTTGTTCGTCCAGCTTAAGTTCTAGAGAATTCCTTTGGTCGCCCATTGCTTTCTTTTGTTCGTCCATCGCTTTCTTTTGTTCATCCAGCTTAAGTTCTAGAGAATTCTTTTGTTCATCCAGCTTAAGTTCTAGAGAATTCTTTTGGTCATCGAGCTTATGACTTTGATCTTCTATTGCTTTCTTTTGTTCGTCCATGACTAACTTAAGTTGCAGGAGCAGACTTGTTATACCCGGGTCGGCTACTGTACTTGCTGGTTCCTCTTCCACGTCAAACTCTATGTCATGCGGATTTTCACCTTCCTGCGTTACTGCTTCTTCCAGACGAATCAGTAGGGCATCTTTTCCCCCAGTTGTGTCGAGGTTCCGCTTACTGAGTTCTGCCTTTAGTTGAGTTATAGTTAGTTTTCCCAATTTGCGACCCATTTTGCGCAACTAATTAACTCAACACAGAAATCGTTTTTTTTTTTTTTTTTTTTTTGTGCAATTTCACACCACGGAAATAGTTATTCACAGAATAAGTTTTATCCCACTTCTGACACCAATGTAATATGCGAGCTACGGCTCGAGTAGATAAAACAATTATTCTGTGAAATTATTTCTTTATTTTCTACTCTATAGAACAATTCAAGTTCACACTATACTATTCTTCGCAAATTCTTTTCTTACAAGGTCTCTTTCCTCTCAAATCACTTTATCTCCTTTCAATTACTTAATTCACAAATTCAAACTAATTACTTTTTCTTGTTTACTCTCAACTTTCAATTTATCACCAAATTACAACTTCGCCCATTATCACTTTTCCAATCTCTTCGCCACGGTTCTAAAACCAACTGTCTTTTTTTTTTGATCGCCATCTGTCCTTATATAGCAGAAGTTTCTGATAGCCAGAAACTTCTAGCAAATTCTTCGACCACTGGAACAAGAGAAATAATTCTTGCAGTTATAATTCCCTAATATTATCCCTAATATTATCCCTAATATTATTTGTCTCTTTCGTTGACATGAGCTGTGGAGACTTCGTCCCAGACACGAACCTCGAATGAAGGACAGTTTGAACCAAAAATTCTGCCAGAATGGAAAGTCACTTCGGAATTTGCTGCATAGACATAGGCGCGTAGTTATTATTATGCTACACTATTCTCAACATTCTTTGCAAAGTTCATCTTCGGCGTAAGTAGTATTCCTAAGTACGTATAATTTGAGGTATCTCTAATTTCTTCTCCTCTGAATATTCACTTTTCCTGGTCAGATAGTCTACCCCCGTTTCGAAATACCATCATTTCAGATTTTAACAGATTCATCTCTAAGCCCCATTTTGTTGCACAATCTACGTCCTCTGCCAAAATAACCATGTCGTCAGCATACACCAAAAACCTTATAGTCAAGTGTTCAATTTAAAGATCTCCTTCCAGAAATTCTGACAAGTCATTTATATAGAGTGTAAAAAGAATTGGAGACAGTAGGCACCCTTGTTTAACACCAAAGAGCGTCTCAAAATACTCCGAAAATTCCTTTCCAGTCCAGTCCAGTACCGCAGAAAGAATGTTAGAATATATAGTTCACTTTCATTCATTTTATTTTTCATTTTATATATACAGAAACAAACAACAACAACAAAATGAATTTTGTTTAAGCTATGGCATTGCTGTCAGTTCGATTGGCAACATTTAATTTAAAATTTTAAATAATTCAAAATCGAAATTACTATGCATATTCAGTTATTAATGACATCCTATATTTATATGCCACCTTTGCAAAATTATAGAGTTGTTTCCAGTTCCATTCGTTCAAGATTGCGATTGTTTCCTCCATTCTTAACGTTTTCGTCCCTAAGTACGTGAGTCTTTGCGGATTGAAGATTGGACATACGCATATAAAGTGAAAGGAGTCTTCTTTGGCTTTATGGTTACATAAGGTGCAGAATTGGTCAAAACATCCATTGTATGGACTTGCGTTAAGGCCGAGAATTTCACGTCTTGTTCTGAAAATAAATGAAATTGCCTTATAACTGAATGAGTCTCGGAAATAGTTATCTTCCACCAAATTGAATTCTAATTGGAAGTACAGTATTCTGCTATCAGATTGGAGAGCCTTTTCAATCACATCCCTTACAGAGTCCTCATGCTTCTGGATTATCATGTACAATTGCTCCTTAACCGAATTTAGATTACTTGGGTCCATGTTGATGTATTCTCCTCCGTGCACTACCTAGATCTAACCACTTCGTCCTTGTTTCTTATTTCGTATAAGAGCATTTTCTTAGTAAGACATGTATCCTGATAGGTAAATACTTCAGTGATACAGTGCTTTACACTCTAAACGGATACAGGCCCTTTATTATTTTTTTTATTTTATGGCATCAATTAACAAGTAATTAGAGCAAAAAAAATCATCACAACCATAAAAAACTGTTTTGTCTAGCTTGCAGAAGTATAGCCGCAATTTCTCTGCAATTTTCATTCAGTTTTTATTGTGATTTTGACAAATAAGAATGCTGTGTGGTATGCATTTAACGGAAGTAGAAAAGGAAAAATTCTGGCTTTTCGCGAGGATGGTTTAGACTTTTGAGCAATCGCGAAGAAAATATCTAGATCGGACCGTGTCATTCGAAGTTTTTTACAAGACTCGGGGTCTTATGGCACAGCAATCCGACCTGGCTGTCCACAGAAGCTTACAAGTCGCGATCAAAGGCGAATAATAAAGGCTTCGTCCAATTCGATGCGTTCATTGTCAGAAATTCGGAGTGAATTAGATTTAGATGTTTTGGTTTCGACGGTTTCTCGTTCTATAAAACGCAGCAGATTAATCGTCCGAAGCAATATGGTGCCTGCTCCATGTCTAGCAGCAGCCCACAAGGACAAGAGAGTGGAATTCGCTCGTAACAACATAGATCGTAATTGGAAAACCGTAAGTAACATTGTTTTCATTTCCTCTTTTTTTTTTCAATTTGAAATGCTTTAATCTAATACAATATTTTTTTTTTAAAATATTGTAGCATAATAATAACTACGCGCCTATGTCTATGCAGCAAATTCCGCAGTGACTTTCCATTTTGGCAGAATTTTGGTTCAAACTGTCCTTTCATTCGAGGTTCGTGTCTGGGACGAAGTCTCCACAGCTCATGTCAACGAAAGAGACGAATAATATCAGGGATAAAAGGGAATTATAACTGCAATAATTATTTCTCTTGTTCCAGTGGTCGAAGAATTTGCTAGAAGCTTCTGGCTATCAGAAACTTCTGCTATATAAGGACAGATGGCGATCAAAAAAAAAGACAGTTGGTTTAGAACCGTGGCGAAGAGATTGGAAAAGTGATAATGGGCGAAGTTGTAATTTGGTGATAAATTGAAAGTTGAGAGTGAACAAGAAAGAGTAATTAGTTTGGATTTGTGAATTAAGAAATTGAAAGGAGATAAAGTGATTTGAGAGGAAAGAGACCTTGTAAGAAAAGAATAAGGCGAAGAATAGTATAGTGTGAACTTGAATTGTTCTATAGAGTAGAAAATAAAGAAATAATTTCTCAGAATAATTGTTTTATCTACTCGAGCCGTAGCCCGCATACTACATTGGTGTCAGAAGTGGGATAAAACTTATTCTGTGAATAACTATTTCCGTGGTGTGAAATTGCACAAGCAAAAAAAAAAAAAAAACCATTTCTGTGTTGAGTTAATTAGTTGCGCAAAATGGGTCGCAAATTGGGAAAACTAACTATAACTCAACTAAAGGCAGAACTCAGTAAGCGGAACCTCGACACAACTGGGGGAAAAGATGCCCTACTGATTCGTCTGGAAGAAGCAGTAACGCAGGAAGGTGAAAATCCGCACGACGTAGAGTTTGACGTGGAAGAGGAAGCAGTAAGTACAGCAGCCGACCCGGGTATAACAAGTCTGCTCCTGCAACTTAAGTTAGTCATGGACGAACAAAAGAAAGCAATAGAAGATCAAAGGAATTCTCTAGAACTTAAGCTGGACGAACAAAAGAAAGCGATGGACGAACAAAAGAAAGCGATGGACGAACAAAAGAAAGCAATGGGCGACCAAAGGAATTCTCTAGAACTTAAGCTGGACGAACAAAAGAATTCTCTAGAACTTAAGTTGGATGAACAAAAGAAGGCAATGGATGAACAAAAGAAAGCAATGGACGAACAAAAGAATTCTCTAGATGCTCTGGAAAGTAAACTTGATGAGCAAAACAAGAACTTGGAATCCAAATTCGAAGTGATCGAAGAGAAAATCGAGAAGGTCGAGACGCAACTCGAAAAAGTCGAAACTAGATTCGATGAAAATTTTGAGAAACAGGAAACTCAGTTCGGGAAGATAGAGATTCAGTTTGAAAAAGTGGATACGCAATTCGAGATAGTAGGAAAGCAAGTCGAAAATCTTGCTAAGGAGCTCAGCAACGTGAAGAGACAGAAAGCACGGGAATATTCCACTGACGGTCTGAGAAGAAAGGAGATGCAGCCTCCTATCTTCGATGGTCAAACATCATGGCCAATTTATAAGAGGCAATTCGAAGCGGCCGCAATGACCAATAGCTGGGACGATGAAGAGAAGTCTATTGCACTCACGCTTGCACTGAGGGGTCCAGCTGCGGAGCTCTTGCAGACCATCCCGGAAGATAAACAGCAGAACTACGACTCTCTGGTTCAGGCTATCGAGATGCGGTTTGGGGATGAACACATGCAGCAGGTGTACAGGGTTCAGCTGCGTAGTCGAGTCCAGAAAAGGGGGGAAACGCTCCAACAGTTGCAAGCGGATATAGAGCGACTAGCCCATCTTTCATACCCTAAAGCCGGTGAGGAGCTTATCAACGAAATGGCGGTGGAAGCTTTTATTCAGGCCATAGAGGACAGACAACTGCGAATGGCTGTAAGGATGGCTGAAAAGCGAACACTCCCCGAGGCATTGGCATTCGCTTTGTCAATGAAGGCTGCGGACCAAGCATACCAGGGAATACACCGTGTCAGGGAAATGTCCGTCGTGGAATGCTCATGCCAGAGAACAGCCATCATGGATGAAGACAGAGCTCGCGGAAGTCAAATCCGTTGCTGGAATTGCAACCAAACCGGACACCTACAACGGCAGTGCAGAAGTGCACCTAGACGAGGAAATTGTTCACATTGCGGAAGTAGGAGAAGCAGAGAGGAAGCATCTGGCGGTGATAACATCCATCCTGTCAGTCAGAACTTCCCAAAACCAGCAGTCGGGAAATGCGTAAGGACCAACTTCGCGGGGCAGAAGTTGGTTACTGGAATCGAGGCCCCCAGGACCACCATTCAAGTTTCGCAAACCAAACGGGGTAACAAGAGCCTGACAGTGGAGGCACTAATCAACGAGAAGAAGTGCGTAGCCACCATCGACACAGGTGCCACTGCCTCCATTGTAAGAAGAGATATCGTCAAAAGCTCCTGGCTGCACAACACCAACAGCTACTGCCTGAAGACTGCAACAGGGGAAATGGCGAAGGTATTTGGAGAAGTTCGTCTTACGATTACTCTGGCAGGACTGACGTTCTCCCATGCGTTTCTGGTGGCAGATATATGCGACGAGTGCATCATCGGAGTAGACTTCATGAAAGCAAATGAAGTAATCTTGGACATCGGGATGCAAGTACTGAGGTATCGAAATGTGGAGATTCCGATGGTGTACGGAAATGAGAATGCCGTAACTCTCAGGACAGTCATCAGCAAAGACGAAGTTTTGCCGCCGTCTTCAGAGACAATCATTTGGACGAAACTGGAAGGTGATCTTGGGAGCCACCGATTCTACATAGTAGAACCAGACCCAGAGAAGAATTCTCAAGACTACATCGTGGGAAAGACGTTAGTCGAACCAAAGAACACCATGGTTCCAGTAAGAGTTTTGAACGCAAGACCACACACTGTCAAACTAAGGCGAGGGGAGGTGACTGGAAAATGCACGCCGATTACCGCCGTCGCAACAATATCTGAACGTGATGCTCCAAAACCTCTCACATCACCTTGGACAGCGGAAACGAGAGAAACGATTCTCCAGTCCAGTGAGCTGAATCAGGAGCAGCGAACTATGGCAGAGAATCTTATCAATGAGTACGCTGATGTATTTGCCTCACAGGACGGAGAATACGGCCGAACACACCTGGTACAACATCGAATAGACACTGGTGATACTAGACCAATTCGTCAGCCTGCTAGGCGCCTTCCATTGGCAAAGCAGACAGAAGTTGCAGAGATGGTGTCGGCAATGGAGAAAGAAGGTCTGATTGAAAGTTCCAAAAGTCCGTGGGCATCACCGGTTGTACTGGTTAAGAAGAAAGATGGCAGCACGCGGTTCTGCGTGGACTATCGGCAGCTCAATTACGTCACCAAGAAAGACAGCTACCCTCTGCCACGGATTGACGACACGCTAGACACACTATCAGGAGCCCGATGGTTTTCCACTCTCGACTTGAAGAGTGGCTACTGGCAGGTACAGATCCATCCAGAAGACCGGGAGAAAACCGCCTTCACCGCAGGAAATGGGCTATGGCAATTCACGGTAATGCCATTCGGGCTGTGCAATGCTCCGGCGACTTTCGAGCGATTGATGGAATGTGTCCTGCAAGGGTTAACATGGAAAACCTGTTTGGTTTACTTGGATGATGTCATCGTCATAGGAAAAACGTTTGCGCAACACCGAGACAATCTAAGGGATGTGTTTCAAAGGCTTCGAAGTGCCCGCCTGAAGCTCAACCCCAAGAAGTGCGCCCTGTTTAGAGCGGAAGTCAAGTACCTGGGACACATAATTTTAGCGAAAGGAGTGAGAACCGATCCGGAGAAGGTCGAAGCGGTGAAAAACTGGCCAGTCCCCAAAGACAAACACCAACTAAGGAGCTTCCTGGGCCTAGCCACCTACTACAGACGGTTCGTGAAGGATTTTGCCGGGATCGCAAAGAACCTGCACCAGTTGACGGAAAAGGGAAAACAATTCAAATGGTCAATTGAGTGCGAGAAGAGCTTCAAGGCACTTAAACAACGGCTATGCGATGCCCCGATACTGGCTTACCCCACTCCCGGGGAAACGTTCGTTGTGGATGCAGATGCTAGTAATGTCGGGGTAGGAGCCGTACTCTCCCAGGTGCATGACGGCCAAGAGAAGGTGGTTGCGTACTTCAGCAAGGTGCTCTCTAAGCCAGAAAGGAACTACTGCGTGACAAGGCGGGAACTTCTAGCTTTGATCTTGGCTACGAAGCATTTTCACAAATACCTCTACGGGAGGAAGTTCGTTCTTCGCACAGACCATGCAGCATTAAAATGGCTATTACAGTTCAAGAGTCCTGAGGGTCAGGTCGCAAGATGGATCGAAAGGCTGCAAATCTACGACTACGAAATACAGCATCGTAAAGGAAAACTCCACTCTAATGCGGATGCACTGTCCCGGAGACCATGCAGAACGGATTGTAAACATTGTGCGCGTCAGGAAGAACGGGAGCTGGTTTCCATCCAAAGAATGAGAGCCGAACCTATCGCCGGCTGGAGCGTAGATGAGATCCGGAACGCTCAGAAGGAAGACCCCGATATCGAGCCGATTCTGGCCTGGAAGGAGAACATGGAGAAACCGGATCATCAGGACATCTCTCACAGAAGCCCGACCTTAAAGGCATATGTTGCGCAGTGGGACTCCCTCCATGTCCAAGAAGGTGTTCTGAGAAGAAAATGGGAATCCTCCGACGGAAAATCGTTTGTAATGCAGCTTGTAGTACCGCGGACGAGGGTCAAGGAGGTGTTACAGGAAATGCATGGCGGGGCGACCGGAGGCCACTTGGGAGTGAATAAGACGCTAGAAAAGGTACGAGAACGTTTTTATTGGTTAAAAGCGAAGGAAGATATCGAAGACTGGTGCAGAAAATGCGACGTGTGTGCAGCTAGCAAGGGTCCGAGAATCAAAACTCGAGGTAAGATGCACCAATACAACGTGGGAGCACCTTTCGAACGAATCGCCATTGACATCGCAGGGCCCTTTCCGGAAACCGACAATGGTAATCGGTATATACTCGTAGTGATGGACTACTTCAGTAAGTGGCCGGAAGCGTTTCCGATCCCTAACCAGGAAGCCAGAACCGTGGCGGAGCAGATCGTCTACAATTGGGTTAGCAGATTCGGTGTGCCCTTGGAATTGCATTCTGACCAAGGGCGGAACTTCGAGTCAAGAATCTTCCAAGAGATGTGTCAACTACTCGGAATCAAAAAGACAAGGACAACCCCGCTTCATCCACAGTCGGACGGTATGGTGGAGCGTTTCAATAGGACTTTGGACGAACATCTCTCGAAGGTCGTAGGTGACTACCAACGGGATTGGGACCGGCAGATTCCCTTGTTTTTGATGGCCTATAGAAGTGCCGTGCATAGCACTACTCGACATACGCCGTTCGAAATCTTATTCGGTGGAATAGCTCGTTTACCCAGTGAGGTGAAATTTGGATCTCCTACCAATGAGCCCAGAAATGAAGAAGAGTACGTGGCGGACCTTAGGGAAAGGCTTAGGGACATACACCAAAGGACCAGAAGCCAGATTAAGATGACGAGCGACCGCATGAAGACCAGGTATGATGCCAAGGCAACAACGTCAGGATTCCAGGAAGGAGATCTGGTGTGGCTGTATAATCCCCATCGCCAAAAGGGGAAATCACCTAAATTACAGCGGAACTGGGAAGGTCCCTACAGAATAGTAACCCGCATCAACGATGTTGTCTACCGCATCCAGCGAGGACCGAGGGCCAAAATGAAAGTGGTTCATGTGGACCGACTGAGTCGATACAATGGCCGAAATGAGGATGCACTTGTTCGGGACGAACACGTCTAAGAGGGGGGCAGTGTAGCATAATAATAACTACGCGCCTATGTCTATGCAGCAAATTCCGCAGTGACTTTCCATTTTGGCAGAATTTTGGTTCAAACTGTCCTTTCATTCGAGGTTCGTGTCTGGGACGAAGTCTCCACAGCTCATGTCAACGAAAGAGACGAATAATATCAGGGATAAAAGGGAATTATAACTGCAATAATTATTTCTCTTGTTCCAGTGGTCGAAGAATTTGCTAGAAGCTTCTGGCTATCAGAAACTTCTGCTATATAAGGACAGATGGCGATCAAAAAAAAAGACAGTTGGTTTAGAACCGTGGCGAAGAGATTGGAAAAGTGATAATGGGCGAAGTTGTAATTTGGTGATAAATTGAAAGTTGAGAGTGAACAAGAAAGAGTAATTAGTTTGGATTTGTGAATTAAGAAATTGAAAGGAGATAAAGTGATTTGAGAGGAAAGAGACCTTGTAAGAAAAGAATAAGGCGAAGAATAGTATAGTGTGAACTTGAATTGTTCTATAGAGTAGAAAATAAAGAAATAATTTCTCAGAATAATTGTTTTATCTACTCGAGCCGTAGCCCGCATACTACAATATTATTTTTAGTGACGAAAAGAAGTTTAATCTTGATGGACCAGACGGCTTTAATAGATATTAGCACGATTTACAGAAGGAACCAAGGTTTTTTCCGAAGAGGAACTTCGGCGGTGGAAGTTGTATGGTATGGGGGGCTTTCTGCGCTCGTGGTAAGGTTTCACTTGCCTTTACCTCCACAAAAATGGATAGTGCATCATACACCCAGCTACTCTAAGAGAACTTGTTACCATATGTAAGGCGATATTGGCGATTCGGCAGATATTGGTGATTGGCAGAAATTCACGTCAGTCTTCGAAATTTGGAATGGTTTCAAGCCCAAAACATCAGATTGATGAAATGAAAAAATGATTGATAGAAAATCTTTGGGGAATAACTACACGTCGAGTTTATGCCCATAATCGGCAATTCGCGAACGTTGCTGAGCTCCGAGCATCAATTATGGATGCATGGAACTCTTTGGAGGATTCCATACTAAAAAAACTAATTGAAATTATGCCCAATAGAATTTTTGGTATCATTGAAAAAAGGGGTAATAAAATCCCATTCTAATATCTGTAAAAACAGTTAGCCAAAATAAAAAAAAAATGAGAAAAATGTAATGCGACTATACTTTGCAAGCTAGACGAAAAGTTTTTTATTGCTGGAAATCCCAAAAGAAAATATCAGGGTTTTGTTTTTTGCTCTAATTACTTGTTAATTGATGCCATAAAATAAAAAAATAATAAAGGTCCTGTATCAGTTTAGAGTTTCCTGGAAAGGGCTTTTTACAGGGTGCGATTATACTTTTGCAAATCACTGTATAATCGGCTTGAAACTTGAGTGCACTGGTATAAAGTTTTGCTAAATCCGTTTCCAGGTATATCGCATAATTTGGCGTATTCATGGGTAAGTTAAACATCTTCTTCAGGAATTCCCTGAACTTTTCAATTTCTCCGTCATCAACGCAAAGCGTTGATTTCATGACTGCGTCGAAAATTTTATATTTCGCTGAAAGAAGGATGCGCTCGTTTAGAAAAATGTTCCTCCATATTAAATTCAACAGGCTTTGACAGGAGGCGGCTTTCTGAGAAAGATGTCTCTTAAAATCCAGCGCTGAATTAAGTTCTACTCCTAAATATTTGTGCTTATCTGTCACCTCAAGGGGATTTCTATTGAAAAACCACTGATGTCTCACATTACTCCGGCAGCTTCGTGAAAAAAGCCATTATTTTGGATTTGTCTGTATTGATAACTAATCCCCATTTTTGCAGTCTCAGCAAGATGGTTGATAATTAACTGTAAATTTTTGGGGTCATTCTGACAGCAGTACTATGTAAGTCATTCGCAAACAATAATACATACACGATCACTTCAGCAGCTCCACTACAATGCCACCAGGCAGCTTCACTACAATGTCGTTAATGAATAGAGCGAATAGCAGTCCAGTAAGAAGACACCCCTGCTTAACACCAATATCGGTTTCGAGCCAACGCGAGAAATTTGAGCCATCCCAGGCGGCCGCTTTTGTTTCAGAGTATATTTCTCTTATAACGCGAAGGAACTTTGTCGATAGGCCAAGTTGCGAGAGCTTGTGCAATAGTGCACTTCTGTTTACCAGGTCAAAAGCAGCTTCAAAATCCACAAACAAAGTGTAAACTTTTTTATTTCTGGCCTGAAAAGCTTTAATTATAGATGTAAGAGAGAAAATGTGATCCACTGTCGAATATTTTTTCTAAAACCTGCTTGGAGATCCGTGAGTATGCTGTTTTCATTAACCCACCTTTCAAGTCTGGCCACAAGTATACCGCAAAATATTTTGGCTATAGTATTCGTAAATGAGATTCCTCGGTAGTTTTCAACGTTTTCCAGTGCACATTTCTTGTGTATAGGGAATATTACAGACTTTTTAAGAGAAGCTGGAACATCGGCACTTGAGAGGATTTTATTATAAAGTGACTTCAGTTATTTATGAGAGCTATAGGTGCATTTTTGAAGAACTCGTACGGTATACCGTCTTCGCCTGGTGCTTTTCCATTCTTAGCTTTAAGGAGAACTGCTTCTATTTCCAAGGATGTTATTTCAGTACCCAGCGTGTCGCTGGTAACTAATAGATTAGCGTATTTAAATGTTCGGTTGGATTTATTCAGAAGAAGGTGTATAAAGAATACAGCCAGATCCTCAACGGAAACCCCCGCGCCTGTTATAAAATGAAAACAGTTTATCTCTTTTGGTATCCTCCAAAAATCCTTTGAGCTTTTAGTTATACCTAACCAGTAAGCTTGGCTGTTTTCAAAATTAGTTTTTTTTAGTACGATATAAACTTTTATATTGAGTATTGGATTCAGTATACCAATTCCAAAGCTCTGGACTGTCTGAAATTCGGTATGCTTGTAAGAGAGTAAACGATTTTTTCCGTGCGACCATGCATTCACCGTCAAGCGCTGTAGTCAATGACAGATTTTCCTTGAATACATATTAGGTTTGCTCAACTAAGTTCTCGCTGTTTTTTTTTTTAATGAAAATGAAACTTTATTGTGAAAAAATGGTTACAAATGAATCATTCAAAGTATTGCCCATCGCTAGCTACAACTTTTTCCCATCTTTCTGGCAGAGCTCGAATACCGTTACGGTAAAAGTGTTCATCTTTTGAGGCTATCCACGAATCAAGCCGTTTTTTGATGTCTTCATATGAGCGGAACTGCTGATCAGACAGACCATGTGCCATCGAACGGAACAAGTAATAATCGGATGGCGTAATATCTGGGGAATATGTCGGGTGGGGTAGGACTTCCCATTTGAGCGTTCATGCTGTGTTTTTCGAGCCTATGCTCGTATTGTGGCCGTTTTTCGCGCAGTGCTCGGCTCAATCGCATCAGTTGAAGTCGATACCGTTCCCCAGTGATGTTTTCGTTGGGTTTCAACAGTTCATAATAAATGTCACCTCTCGATGCACTTCAGCCGTCGTTTTCTTCGAATGAAAGAAGAAAATCAACACTTTCCGCAAATGACGATTATTTGGCACAAAATCAGACATTTTCACACAACCAAAAGTATATGACGCCACAACAAAATCACTAATGTGTCAAAATCGACCAGCACTTACTGCTGGAGACATCTATTGAACTTAGTTGCGCATCTAATAGCTTCGAGCAGGTGAACAAATTTAGTTGAAATTCCCATTGAGTTAAGTTTGTAGATAAGCAATCCCCGTGAGATTTTATCGAATGTAGCCTTCAGATCAACGAAAAAGCATAGACTTTCTTTTTTTCGTTAAGCTTTATCTTAACGATTGATGCCAAATTATAAACGTTATCCACAGTCGAGTATTTTTTCCTAAATTCTGATTGGTACTCCGTCAAAACGTTGTTTCTCTCTACCCATGTAAATAACCTCTCATTTAGGATTCGCATCATTATTTTCGCGATGCAGTTCATAAATGAGATACCGCGGTAGTTGCAAGGGTGGCTAGAGTCTCCCTTTTTGAAGATAGGAAATATTATGGATTTATTGAAAGATTCTTCTATCCTGCATTCCGCGAACATCTGACTGAAGATTTTTGCTAGTTGCTCTAAGAAATCATCTGTGGCGTTTATCAGAAACTCATAAGCTATTCTGTCTTCCTCAGGAGCTTTATTTAGTTTTACTTTTGATAGCATTGTTCTTATTTCACCGATGGGAAATTTCTTATCCAATTCACGGTCCTCAAATAGATATGGTGCATACTGTATGAGGCTTATATCTTGACTTAAATTAAGAAGATTGTAATAGTATGTTTAAAATTCAGAAGCGGAAATTTGAAGGCAAAAGTGTGGATTTGTATTGCAGATCTCTTTAGCTTAACTCCACCAATCTTTGCTGTCTTTTACCCTGTTAAGTTCGAGATCGATTTGCTGGTAATAGAGAATTTTGCACACCTCCTTGAATATTACTTGCACTCTCATTTAGTTCAGCTTTACGTCTTGACTTTGTGTCCTTCGAAATATGTCTAAAAGTTTGAACGATTTTTTCCTAGCTGCTTCGCAATCAAAATTGTATCATTTATTTTTTTGCCCGAAAAGATTTGGAGTTATTCCCTTGTTCTGATGTTGACTGCTTTTGTGCCATTAAGTTTGCTAAGTCTGGCCTTAAATTGATTTGATATTGCGTTCTTTTCGCTTCCTTCCACTTAAGCTTAGGAGGTAGTCCATTAACGCAAGGTTCACTGCCAATAGTGTTCAAATTAATGGACAGTTTTATTGGCATATGTGCTGACCATATCACTTCCTCCACATTAAACCTATCGACACTCATTAGCAATTCTTGCGATATTGCACATAAATCTGTTACAGACCCCCCCATGCCCCCAGTAAACGTTATTTCACCGTTTTCATCTCCATTTGATCTTCCATTCAGAATGATCAGTCGATTATCGTTACAAAATTCTAAGAACTCTTTCCCTCTTGCATTCATGATCGTATCTTTACAGCATTGGATTTCCATTCCCGTTGTGAACGTTGAATTACATGCTTCATCTATTTCCTGTTACCAACTGCCTATCCTGGCGTTCATGTCCCCGATTATAATTGGATTGGTGATGTTATTTTCTACTAGGAAGCCCTTAATGACATCAAGATCATTACGACAGTTTGCACCTCTTAAATATGTGGAGAGGATAGTCAGCACACTGCTAATTGATGTTAATTTGATGATATCAACTCCATCAGAGTTGATAAATCCATGCTTTATACTTCGCTTGCCTAGATTTTTGTTGACCCCAAATACACATCCACCAATTGCTTTTCCAAATCTACTGTTTCGCAGTTATTCAGTTAGTATCAAAATCCGTAAAATATTTTTGGAATTACTCTATTTTTATTCCCATTAAATGAGTTTCAATTAATATAAATACTTCATGCGATAACACAAATTTAAAGAAATGAGGAATGAGGCTTTTACTTTTCAGGCCGCGTACATTATATGACACTATTTTAATATTAGTTTTTTCTAAATTTTTAATAATTTCATATTTATCTTGACTTAAGCTCAAATTTGATACTGATTGGCTACGACGATAACTTTTTAGTTTGTTTGAGCCTTTTTCAATTAACTCCAGGAAATTACAGCTGATTCTATCTATTTCGCCGTTATAAAGGCTTTGCAGAACGTGTTCACCTTTCAATATGCCACACATCAGCTCATCCTTTTTATTCCATGCAAACCATTTAACTCCAATTCTCAGAATCTCATTTACCACACTGACTATGTGTTCTTTATTTCTCGCTAATACTCGTATGTTTCTTCTCAACTGTAACATTGCTTTTTTGTGCATCTTCTTTTTAGAGTTCAAGTCTCTTTCTAAGCTAATAGATGTGCCAGCTAAGTTCCTTGTGTGCTTAAACACCTCTTCCACAGTTGCCGTCGATTCAATTTCTGCTACCACTGTCATCTTTTCATCCTTTCCAAAGACTTTCTTGGTCGGCTGCACTTTAATTGTCGGAGGTAGTTTCATTACGGCTTCACATATTTTCTTAACTGCTTCCCTCACAGAACTCTGTGTCATCCTTTTTATTCTATGCAAACCATTTAACTCCTATTCTCATCCTCTCATCTACCACACTGACTCTGTGCTATTTATTTCTCGCTAATATGTTTCTTCTCAACTGTAACATTGCTTTTTTGTGCATCTTCTTTTTAGATTGTGTGCCTATCATTTTCTTTTTCAGCCTATAAGTGCTTAAGTTGTTCTTTTAAATGCTGATTTTCCAGAGATAAGTCCTTAAGCTGGGACGACATAGTTCACACTTGTCCTGCAATGTCTTCCAAATCAGTTTTCGGTGGCATATTTTTCAGCTTACCATCAAGAAGTGTGCCCAATGCACTTTGCAATGTACCCATTAGATCTTTTAACGACATTTAGAGGTATAAGAGGTTCTGGAGATTCGACAGCGTATTTTCTCTTCGGGTTTGGTTGCTGGGTAAGACTATTAGTGGCCTCTACTGTTTTAGATGGTGTTCGGTGCATATTTATTGGAGTGCCGTTTTACGTTGGGCTTATCAGTCTTTGTTTTTGTTTTAAGGTATCAGAAACTCCTAATAGTATGCAACGTATATAAAAACTATTACTCCTCTCTCTTAAAATTCTCTTCTCTTGCTTAGCTTCGGATTAATGTAACTAGTCAGTATAACTAAATTTTGTTTTTATTTCACTTCTTTGGCTCGTTGATTTCCTTCACCTCATTTCTAATGTCTTTTTTAATCTATTTTACGCTTTCAAAAATGTTGTCACTGAGTATTTTCATGTTGTCATATATTTGTTCACTTTGTGTCTTAAAAGACTCACTAAAAGCACTTTTCTTTTTATTTCATTAACGCTCTTTTCACATGTTTCTTGTGCCGTTTTCATAGCTCTCAGCCTATCACTATAGCGTGTCTCAATTGCTTTTAACATTTTTTTTTGCAGTTTATTTTTCTTTAGAGATTCCTCAAATTCAATTTTATACTCTTTTAAATAATTGCCATTTCTTTTCACTATCTTGCATATCCTTTAATACAATATTCACATTATGGATATACAAAATGCAATCCTCGCAACCTAATCATCGTATTCGAGTCGAGAATACCACTACTGTATTGGTCAAGACCGCTACATTTTACCGCGATGTGGAAATTTTTGCCGCACACACCCGCACATTTTATTCCCGATTTTCCACGAATGCTGTTTTTATATTTATAACACATGCATTTTGTATTAATTATGTTCGAATATCATCATTTGAAATCAATACTCCTAATTCTCGTAGTTCTTAGTTATTATAACGGAGCACTCACTAACACGTCTTCCCTTCACAACTTCTCTTCATTGAGCTAAGTTCGATATCTCTTTACTCACTGATTTCTACCTATAACTTAGCTCTAGACGAGATTAGCGCGTTGTGAAACTGGCCTAGTCCTAAGCCTCAGAACGAGTTCAGTTCATTTTGACAGCAGAGCCGCCTTTTTTTTGGAAAATAGAACCGGAGTAGATTCGGAAAAATCCAAATGGATTTGTTTTATTGTATTAAGGAAAATTACTTTAAGTCCTAGTAATAATTGTAGTTTTTCTTTACTATCCAATAAATCCTGATTATTTAAGCAAATAAAGGGTGACCAGATAAGAACGATAGGAAAAGAAATTTAAATAAAACAACAACGGTGTGAGATATCAAATTGATTCTGGCTTTATTTTGAAAAGTATTTTGAAGCTACATTAATGCCATTATGTATGGAATAGCACATCATTTAAATGGCCGCCTCGGCTTCGCTGGCAGTGCTTTAAGCGGTCGGTCCAATTTTTGATGACTGGGTCCAATATGTCCGGCATTATTCCGGGAATAGCGTCTCGAATATTGGCCTCGAGCTCATCCAAAGTGGTTGACTTGTTAGCGTAGACTAAGGACTGGACGTAGACCCAGAGAAAATAATCGAGGGGTGTCAAGTCGCATGATCGCGGTGGCCAATTGATGAACGCTCGCCGTGAGATGACCCAGTCGCCAAATTTCTCTCACCACTTCGAGCGTTGTGTCGCTTGTATAGCATGTAGCGCCGTCTTTTTGAAACCACAGCTCAGATATATCGATGTTGTCGAGCTCTGGCCATAGAAAGTTGGTTAATATAGCTCTATACCGAGGACCATTGACGGTAGTGGTGTCTCCTTCCTCATTTCAAAAGAAATAAGGTCAGATGATGCCGCCGTGACATAAACCGCACCAAAAAGTCAATCTTTGTGGATGCATTGACGCTTGGTCGAACACTTGTGGATTGTGGTCGCTCCAATAACGGCAATTTTGCTTATTGACATAGCCGCTAAGTCAAAAATGGGCCTCGTCCGAGAAGATGCATTTTTGGCAAAAAACCGGATCTCCGGCTAACATTTCCAGCGTCCAATTAGCGAACTCACGGCGTTGTCGATGGTCGTCCGGCTTCAATTCTTGTGCCAGCACAATCTTATATGGATATAGGCCCAAATCCAACCGCAAAATAACCCTGGTTGACTCTATGGCGATGTCGAATTAAGCTGATCGGCGCCGAATCGACATTTCTGGGTCTTCTTCGATACTGACCGCTACGGCGGCTTTGTTTTCTTCACTTAGCACCGATCTCTGCCTGGTTGGTGGCTTAATTGCTCAATTCGAAAAAAACAATCATTGCTATCTGGTCACCCTTTACTTACGAAATTAAAACCAATTTAACTCAATACTTATTTGTATAGGCATTTCTATAATATATTCATGTTTATGTATTAAACATTTCTTCAATTTCCCTTACAATTTTAGTTTCGTTTGTAAAAAATCATTAATCATTGCAAATACAAATTTGACTGCAAATGTAATTGTTAATAAAATGCTGGAAATATTGGGGCGTAAATTAGTGCGTACCTAAAATAAAAATGAAGAATTAAACTATTCAGCATAGCTTTGTAAAAAAAACCAAATATTATATTATATTTGGTCCTATTTAACCAAAAGAAGAAAACGGAACCTATTTTGGCACATTACAATCAGATGTGCAAAGAAATTGTGTTTTTCTGCAGGAATAATTCAATTTTGACAACAGTGAAAATTCAATGAAAGTTGGCAGTTAAAGAATAAAATACAAAATAATAATAATAATAATATGGCTGAAGCATTGGGCGCCCAATTAACCATGAAAATATCACAATATACCTCCTAAAAGGACAAAAATGGAAAAAAAAATTGTAGCTTATGTTTGTGGATTATGATATCGCCGAGATTATTCTTTTGGCCTCTGATAATGCCGAATGAATTAAAATTTTTTCGCATGTGATATTACCGTGTTTCAAGAAGTTTCATCCGCTCCGTTTATTCAAGACAAATCAATATTAACTTTGTTCAGTAACTGAAAAAGTAGTGCAGCACAAATTTGTGAAAACTTTCAGAACAGATTAGAACAGAAAATTACAGCTTTCCCACACAGAACATCTGATTTTGACATTTCTCACAAATGTGTTTTACCTCAAAAGTAGGTGCAGAAAATCGTGTGCTGGACTGTGCGGTACAGCCATTGAACAAAAAGAAGAACACTTTTGGACGAGATATTTTCTTATTAAACGCAAAAACCTGTAATTTTTTGTGCTGGGCTGTGCAGTACAGAGTCACTGAACAAAGCTATTCTTAAAGGAAATCAGAACATCAGCATCCTTTCTTTATTCATACATTTTATTGCAATTTATTAACGCATTGAAAGTTAATTCCAGTTTGCTTCTTCATTGAAAGATCCTTCTCTGCAAAATTGTTGAATACTTTTCTATAACAGTGGAACTGCAAAAAAAAAACTTCCTTCCTTTTTATTGTTCACCTAGAAATATACCAATTTTGGCAAATTTGGAATAATTTATTAAAATAATGGAATTCGCCTATTACCTATCAATGAGAGCGTTGAATGAGGATGAGGATATTTACTGATGAAAGTCCAAACGTATGATTGCTCAAAAGAATTCAGAAAATTCTTCGTTCTTCATTTAATACGGACTGAGTTTACTGCTAACGCATTCAAAGTGGTAGCGTGTTTTACAGGTTCATCCTGTTCCGGTCAGTGGAATTGGATGTTCATCGAGAAAAGTTCTTTATTGTCACGGGTTTTAGATAAATCTAGTTCTACAACGCCCTCATCTCGTTTAGAGCTAATACATACTTAGCTGACAGACTGACTTCCTAATCGCGATCAGTGAGTTAAGCGGGATTAATAATTTTGATCTGTCACGGGTATAAGCGCCATTGTGTTGAAGAGGAACTATCTGTATGAATGTACATTGGGACAAATGAAAAACTGTTACATATGTGTATATTGAGCTTTTTGTGAAATGCTTACACTCAGTCTCTGAGTCAAAGCAAAAGTCAATGATAATGGGGTTTGAAATTAGCAGAACCTTGAAACCGTGTGCGACACCATTATCTGAATTCATTGGCTTGATCTCATTTTCATCTACCTACACACCCGACTTCATTGAACTTCAATTTCATCAAAATTCGTTAAGTGGTTCTCCTAAGCGTAACAGTTTGTTCGAAACTGGTGAGCTTTCCATTAAAAATAAATAGTTGGTACTTGAACCGAAAACCTTCGGATCAACAAACAAGCTAGTCACCATTAGCTTCCTAAAAACAAACTTTTAATATAAAAAAAAGCTTAATAAATCGGCTCTTACGTATGTACATAGGTACCTAGATATTTTTAAAGAATGAATACTTGAATCCTCCAACGTAGAAGTCACTAAACAAACCAGATTTTGAAAACCGACATAAAGTGTAGAAACCCTATTAGTTTCTACGCAAAATTTCATAAAAATTCAGGCATTTATATACACAAGGTCAATACTTTGAGGTAGATAATTCAGACAAGCACTCATCAAAGTCTTAGCATTCAGAATATTTTTTTATATGAAAAAAAATTTCAAATATTTTACACTCTTATAAAGTTATACTCCAATATTCTACTTCAAAGAACACATGCATACTATGTCAGTATACAAGGATCCCTTACCTTACCTTCTCCAGGCAATTAGAGTCATTCAATTCAGTGCAATGTTCCGCCCGCCAAAAATATCCTGCAAAAAAACATAGATCTTCAATTGAATTCCCTTGCAGTATAACAATTATTTCTTACACCGGAACGACCTTTTCCTTCTCTTATTATTCTTCAACCACCAGTTGTTCTCTATCATATACATGCACATAGAAATCATCCCCTTTACCAATTGTTCGTTCTGTTGCCCACCCCTATTTCCCGTTTTCAGTTACCTTCACTTTGTATAATAATAATCCCCGTAAATCCCCCTTCGACCGTTTCTTTTTATTAACCTACGGTGCACCTTTCCCTCTGGCGTGTGGTACTTACGTGTTATTATTTCTTCGTCTTTAGAACTACAATACGCACGAAGTTCGTACCACCACTATCAAGAAAAAGAATCTAGGAGGATAAGAAGAAAACAGGAACCTTTCGCCTTCGTCTGTTAGTAGGCTACAGCTGCAAAGTTAGTTAGGTTTGATTTGTTGCCGCGTTAAGTTCGGGTGTGTTAAATTTGTTACTTTTATAAAAAAAAAAAAATTGTTTTTTTTTTGTTAAATTTTAAGTCTGTTAAAGTCGAAAAGTCTTTTCTTATAGTGTAAAAAGTTAGTGAAAAAGTTTATTACGAATTGAGACCTCTTGTAAAAACGCGTAACTATGTCATTTTCGAAAGCAAAATTAAAGCGTTTCAACGATGTTGATATATGCGATTCCCCCTCAGCGGCTGCGGCAGTTGCACAATCTACTGGCACATCCGTTTCGTCGAGCACTACCGCTCACCCGGAACGAAAGGAACAAATTGAGAAATTCTTCAAAGACGCTGTAAGAGCGAATGGTTCATCCGCTTCAGCTAAGGAGCCAAAAGAAGGTAAAGAAAAAGAAAAGACTAGTCTGAAGGCAAAGGGTTTAAGACTGTTTCGAACTCCCTCTCTGCCACATCGCCTACGTTTCCGACAAAATTCTGATTTAACGTCAGCGGCGTCTTCAAACGCGGCAGCGTCTACGCCATTTCATTCGACAAGTTCGACACCAATTAAGGAAATGCCAAAATCTGCATCAAATTTGAAAGGCAAAGAAGCGTTACAATTTGAAATTAGATCCAAAAATGAGCTTTTGGATAATTATATTAGTCAGATCGATGTCTTGAAGCGTCATGTAGATCAGTTGAAGGAAACCGAAAATCGATTGAGAGAAGAAAATGCTCAAATCTTGCAGAAGAACGACTGTTTGATAAGTGACTTGGTTAATGAAAATCGCAATCATAAGAACACTATTGAGTGCATAGGCTTGGAGAATACGAAGCTTTTGGAAAAATCTAGTAGATTCGAGATAGAATTGAAAACACTTACAGAATCTCATTCCTTAGAGATAGTTCATCTAAAAACTATCAGTTCTGAGTTTGAAACAAAATGTGAGTATCTTACTGTGCAGTATGAGCAGCAGCTCAGTGAAAATTTGAACCTGAATGAAAAAATTCAAAGCTTAGATTGTGAAATATCACTGCTTAAAGAAAACCTTTCTCATTCTGAAGATAAATGCCTTCAGAGCTTACAAGAAATTGAGAATGTTCAGGGTAGAAATGTAGAACTACTTGCCGAATTGGCTAGGCTACAGAATCAACTCGAAACTGATGCATTAGCTTATGCTGTAGAAACCAAAGTCACTTCTACTGAGCTAGAGTCATTGAAGAATGAAAAGAATGCTTTAAAAAACGATTTGGCCACTAAGTCTGAACTCATTCAAAGTCTTCAGGATGAAGTTCTTGACAAAAATTGCGAAATTGACTCCCACTGCGATACTATACGCTTGCTGGAGGAGGAGAAAAATAAATTCGCAAAGTTTGAACACTCTCTAGAGAGTGCTGAGGAAAAAGTGCGCATTGCCGAAATTCAAGCAGAGCAAAAGATCAAAGAGCTTGAATCGAACTTGGAGCAAACTGTAGAGCGTGAGCGAAGCTATTGGCGCTGCGAGCTTACTAAGAGGCAACATCAAGCTGAAAACGAAGTCATTAAAGTCGAACTTGAGAAGCAGGATGTAATGGTGCTTCTTGAAAGTACAAACGATATGCTACGTGATCGCGACGAGAAGATTCAAAAATATGAAGAGCAGCTTCGAAAGGGTCTCGATTACTACATCCAACTGACTGATACCTTACAAAAGCAAGTGGTAGATCTCAAGGCGGACATCGCAAAGACTATCACCGAAAAGTACAATTACCAGCTGACACTTAGTAATACCCGTTCAACGGTGAATATCCTCATGGAACGCCTCAAGAAATCCGATTCTGATGTGGAAAGTCTAAAGAATGAACTGGAGACCGTGCAGACCACTAAGGCGCAATTGGAGACCAACTACAGCGAACTACATAAAGAACTAGCAGCTTTGAAAACTGACCTATCTGAGAGTGAGAAAAATTTAAACGCATTACGGGAGTCCTCTACGGCGCTACAAAACGAGGTGAGGGCTAAAGAAACAATGTTCAATGCTATGCTCACTTCTGAGGAAGAAACATTGGGAAAATTCAATAAAATTGCCAACACTTTTCAGGAGCGGATCGATGAGAACGTGGATAAATACATCGAAATGTATCTGGACCTAAAAAAGAAGGATGAGAGCCGAGAGGTGTACATGACTGACATGCGGACAGCACTAGACGAGTTTGCCACGGTCCTTGAGCTGGCTCAGCTTGAGATTGATAATAAAGACAAGTGCCTACTTAAGTTGAGAGAGGAAAACGAGTCATTAAAGTTAGAGAATATCTCCCTGAAGTCTAAGACGAATGAGAGTTCGAAATGTATTGCCGAAAAGGACACCGACTTGCAGAAATTTCAAGAAATTCTAATCGATTCACAATTGCGAGCCGAGTGCGACAAGATTACCAATTGGTTATTATCTTCATCGGACGAAAGTAAAGAAGTGAAGGATATTCTAAAGGAGAAAATCACCGGTACTCCAAAAAGCCTGCCTAGGACACCGAAGCCTTGCCAGAATACTACGCCGAAGACACCGAGGACGCCACGTACACCAAAGACGCCGAAATCTTTGAAGACCGCCCTGTTCACCGGCAAGGAGAACTTGATTCCCGGGGTGGAAGTGATTAAGAGCCCTCTGAAGACGAGAAATAAGTAGGTCCGTAATTAACATTTTAGTACATCTTCTTTTGTAATTTTTCCCCCAGTAATCTTAGTTTATTCTCTTTTTTAACGATGAGTTGATGGTCACGATCACGTACATTTCATATTTCTCCATGAAAAGCTGGTAAGAAAAACATAATGAGCTGTTTACTATCGGTTGAATGGAATCTATTTACATAACAAGAAACCATGTGACACAATGTCTACCTTTGTGCTGTAAATGACGATCATGTCGAGCTACCCTCATCATCAAGAACGTTGCACATAGATTCCCTTCTTTTTTTCTTCATTTTTTGTCCATTCTTTTTGTTTGTCTTGTTATCGTGAAGATCGTTTCCTTTTGATAAGGGGTGCACTGGAGGTATAATTAAATGTGTACTCTCAAAGAAAAGGTGGTGAAAAGGAAACTCGTATTTCTTGTATGTGTGTCGTCTTCGTCGTGTGGTTTTGCTTGTGTGCTACTATGTAAAGATTCATGTCACAAGCAAGCAACAGGAATAGCGAACTTATAGAAATATGAAGCAGATGTTCTCAGTTCCTTAATGTTTTGGCGCCAGATTTTTTTTATGGAGTACGTTCAATGAACTCTAAAAGGGTCTTTGGTATCCTTGCCATCTCATTGTACAAATAAAAAAAATTTCAAAGAAAAACAAAATTGATTAAATTTTCTTACTGTATTGTTGTATTTTGTAAAAATTATTATTTTCTGTTTGCTTTTGGAATAGTAGCAGCACATTTGTTCCTTTCCAAAAATTCTTTGTCTACCTTTACTTTTATTATAACTTATCCATTTTCATTGTTTCAGTTTTTTTTTTTACTTTTGTGCATTTGCATTGTAAATTATGTAAACAAAAATGTCTAAACCCATTCGCATTTGCTAAAGATATACATAATATTTTTTTTTTTTTTTTAAATTTCAACTGAACTCTATGTAAGCCTAAATTATTAACAGACATTATAAATGTTTTTTTTTTTTTTTCTTTTCATAATGCACATTAAACATTTTATATAAGTTAATAATTTCTTTTTATTAATATTAGATACAGCAAAAAGTTGTGTTCGCTTTGTGAGAAATTGAATAGAAAAACACAGAAAATAAATATTATTTAACTTTTACTTATGAAATCACAGAATTGAAAAAGTTTAAACTTGTTAACGTTAGATTAAATTTATATTTCTTAAACTTTATGTTTTCGTATTTTGTTTGCTTAATATAAGATTTGTTTGAAAAAAAATAATTTAATAAAAAATATATTTTTTAGGTTTAAGCGCAATTGTATTTGTTTTTTTTTTTTTTTTTTGAGCTATAGGTTGGTTTAATTTGTGGAAACAGAATGGATGGGTGATGGAAAATGATTGGTTGATATCAAACAATGATATTGGTAAGGAATGAAAATGTGGTGAAGAATTGCATCAGTTTATTTGCTGAAAGCGCAAACGAAGATACGGTGAAATATTCAAAAACTGGCTTTTATTTTATATAAAGCAAAAAATATGTTTTTTTTTTTCGTGCAAAGACGAAACATTTTCAAATATGTAGGTGAATGTAGAAAGGGAAAGTGAGTTTAAATAAATGTAAATGATCTCTAGAACTGAGGTAATGTAATGTTGCAGCATACTTAGGTGGGCGTAAGCTTGCATGCTAGTGCATATTTTCTTTACGGCGAAGGCATGATGATCCATCAACATCTTTTATGTCAACCATGAAAAATAAATATTTTAGACTGAACAGCCGATGCAGGGACTGGCTTAGCTTTGTTCGTAAGGGTTGTGACCGTGAAAAAACTTCTTGGTGTTTTTTTCTGGGACTAGAACCTGAGCCTCTCGCTCAGTAGTTCGACACACTATCGACTAAAACACGGCGTCCAGCAACTATAATTTGGGTATACTGCAAAATAAATTTGTGCAGTTCTCCAACATATATTTCATTCTTTCATTCCAGTAAAATTTTAATTGTAAGAGTTTGGACGGCTAATTTGTCAATAGAATAATTGTTAATTCAATAAAGATTACTAGAAAAATTGATAAAATATCTTAAGGGCCTCCATTACAGATCAGCCGATACAAAAATGTGTTCGTATCGTTGGCGAAGCCCGCTAGGCATCTGTGATATCGATTCAGAATTATACCAGCTGAGTCATAGCCGAGGATTAGCAAATTTTCAAAAAAAGTGAATAAGCAAAGTAACGTTATACGAATTTGTAGCCAAACATCTGGAACGCTATTTGATTGCATACGTTTGTGTAACCTAACTAAGTGCGAGTAAACAAAATACAATCAGTTGACTTCGAAAGCGAAAGTTCGAATTTGAGTGACTCTATACATTCGATCAAATTTGGGATGTTTTTCTTTAAATTCCTGTCAAAAGCACATGTCACTGTGCTCTTCATACTCTTTGTTTATAGACGTAAACATTTTAGGAATAGGCCATTTAATAAAATAAAAAAAAAACATTGGCTCAAGAGAAAAAGCATCCTGATAACTCAGAGCATTGCCTCAAGTAATAAAGGGCATGTACGACTGGAAGATAATGTTAAGGATTAATGACAAAATATTCACAAGGGAATTTGTGTGCAATTAGGATTCAAATCAGATCAAATTAATTTTGATCAATAGTAAAATCTATTTTGATGTCAAAATCAACACAAAACGAATATTTAGAGCTACCTAACAATAGGTTAAAATAATATTCCGAAAACAAAGAAACCGCAATGCTTAACTGTCAATCAATCGATGTGTGTGTGTGCACCGGTTTAGCTTGCCCACCACTCTATTACATTACAGTTATATGCATAATTGGCGTCTACGTTTTTGTTTGGTAATATTTTGGGTTAAAAAGGGAAAATATCGGTATAGAGAACCATAGATGACTTCCATGTTACAAAATCATTTTTCAAAATAATGTTTCATATACAATGGATATGGTTATAGGTAGTGCAAAATTTGAAGGAATAATGTTATAAAATTGTGTATATTTTCAAAACCACACAGACGGAAGGACACGTTAGCTAGAGCAATACGGTTCCTTTAGCTTTGTGTGGAACCCTGAAAATCAAGCCATGATTTTCACTTTTTAGAATCAAAAGGAAAAATCATATCATGATTTCTATTGTTCAGAATTTGGGATGAAAATCAAATAATAATTAGTTTTTCGATCAAAATGACTTAAGATAATGAGCTGACCATAGTCTAGTGTGGTGTGGTGGGGATGGTGTGATCCAATAAAATATAAATCATGATCTGATTTTTATTTCTGATTCAAAGAAATGCAAATTACGATGATTTTTAAAAATAAATCCTATAATCTAATTTTTACTTTTGATTCTAAGAAATAAAAGTTCATGATTGATTTTTGCTTCAAATTTAAAATCAGAAAGTAAATTTTTTCTAAATATTTAAGTTAAAAATAATAATTTTGGAATATTTATTTTATAAATAACAAAATCAGAAATCAAGCTAAAATGAGATACAGGAGTTCATACTGAGTATTTTTTTGTGTGCATTGGAATACGAAATCAAAGAATTTCTTTTTTTGGTAGGTCATATTGAAAATAATTATTATTTTCCGTCGCTGCTATTGACACAAATTTTGACATGCTTGATGTTCTACAATCTTATTTTTCCAAAATAAATGTTCGGATTAATACCGAAATTAACACGAATTGAGTGTTCACTCCGCAAAAGGAAATCGATGCATTTTTACAGAAGTAGTCGTCAAAACGAAAACATGCACAAATTGCACAATACGACAGATAAAGACAGTACGGCTCGGTTCTTGGGGCAATTGTTATGTTATTTTTGACACATTGTAGAACATGATAATAAACTTGGTATAAGTGGTCACGATCTTAATTGCAACTCCAATCTACTTTTCTGTTGAACTCGGATCAGACAACCAGTTGAATAAAGTTCATCAAATTATAATAATAACCTATTTAACGTCGATATTACAACCACATACAGGCTTCTATGACTAGCAGACAAATATTTTAAAACCCTGAACTTGAACTCAAGCTCTGCATGCAACCACTGAACCACACCACCCACCCGTGTCGCAACATTTATGTACATATAATTTTACAATTTGCCGATATTCTGTTTAAACATTTGTTCGCAATTTTTGGTAATTTTAGGAGCTCCCTAATGATTATGTTATTTATACTATGATTTAAAACGACAGTTAGGAAAAGAGAAGGAATTAGTTACAAAAACAAACATTAAAGACGTAATACTTCTAAAAGCGAACGAAAGAAAAAAATAAATAACAAAGTGATCATGAAGTCCACATTTAACAATACAATACAGTTTTTCATTTGAAAATATGGAATTTATATTCTCCTCTTTAGTATTTGTACAAAAAAAAATGTCAACACAAAATGAAAATAAAATTAAAAAAAAAAAAAAAAAAATTGAAAACAATTTTTTTTTTTTTTTTTAAATGTGCAACACAATTATTACTACTCAATAGGAATATCAAATACCAACAATTATATTAAAATTAAGTTTTAAATAATATTACATACAAAAAATTAAAATCAATGCTATGAAAATAAAATAAATGTGTGCAGCAACAAACAAAATGTTCTTTTGATATAAATATTGTGACCATCATTTTTTGTCTTTCGCTTTTGTTTCGGTTCGGAAGAAACTGTCTTACAGCTATTACATTTATGTATGTATTTATATTAACTTGCATTACGTTTAATAACAAAAGTAAAAACGCTACTTTTTGAGCACTTTGGTTAAGTATTCGTATTTTTTTTTTTGTAGTTTTGTTTCTTATTTTTTGTTTCAAATTTTAAAATTGAATGTTTTTTTAAAAAACGCCTATAAACTTCTATTTTATTTTATTTATCTTTTTATATATATACTGAGGGCTTTGCCCTTGCGTCAAGGTTGTTTTGTTTAAGTAAAAAAGATAAAATTGAAAATAAATTAAGAAACTATCATAATATATATATATGTATATGTATGTAAAACAAACAAACAATGTACAAAGCTAAAAACCTAATAACCGGATCTAATCGTTCCTGATGTGGCCGTTCTCGGTGATATTCGATTCAGTTCGGGATTTGTACGTGTACAGCGATTGCAATGGCACATGAAGCAACTCGACTATTTGTGTAAAGTGAAGTTCTGAAAGTGTTTCACGTTATAAAGAAAATGCAGGCCTTTTACATTGAGTAATGCAAATTTTACTTACCATTTTCCGGGGTAATGTATCCATGTCTTATAAGGAAATCGATGACTACTGGGCAACTCGTTGTCTTGAAATCTGGTGTAAAAACCCTCTCTATGCACTCCTTAGCCGGAAGCAACTCGAAGGCTTGCACCTCGCCATCCGCATTATGGGGAACAAAATCAATTGGCAATTCCAAATCGAATACATACTCCGTATTTGGAAATAATCCACGATCACTCTCAAAGAAGAATGAAACGCAACCAGCCGAAACTAGATTTTTAATGAGATCACTTGGAATGGACGCTTCTTCGGCGGCTTCCTTTACTGCCGTCTCATGGATACCATAGCCGACCGAGAGTCCTCCACCGACCATATTATCCCACTTTCCGGGCCAAGTTTCTTTTGTGTTCGAGCGTTGTTGTAGCCAAATGCAGATGCCATGTGTTGGGTGCCGAACATATCCATTAATGTCGACACCATACTTGCGTACACCAAAGAGGCATGTAGCAGATCGGTCCATCTTCAAGAGGCTCTTATACTCTGACGATTTGACCTCGTAATACTGTATAGAATGAAAATCAGTAAAGTAATTCAATGATGGATATCTTTCTTACCTCATCGCGCCATCCTTCTAGGGCCGTAAAGATGTCATTCGATCTAAGTTCTCGTAATATCTTGTCAAGTTTCTCAGTTCTCTCCGAATAGTCACGGAATGCTGGATTCAACTCAACAATTCCCTGAATTCATATTTTTCAATGAAAAATTTCACAGTAATGCCGATGAATTCATTTACCTGCTTAGTGTATTCACAATCACGAATACAAAAGACCTCGGGGTACTTAAGCAAATGCTTGGCGATATCCGATTTGATCAGACCGACTTGTTGACCTTCAACTAGGAATGGGCGAATTTCACCTTTTTGAAATCCTAAAATACAAAACATTTAATTACATAAATATTTCCCTGCATAAAAGCTATGCCCTAGGTTTTATTTTATTTAATTATTTACCTTTTGCAATGAAAGACAATGACCCAGTCACACAACATTTTTTTCTAAAAAGATATCACACGCACTACTAAAAATAAAACTCATAAAAAAATCTTTCGCTGTTGGGGGAAAATTCTATTCCAATAGCTCAAAGAAAATTTCCGTGAAATACTCGTGCAGCGTTTGTTTTTATTGTTTGTTAATTAGCGAGTGAGTAATTAAGCCTGGTCAACACCTCTAATAATGACGTGTCATTTCATTTTCATTTTTTTCATTTATTTTTCTTCAAAGCTTACACTCTAAGACAGAATAGTCTTATAAAGTAGTGAAGATTACATTTGACGTATTATGGAAGCACAAATATTTTAAAAAGAATCTACATAAGATTAATTTTTGGATCACTCTTCATGGGTATGATATGGGTAGGCAATGTCTCGGAGGTCACAGTTTTTTTTTTTTACCGAAAAATAGATTAATAGATCTAAAAGTGTCTTGCTGTGGCTGGTTGTTTTCAAAATCAGACGAATTATCGTTTGTTGTTGTTTGATTTGATTCCGAGGGAATAGCGAAAAATAAACAAATCTTTTTCGTGATTGTTGTGATGATATTTAGAGAAGCGGTCTTCTCTAAGAGTGACGGCATGAATATGAAATATAAGAGAATAAGCTAATAGGTAATAAGGCAATAAACTTGACACGCGTATCACATTCAAACACATGACTAATTTATTAATAATTATAATTTTCATAAAACGAAATGAATCTATTTGGCTTCAATCGATATCTCTCTCATGCTCTGTACGTTGACAAATTTCTTTTGAATTCGTAGAAGTTAAAATATGATGCCATTTCTATTATGCTTTTTTTATATTTTATCACCAGCTGCAATATATACATATATCTTCTGTAATAAAATTGTTTTATAGCTCCATTCCTACTTGAGGACTTTGTGGCATTTTGAGGCAGTTGTATCTATATTTGTATTTCTTAATTGATTTTGTCAGCAGCGATTATTGGCTCAAAAACAATATTTTTTCTTTAGTACGTAATTGGTTTATAAAATCGTCAGTGATTTTCAACCACCGTGCAGGGAACTCACACTGAAGCTATCCCCTCATGAGCACCTCACTTCTTAATCTTGATCAAGTGTTTCGTGGGTTTAGTTCTGTTTGTATCATTTTCAAAATGGCCAATATATTGACATATTTTAGAAATTGTCATTACGCCTAAGGAGTTTTATTTGATTGAATACAGTTCGTCGCTGGTATTCTATGTTTAGAAGGAATTGTATGCAAATCTAATAAGTATACTGAATGAATTTACGACATTCTTAACGGCGAAACATGACGAGGAATATTAAACAAGAAATCAATTTAGAAACAATTCGGAAGTTGGAATGGAATGCGAATGAGTTCCAAAACATTCGAAATCATTTGCTTTTACATTTAAATTGCCAACAAACAATTCCACCCACAAGTTTCCGGACAATTTCAGAGAAATTGATACAAAACTCTTTATCTTTTCAATTTTAATAATCAAAATTTATTGTAAATAGCTGCGATATTTATCTAGTCAAATGAGCAAATTAATTGAACCTAATAAATAAAAAGACTTGGATAATAAAATAGAGTTAAACACCTCATATTTGCACCACTTTGGCCATCAATCTAAGCATTCTATCGATCAGCTTCTTAATACACTAGACAGCAAATAAACCGGGCCACCCGCTACTTTCGAACTCTGATTCGATTTTTTTTAAAAGTTTAAAATATACAACTAAAAAAGTGGTACCTACAGAAAGTGCGTTTCATGTTGATTAAATGGAATGGAAACTCATTGGGATTATTAAATTTATTTAGTGTTTATTTAAGATTATACAAAAAAGAGTCGTTTTCCAGTTGTGTTAATTTAAGTAATCATAGAATGAAAAAAAAAAATAAATAAATAAATAAATCCAATAACAAAGAAAAAATTAAAAAAACGTTTTTGGTCAGTATTTAGTATTGCCTCCCCTTGCTCAGATAACTGCCAGCATCCTTTTATTCATCGACCTCACGAGCCTGACGATGAAATCTTGAGGAATGCATTCCACTCTTCTTCAACTGCGATTCGCAGCTCTGGGAGCCTTGTTGGAGCAGGTACCCGGGCTCGAACCCGACGTTTCAATTCATCCCATAAGTGTTCTATCGGATTCAAGTCCGGGCTTCGAGCTGGCCAGTCCATCGTACGAATGCCGACGTCGCGTAGATACTGGGTCACCACATGAGCAAAATGAGGCAGTGCATTATCATGCATTAACTGCATATTCTGCCGATATATCTTGCGTAAGGTAGGTACCACATGGTCTGCGATGATTCCAGTAATGTAGCGATGAGAAGTCAATCCACGTGTACGGCCTGTCGGTTCGATGAAAACCAAAGCTGTATGTGCGGTTAAGGAGATGCCGCCCCAGGCCATTACAAATCCTCCTCCATAAGCAACAGTTTCCTCGATGCAACATTGAGAATAACGTTCACCAACGCGACAATATACTCTCTGACGTCGATCACTTCCATGTAGACTCACCCTGGTCTCATCAGTAAAGAGTACATTATCCCACTATGCTCTCGAGCAAATTTAAGCCGTGCTCGACGGTGGGCTACCGTTAATGCTGGGCCTGTTGCAGCTCTCTTTGGACTCAGGTTCTGTTCAAATAGTCTCCTTATGACGGTATCTGAACTTATGAACACTTGGTGTTCGTCACGCAGACTTTGTTGGACTTGAACTGCATTGAGGCGGCGATTTCGCAGAACAGTAAGTTTAATATAGCGATCATCTGCTGCTGATGTAGCCCTAGGTCTGCCCGTACCTAGACGTCGATCGAATGCTCCAGTCTCTAGGTATCTTCTGTGAACTCGTTGCACCGAAGATCTGCTTATTTGAAGTCAAAAAAAAAATGATAACAGACACTGACTAACCTCATTGTAGAAGAAAAAACGGTAATCGCGAAATCTCGTCAAAACAGAGCAAATCGTTAGCATTGTGTTTGTTGCTTGATTACAATGTGAGTTAACGGTACTTAAGAATAAATTTAAAGTCATTTTAATCAACATGAAACGCACTTTCTGTAGGTACAACTTTAATAGTTGTAAGTTTTATACTTTTTGAGAAAACTGAATCAGAGTTCCAATGTACACTGGTCGAAATTCTTATAAAAACACTTTTTACATTTTTAAGTTGTAAGCCTTTGATTCCGGTACTTATTTGAAAATAAGTTATGTTTTTGCCCTAGATGAACAGCCCCCTTTCTGTTAAATTTTCTATCAATAATTTCTTCTCCGCTAATATACTCCTTTTAAATGGGTTGAGTCATTTGAAATAAGTCTGTCTAAGAAAGCGGTTTTTATACGAAGTTCTTATAAATACGGGAATATTTTTGTCTTGGTGACTTACGAGTAATTCAGTTGTTTGTAACGGTAAATTTATTATAAAAGTAAATTTCAGATAAACCGTTTAATAATGCCAAGAGGAAAGGTCTTAACGGAGGAAGAAAAGGGAAAGGTAACCGCCTAAAATGACTCAGGCCTTTCACTTCAAGATATTGCTACCAAAATCGCCCGATCACACACAGTAGTTCGCAATTTCCTACTTTTGCAAGCCAAGTATGGAAAAAATCGCCGTTATGACCACAATAAAAAAAAATAAATCTTCGTCAGAAGTCGTTGATTTTCCGCATCAAAACTTGTAGTCAAATTGAATTTGCCAATTGGAGAGCGTCGCGAGCAATGCATTTTAAACTCTGACAAAAATATGGACTTTAGGAAACCAATCAAAAAGCTCGAGCTCACTAAACGCCATAGAATCGCAAAGTTGGATTTTGCCAAAAAATACATGTCCTGGGAGGTGGCAGTGTTATGGTTTGGGCAGGTTTTTGTGCAGTTGGTAAAACCGGAATTGCGTGGTTGACATCCACCACATCCAAAAGATGAATTCCTTCAAATACATCGACCTGTTAAAGGAAGTGATAGTTGAGAAAGCCGAGGAGGTATGTGGTCCTGATTTTATATTCCAACAGGACAGTGCTGCTGTTCATACTGCCAAAGTCGTTCGAGAGTGGTTTTGTCTAAAGGTTATTGAGGTTTTGGACTGGAAGCCTTGACCTGAACCCCATAGAAATTTTATGGAGGGCACTCTCACGAATAGTTTATGACAACGGAAAACAATACCACAACGTTTGGGAGCTAAAAGAAGCAATGAAGTTGTCTTGGAACTCAATTTCAGTTAACACCCTCGAAAATTTTGTAACATCAATGTCAAACAGAATATTTGAAGTGATAAAAAAACTTAAGATTTCTGGAGCTACTCGTATAAGCCGTCGATCTCTCTTGCTTATTAATTTTATAGTCTGGTCCTCCTGTTTTGATGTTAATTTGGCCCTTCCGCTTCTCTTCCGGCGATGCATAGTATAGTCCATTGTCTGCTTCGATATTTTAAGCTTATCTGCAATAGAACGCACCACTGTATGCCCTTCTTTATGCAAGGTTATTATGCCAAAACGTTCAACTTGAATTTTTTCCTTGTTTCTTCAAATCTGAGATTTTTTTTTTACTCTTTATCGGTTAACTTTAAATGTTGAAGTTTCAAGACTAACTGGCGCCGGAAGAATATGCAACCTGCTTTTATAGTTACAAAACAAACCTAGTTTTTTTAAAAAAAATACCTGAATTGCAGTTTTTTGGGAAAATTTTGTACAAAAAAATAAAATATTTCCTTTTTATAAGTTAATGACGTTTGCAGTCTTGTTTTATAACTCCCTACATACGTTTATACTTTAATTCTGCTAATTTTTCTTAAAACCCTTTATCTGTTTTGAGAAGTAATAATGTCTACTATCGACCCTAAAAGGATTTTAAAGAATTTTGTTCATTTGAGTACTACACAGATAGATAAACGAATAATTGTGGAAACAAATGGATTGCCCGGAAACTTATGGACGGCAGTGTATCTTGGCTAGAAGTTGAGTTTGCAGAAGGCAGTTGTAGATGTAAAAATTCTAACTGACTAAAATTCCATAACTGTATTGAAGGAATTATTTGACTTGTCGGGCAGTCGACAAATTATGTATGTACGTTCTTTCTAAACGCACATTAGTTTTTTACTTTCACCTAATAAGAGCAAGATTTTGATCAAACTTGATCTGTATGTATGGCCGACTGCAGCCTAGACGGCTAGACGAATTTTCTGTAAACTTCATATTTGGGGTCTATGATATCACAATTCATTATGAAATCGGAATTTCATTCGGTACTTTACTGATGGATGATTTTGATCAAATTTGATATTTTAGTTACAGTGAACATATGCTATCAGAGGGCGTACCAGGTTTTTGCAAACAAAAAAGAGCTTATAACGCTACTTTTCTTATTACTTGATTCTTAAAAGTGGTTATTTCTCGGTTATGGCTCAATCGACTTGTTCGAAATTAATATATAAACAAGATTTGACATAAGCCAAGTTTTGGAAAATTGGCAAACAATTTTTGGACAAGAGAACTTGTACTAACGAGTACGTTAATGGTTTTGGTGAGATATCAAAACTTATACATTACAAAAGGAATATATTTATTAAAGCCTTTAAATGTACTACCTCTGCACCAAAATTCGAATTCAAACTCCATACGATTGAATGATTTTTGAGAATACTGGTACACACTATCCCCGCTCATATTTTACAAGCTATATTGTAAATTTAGTTTTACTCATTTTATCTACTACCTTTACACCAATTTTCAAGGTGCCATGTTGATTAAAAATTCCTTACAAAAGTACCCACATTTTGGAAGCAATGTCTAAAAGCCGAATTTTCACATTTTCTCCTTTGTCTATACTCCAAGTACTACCTCTGTACCAAATTTGAAGGCCTATGTTCACGGGAAGTACGCTATAGATTTTGATGATGAATGAGTCTATCAGACACAAAATAAGCGTTTTTTTTCTTCAAATTCGGTAGGACTGCTAATATTGCTCATCTCAACATTTTGTGTTCCTAAAGTTATTGGGAGCCGAGTTAGAGGGCAGCAGGGAGCAACTGAACAGGGGAACACGAAAGACTAATAATAAATTGAAAAACGTTTGGGGTATTTGTCCAATGCCAACAGGCTCAAGGCGTAGATGGCTGGGGAAACACAAACTAAATCATTCAGAGGAAGGAATTAATAAAGACAGAATGTGTTATTTTAAAGCTCCGTTTTTAAATTTTAGTTTTGTTAAGCGACTTGTTTATGAAGCTTGAACAAAAAAATGCAGGTTTTTGAGTGAATATCGCCTAAAAGTGCTCTTCTTATTTTTGTTCAATGGCGCTGTTCCAGACAGTCTAGTAAGGTAGAACACATCTGTGAAATTCGAAATGAGCTGGAAAACAATTTGTTTTGAAACTAGTTTGCATTGGATTTTCTTTTATACATTTTGGCAACGAAAGAGAATACTTTAGAACTAGTTCAAGGCTACATTTTTCTGTTTCAACTTGTCCTGACATTTGTGCTGTTCTATTCTGCGCTAGTTCTTTTGTAGTATATAGACAGAGTTCATGATAAATATAAAATCTACTGAATTAAGAAAGCCTTAATTGTATCTACAAGTACACTGTGATACGCTTATATATGTATTTACATATGTATGTATATCCGCAAATACTTGAAAGTTGTATTTTCAATCTTCTTACAAAGATGATTCACGAGCACCATTTGGGGATAGCATTAAGTTCTAATTATCCTCTCATTCCATCATGTATTGGAAGACAGATGACTCAATTTGAAAAACCTTTATCATAAAAAATAAACGAATAAACACTGGGAAACGCAGCTATAGACGATGTTGACTGCAAGCATTCCAATGAAACCATATAAATAACTCCCTAATTTCATTCAAACTAAAGTGGGATCTGCCAACATGTCCGCCATAGGAGGTACAACTTCGACGGTGATTGAAATACCTTAACACCTTATTCAAACATTATTCACGTCGCTCAACATTAGTATCTTAAGAGTTCATCAACTCAAGCGCTATTGCGTCATCCATTAAGGACACACCTGGTGCATATATGTAGATACGTGTTTCTCTTCAACAAAATAGTGTTTACTCTTTTGTCAGCCAAAATAAATCATTAATATAATTATTCCCACATTTAAATATAATAGTTTCTAAATACAGAATTACGCCGGTATAATCGAGAAATCAATTTATGGCCCAGTGTGTGATATCTAATCAGTATACATATATGGTAAATACAAAAATATTGGTAATGACAATAATTACATACGCTTCAGACGAGATCGTAAATGAATCATAAAATATAACAGACAAATAAACAGCAACCTATAAGATCCGAGAAAGATAAATCAGAACACAACACTGAATCACCTTTATTGATATCTACGCACGTTTTCGATGAAGAAGCTTTTCTAAACAAATGATAATTCGAAAAGAACTATTGAAACGATAGCTAGATATGCATGGCGACAGTAAAAACAACAGGAACTATCATGTGTGCTTTGTTGGAGAAGATACGAGTATAGTATAGACAGACACTGTGTAACCAATGAGTGCTCCACGTGATTAGACACCTGAGCTAAAGCTGATTCAATCTACATGTGTATATGTACTATGTACGTCGAATTGTTGTCAATGTTCTTAGTGATAGGCTATAGTCCAAGTACTTTGTTCCCACACTGTAAGTGCCACATCAGTTAACGCAATTCACCTGAATTACGCGATAAAAGTACGACCAAACCACTTAAAACAGCTTTTTTGGTTTTTATCAACATTTTTTTTTTATTAAAACAACAAAAAAAAAACTCTGTTGAGGGTAAGAAAACCGCAAAAAAAATATGTTCAAGATAGTATGATTCAGTACTATCTTTAGAGTCGCCCTGCACTGCTGTTTCGTGGGGGTTTTGATCGGGACAAAAATATAAACAAATTATATGTCAAAACATCAAAGTAAGTTACGTCAAATATATATGTATGCATGTGTGCCAGTATGCGGTGTTTGTTGACGAAAAAAATGACCAAGAGGCCAAGAGGAAGATAAACGAGTCGCCAAAAAGGAGAATGAGCAGACCTTCGCAAAATTGATCAACCACTCGTCCTCTGGGCTCACACCACTTGCACCCCCACCGCCGACCGCACTCGGAAAGCGACAAGTGCTGTTACCTTGATTCCATTAGAAACACTGAATAGTTTGGCGACATCTCACTAACAGACGAAAATGCAGATAGAAGCAAATGATTTGATTTCATAATCGTCAAAAACAAAGAATCCGATTTTCTTCAGAATAGTAACAGAGGAGGAATTTTTGTGTAAATTACGAAATTCCTCCCACCAAAGCTGGGTTGATTTTTTTTTTTTTTTTTTGACCAAAAGTTCACTTGGACAAATCGATAAGCCTCTGGTTCGTTGTAGTGATATTAGGTTGGATTAAAAGAACAAGAGGATGAGAGGAAAAAGGGCGATTGAAAATACCCGGCTGTTTGGACAGAAAATACAAAATTCCTGTGCAATTACTCACCGGTTAAGTAGAAGTTGTTAAATTTTTGTGCAAGTCTAAAGAGTCTGGACAATTTTACATCACTTGACGCCATTTAAATTTAATTTTGGGGAACTTATAGACTGGGGAAACGGAACCTCCTCAATTCTCCCTTTATATATAACAAGCACAACCAACCGCAACGACCACTGACGATAAATTGAAGAAAAAACGAGATCATGCACTAGGCGAATGAGAGGAATAAAACGAAAACAATCGTTGAAAGTTGATTATTGTGAATTGGTCACAGAGAAATGAATCGTAAGGGCAAGGTGATTTGTCTGTTTGAATTTCTTTTACGTTAGGGTACAGTTGGATTTTGTTTTTAACACTTAACTTTAGACACTAAAAACAATAAATGTTTCATAAACAATAACTGTAATACATAACAGAACTATTTCCATATGCAAGTGAATATCGGTAGTTATAATTTCAAATAGTGCTTTGATTGGACTATAAAGCATGCACTTCTCAATTCAACTTTGCATCATTTTATAGAAGATCTCTCTAAATATATTCAGTGAGTACAATCAGTTCGTTGGTGTTTCATAACTTTTCAGTGTCCCTACGACGCTTTGTCCATTTGCAGAAGTCAATACCCACAAGCCCTAGCAGTTGCAGAAGCTCACTTTAGCAAGTTATTGTTATCTATTGAAATTAAAAAAATAACTTGAAAAAATAGCTTGAAGGCAAACGCTTGCTTAATCCGAATTTTGAAAATGTTAATGCTAGTGGACAATGCTCTTAGTGTATATAAAATGTGCTGAAATAGAGTCCCATGTGCGGCCAAAAAAATTCCAATAAGATATTTTTAAATAAGAACCATTTCGGTGAGGGCTCTGATAAATACAGAACACTCTCAAAAGTCAGCTGGTGAAAGCAAAATAAATTTCAAATACCTTAAGCCTTATTTATTATTTATGGTCAAGTTTCTCACAGACATTAGTGAAGTGGGACATGAATTGTAGGTACCTGCAGTATTATGGCGTTACTGACGGGCAATTTACTTCCGAAGAGTAGCTCCTTATGACAATTTTACTCTAGTATGTTTGTAAGAAGTTCTCGATAGGCGGAACCACACAAATATATTGCTGAATGGGCTACGCACTTATTTTACAGCTTTTTTAATGCAGTATTTAGCATTTTTGTGTCCGATAATTCCATGAAGACAGTTTTCAAAAACCAGTCAATAAGTTTAGTATCGTTATACAAATAAAAAAAAAAAAAATCTGGTGCACCTCAACTCAAATATACACTGAAGAAAATCGTAAAAGCCATTTTCTAAGAAATCGATTGTTTTTTTAAGTCGATCAATAGTGAAGTACCGTTAATTTTAGTGTTAGTTGATACAAAGTGTAAGGTAAATCTATTCAGGTCTTTGCAGGCTGCAGTCGGGCATACACACACAGAAAGACGGAAATACAGACAAAGTTGAGAGACCCACATTTTCGAGTTTCTCTATTATGGCAATACTTGCAATTTTAGGTCCGATTCGAACCTATCTTTTCATTCAAGAAAAAAATAGTTTTACACATTTTTGTAAAGTGCTGCCAGATCTTCCATACAAACTTGGAGAATTTAATATATTTACTGGATCAATATACCATTTAAAAAATTAGAAATAATACCATGTTTACCATAAACAAGTATTAGTTTCCCATATTAAAATTGATTGCGCTATTTAAATATGGGAGCAAACTGCAACACATTTATTTTAGAAAATTATTTTTTTACAATTTGTCGATTTAACCTTGACACGGGAGAAGCGCTATCAAGCTGTTTCTTCAGTGAAAATAATTTTTGCTTGGATAATCAAAATTCACGATGTACAGCAATTTTCTCCATGAGTTACTGTAACAGACTTTTTTTTATTCTTTTGATTCACGTTAAATTGAAAGTCGTTAAACAAGAAAGAAATCGTTGCTGTAATTTGTCTTCATTCAGCGCCCAATTGTACACAGATAGTTGCGGAATCACTTGATAAATGAGTATCTAAATTTAAATCACTATGAATTGTTATTTTCGTATACCCTACAAATTTTTTCACACAGTTGCGGTATCCGGTCAATGAAAATATTTAGTATTGCTCAAGCAGCGTACCTTTAAACATCAATTATTAAAATTACAGTTTCATTTTTAAAATTAGCTCGGATTTTAAATTCTTTCTTCATTGTGAATGTGAAAATGAACTTTGCGAAAAATTGATAAGAAAAGAACTGTCACAAAAATCTGTCACTTTTTGACAAACTGCGAAAAGGAGAGGTGTCGCCGTCGATAAATTGAACGTCCGATTTTATTTTCTCATAAAGAAGAAAAATTTACTCGTGCTTAAGTATAAAATAAAATACTACTGCAAAAAAATGAATGACGACTATTTGAGTAAGCCATTGGCTCTAGAAACGAATTCATCTCGTGAGTATTTTTATTACGCAATGTCCGTTCAGGAGAATGAAATATGTTTTTTTTATTTGTCTGCAGCCACCACCTCGGAACGTGATGCACGTTTACGTACACCCCTATCACCGTATCTTAACTATGACCCAAGATTCCTCCAGCAGGCACAACCAGAGTTTATTTTCCCTGAAGGTGCTAACAAACAACGTGGTCGCTTTGAGTTGGCATTTTCGCAGATCGGCTCCTCAGTAATGGTTGGTGCAGGAATTGGTGGAGTAGCTGGATTCTATAATGGTATGAGGACATCAGCTGCTCTACAACAAAGTGGAAAATTGAGGAGAACACAGTAGGAAATGAATTGGTTTCTGTTTCAGTTGGGCATGATTAACCAGAGTATTTTTAGGCTTTTAAATCACGTGATGAAGCAAGGGTCGGCAACTGCAAACACACTCGGTACATTGGCTGTAATGTATTCGGCATTTGGAGTGCTGTTGCAGTTCGCAAGGGGTGAGGATGATGACCTGAACACAGTACTGGCTGGCACAGCAACGGGCTTCCTATACAAATCTTCAGGTAATATTGCAGGGATATCCAATTGCTCTACGAATACTCATTATTATGATATATTTACAGCTGGCCTGCGGAAGTGTGCTATTGGTGGTGGAGTGGGTCTTGGCATCTCAGCTCTTTATATCCTATTTCAAATGTCGCGGAATGGTTCAAATAAAATGCAAATGAAGTCATTTTTGTGAGAGGCATCGGAAATAGTGTGAAATTTCAATGTACGAATTAGAAGTGGGGAGAAATCTTGTTAAATTTAGTTGTTAAAATGTTAGCTTGGGACAAAAACATAAGTAAATTAAAAGAAAATGTGTGAAAGGCTTATTTATTGCTATAATGAAAAAACGCAGTGGGACTAGTCGCTCACAAAATTGTTCAATAAAATTATGAAATGTCAACCAATGCCGGAACAATGCAGAAGCGTCTTCCTCATTCCGTTGTACAGAGGTGAAGGCGACATTATTACAGTAACTACAGCTCGATAAAATTAAGGTTGCAATGTGTTGAATCCGGGAATTCGTCAAATAATTGGGCTGTACGACAACCAATGCGGAATTGTTGAAGGAAAGTCGACTGTGCGCAATCCAAATTCTAAGGATTCTGAGGCAGAAAAAAACCGGAATACCAAGAAAAATCTGCACATGGTATCCATCGTCCTGGAAAAAGCGTTTAATAGGGTTCCTAGGTATCTCATATCGACGGTGCTGAGGACACAAAACTTCCCTGAGACGTATGTCAGTAAAACGTGTACGAGAACCCGAGAACCATGGTGAGGTGTGTGGCATGAATAACCAAATAAATAACGATCAACTAGTTTTTTATCCAACCCACTAAAGCCTGCACCAGATATTAGTTCTTCGTAAGTGTTCAAATTACAAATACATATTTGGGTTCAATTGCAAGCCAAGAATCAAACTGTGACGACGACGTAAGATATAGACTGATCGTAGTATTAAATGACGAGAAAACTCGGGAATTATTTGCAACAAAAAATACCGCTCAAGTTAAAAGAGAAACTTTATACTACAGTTGTCCGGCCCTCTTTAACATACGGTTTGTAATGGACAGTGCACGAGGCGTACAAGACTAAAATTACGTCGGCGGGGAAATGAAAACAAAACGCGATTGTATCAGATCTCCCCGTACTCGAGGAAGTCTTCAAGAAGTTACAATACGATCCGGGACCGTGCGGCATTCTAAGGTTTGCAACAATAGCCAACCCCATAAACGGAGCTGCAACAATGCAGTAAATATGGGAAACTCGAAATGCATAAGTTCGTATAATATATATATAGGGTTAACAAACAGGAAAATAAGAAGAATGAAGAACAAAAGGCGGTGAAGTAACGCTGCATACCAGACCCTGTTAAGGTATGTACATATTTATGTAAGTCACTGTAATTATTTGAAAAAATATTCAAGTTGAACTGGAAATATTTAATCATTCGGTTATACGGTGTCTTGGAACACTATAATTATTAGCGTATGAGTTTATTAGAGTGAAACAATATTTATACAAATTACAATAATGATGTCTATAGATGCAAGTCTAACTCGTTTAACCATTTAATTTCATCAGGAGTGGCATTATAAATATCTGCAGGATGACCTGGATAAGCTCAGATGGGCATTCAGATACAATATGGTTCATTATTTGGGACGCTGCTAAGCAATCGTATTCAAGAGACGGTTTCATTCCCTAATTTAAACAAGTTACTACCACTGCGACCGTCGTTCGTCCTGATGCGGTTTAGCGTGACCCATGGTTTTCTCTGAATTTTAAAGCCAAACATCTCATTAGTAGGGTTTGTAATGAGAGATTGGTAAGCTGAGTTAATCAATGCATTTTTCGGAGCTGCAATAACATCGAAGTTTGAAACAATCCGGTTTTTTAATTGGTGGTTTTTTTGAACACAGTCTGGTAGAAAGGCCACGTGGACTGGAAGACTGTTGTTGAAGCAGATCTTATTGTACTCACGGACGAGTGCTATATTTCATCTTATGCTGTTATGTTACTAAGTGTGGGAAACCATTTGGTGGAGGTTGATCTGGCGGCACCAGTAATCGTTCTCTTTCTGAATATGGGTTCTGTTTAGATACGCGGGGCCAGCATATTCAGTAGTTTAATACACTATACTCAGTTCAACACCTTGTAGGGTATTTGCGCTCCCCAAAACGTATGAGCCAGCTTGTGGATGATGTGGTTTCTTGTCTTTAGTTTTTCAGTCGTGTTCGTGAGATATTGCTTAAAAAGCGGTGCGATAAAGTATCACTTTAAGATATTTTGGGTGAGTGTTGTGTTTAAGCTCATCGTTGAACTTTACTTTTATTTAGTTGCTGTCCAAGTAGCTGCTAAGGAGAAAAAAAAACTGCCTCTGTCTTGCTCATGCTGGGCTGCAGTTTCCGTTTTTTGAAATATTGTCCAAGACTTAACAAATCGGCGATTAGAGCAACTTCGGTGTGCCTTATGTCTGCTTCGCTTGCCCGGGCATAGGTCACCAGCATACCCAAATTTTTATATGTATAGATTAATCATTAAGGGATCACTGCAGTAAACCGTTGCTAAGTTTCCTGTGCTTTCTAAAAGAGTCGCTTAAAAACATCTGGAATATCCGGTTAGAGAGTATGTTGTTTATAAAGGCTATGACTTTTGTATACTTTATAACTGTAAGAAGTTTGTACGCGATCCCTCCATACCGGATCGTACGAAGCGGGCAGATCCATGAATACCGCAAAAGTTTTAAATTTTCATCATATGCCTTTCCTTCGATCTTTGCTATGGATTTAAAACCTCCGTTCCGGAGCGTTTCAAACCTTTCTGACAATATAGATTGCGTTGTTTAACCCGTACAGATCATTATAATTTCACTTCTATACTCAGTCAATGCAAACGGGACCGAAAATCACTTGAAGAATTTTCGTTTCAAAACAGGACCATTTTTGGCCGCAGGACCGGAGTTATGGTGGTTCAAACAAAATTAACATTGAAAAGTTATGGTGCTCTGGGATTTATTTTGTTCTCTTTGGTTACAAAATGAATAACGAAAATTTTGTAGGCAATCCGACAATTTTAGAATTGTCTCAAGCTGTAGGCCTTGCCTATGCATATTAGACATTTAAAACGGGTAAAAAAATGCATCCACGAAGAAATCCGTATGTTCCTGAAATTAGGAACTGCACTCCTCTTCGCGATATCTGGCCATTTGCGTCTTTTATGCACATTGAAAGTTTTCATGAGATCATTTCATGTATTCCACCTAATTCTCTTTCAATTTTTTGTTGTCCATGTATTGCCTTCTTAGGAAAAAGAAACAGCGGTTGGCATGAATGATTCTTCCCTCGATCTCGGCTTTAGTGTCATTTTTAGAATCTACAGCAGAGCCTAGGTTAACAAAGCCCTTCACTACCTCAAAGTTGTAGCTGTCCGAGTCTGACTGTTCCGTAAAGAGCCCGCAGAACCGTATTGGTTTCGCTCGCGCGTCCACCACATTCTAGCTTCTAAACTATAAAAGCTATATGTACAATGCCGGACAAAAAACTGTTATTTTGAAGGTTGCTACAGCAACAATCACACGAAAATGTTTTTTGGTAGGTACATATATGTCATATGGTATATAGTTGAGCTCTTTAAGCACAATCCAAATTTGCGCTCATACCGAAGGAATGTCTGCGAAAAAATGGATGCGCTCCCCCTCGCTTTTCTAAAGTACGAGATCCAAAAACTTTAAAAAAAAAATCATGGTCAAAGAGAATTTTCAGATTTGTAACGACAAATAAGTCTTCTTTTGATATCCCAATTAATTTACGAGATATCACGCTTCTTATGTAAGAAACGGATTGTTTACCTCGTTTCTCTTCCGCACTCGTCCTGAAGGAGAGACAGAAAACGAATTATATACAGATATATATCTAACCAGAAAAAATCAGAATAATTCCGAAGTTACTTTAAAAACGACCGACGTAACTCCATGTCCGTATTTCGTATGGAATTAACACTTTTCAATATTTTTTTTCTAAGGGATGGGCGAACGAAGTCGTTTTCAGTTTACAAATATGGAATAATTTGCCTTTGTCAGCACTTCCAGAAACCTATAATTTGTATTTTCTTTTCTTCACTGTTTAATCTTTAATTTCTCCCTATACCCTTGCTTTTACTTAGTTTTGCATTATAACACAGCTCTAATTCAATCTAGGGAGGAGCAATCTAAGACTCTTTCTCAATGTCAGCAATCGTTCGTTCGTCTCCAGAGACCTGTAATACCAAAAAAGTGAAATGAGTCAGGTGGTTCTTCACTACCGAAAAGAAAGAGGGAGTTATGTTAAAAATCAGACAAGTACCTACAAGTGAGATGTAACGAATATGTTTCCTATTCAGGCTCCTCATGTGTTTTTTTTTTTTTTTTTTTTTTTTTTTTTTATAATTTGCACGTATTAAAGGGGATATGAATACCCTTATACTAACTTTTTTCAGAACACGTGCGTTTTGTGGAAAGGGGAAGACACAGTGAGAAAGACAGATTGGTGTAGTTGGTTTGAAATTCAGGTGGTAGTTAAGTTTTCAGTGAACTCCAAGGGTGGCTGTCCAGATAACTGGGGAGTATTTTGTTTGTTTTCGCTATTATTGTCGTTGCTCATGATTCACAGTATTTTTTTCCGTCCTCCTGATGTCATCATCACGATCAAGTTGCCTTTCTACCCATATGACCACCCAGTGTTATGCCTTCACAGTAGATTTGACTTAGCTTTCGCAAGTGGTCGACTTTTTTATTTATTTCATGCGAAATAAATAGATGATTCTTGACATCAGGATTCGAACCGTGAATCAACAGCGTGACAAGCGATGATGTTACCACTACACCACGGCCACCCGTGGGTAATTAACAACATGCTAAGTCTACTAACGTACGTAATGCAGACATCAGTAACATCGAACAAATTATGAAAGATTTACATATATCCGAGTGTCAAGAAAAACACCAAAAAGAAGAAGTACTATAAAGAAACGTGGTAATAGTGAGTTAAACCACATGCTTACTGTCATGTATAACGAGATTTTAGATAGTGGAATGGTCCCAAATCGTTTTAAAAATCTTTAATTTTTCCCGTTTATAAAAAAGATGTTCATCAGACCCAGCAAATTAGGAGGCATTTCTTTTTTAAATGCCTGCTGTAAAATATTCACAGCAATTCAGCAGTTTCGACTATCGATATGTATACTCGTAAAGGAGAATAGCCTGTTAATAGAAAACCAAGCGGGCTTCAGGCCAGGATACTTTACTATCGACCATGTGTTTGATTTGGGAGCATTGCAGAGTCATTTTATTGAAAGGGGTAAAAAAAACTATGCATATTTTTTTTAAATCTGCTACACGGTGGACCGAAATGTTTTATTTTATAAACTTTACTGCATGGCCATGTCCATGAAGTAGGACGGATCATTCAAAACTTGATGAATACAGTATTCAGGAAATTGCTACATGGTTAAAGATGCGGAGAGAATTTCTGAAGATTAATTATATTCTACACAGAGAGGACCTAAAAGTACTGTATAACTTGGTGGAGAGGGAAAATGTCATACATTTTGTTGTCAATTAGGCAGATAGCAAAGTCATGCTCACTGAATTTTTTAATAATATTGAAGTACACAAATAAAAATCTATATATCTATCTATCACAACATACACCTTTGCTCAAAATTGCATTGTTAAGGGGAGCCTTTTCGAACCTTCCGGATACCTCTGGTAATTTATACAGCCGAAAGTTGGGACTATTCCTGTTCTATTCCATTAGTCAACAGAAAGCCCAGCATACCAAATAGGGAGTACAGTGGTCATAGCTTTGCTGATAGAAATTACGCATAATATTAGATGTTTTAAAGTGCATAATTATTTTCCATAGGCCAAGCACTCAAAGAAATAAAATCTTTAATAAACTTTGCATAACGTTTATATTACTTTTTCCTTACATTATAATACTTCATTTACTAAATATTTTAAACAAAACTTAAGTGACTCAGAGAATTCCATTATTGACTGACTGCTTCGTTTAGTCCTTTTTGCAGTGATAACAACTGCAACTAACAGCTGATTTAAATTTAAAAGTACGAATACCATCCAAACACAGAACCCGCTTTTGAATCTGCAACAAAAAGATATCAATTCGCATGAGAAAACTATATTCATTTAAAGAAAATTCACTCACTTCCTCCGATTCCATCATATTACAGCATTGACCCACAGACACTACTGGCTTCGGTGGTTTAAGCAGTCCCCCCCACGGTATCGATGGTACAGCGTAAGATTCACAAAAACCACGGCATGCATTCGTTGTTATACGAAATTCTACACATTCCGGAATGGTAATCTTTCGAGTATTACCCACCTTATGACAACCAGGCTTATGCCAGTGATCCTTTGCGAGTGCCGAGATAATACAAAAAAGAACAATGGTGGCCAGACGTAACCACAACATAGTGAAAACTGCAATGCACTTGTTTAGTGTTTGCAGCTAGCGAAAATAACTGAAAGACTGACGATGGGAGATTGTTAGACACTGGTTTTTATTCTATCGAGGAAACGAGTTATAAATTGCCAAAGGACATGCGCTGATTCAAAACACTCCAACCACTCTTATAGTAAGGGGTAAGAAAAGAAATTAAACCAAAACCGTTTTCCCGTTTGTTAAATTTTGATTTTATTCTTCATTCGACGAAATTTAGAGGAGATGAGCAAATTTCCGTGGGGAGTTTATTATGTATCTTTTTACGTTTCCACTTTTTTTCCAGGACATGGAATTTAGTTGTTTATTAGTAATCGTCATTTTCTAGTTCCTGTTCTGCTGCCATTTCTTCGTCGGCGCTTCCGTAATCTTCCATTGCTTCTTGTATAGGATTATTGGGGAACATTCTCTGACGCCGTTCCTCCATTAACCGCTCTCGATTCTGATGTATATAATCTCGAATGTTCGGAAGACCACCAATGGCATTTGCTGTTAAAGCTGATCTTACGATATTCATATCTGTGGCCTCCATCCTGCAAGAGTAATTCCTATGAATCAAATTCTAAAATCGTTCTGAAATTTTTAAGTACAGAATCCAAGATGCACTTAAATTCATCTCGTATCACATAGTTTGTTTAATTGGTCTGTTCGACTTTGACTAGTGAAACGATACCGAGGATATTGGACTAATCAGAGTCAAACAAAGTTGTTACCATCTGTCATTATTTATGGATTCAGTAATTAGACAAATCCTAAACGATACCTACCATTCGTCAGATTCAGCCACATAACACTCAGTGTGCGGTATTGTAGATATTCCATTGAAACCCCCAATGGCGAAAATCATATCATCTATTATCTCTAGACCGAAATTACTTCTTGCATGACACATTTCATGAATAAACGTCCAATCATCAGTTTCGGGATCATATCTTTCACCAGTTGATAAACGGGCCAAACCATTAAAGCCCCCAATTACGTAAACATGATTGCGATAGGCCACACTGGATACGCCTGATCGGCGGTGATTCATATTGGGAATTGGAGTCCATATATTTCTCACAGGGTCGTAGAATTCAGCTGTGGATAGGCATTCTTGACCATTAAAACCACCTAAAATAATGATTATTATGATACCAGACATACTATAAGTCTGAATACAAGCCCTTTACAACGGCCTTAAAATAAAGAGCAAAAACTAAAAACTCACCTACCCGTTGCATAAATTTTCCCATCCAACGTACAAGCGCTCGCATCAGATCTTTGCATATTCATCGGCGTAATCATGCTCCATTGATTCGTTCTTGGATTATATCGCTCAACGGTATTCAACCGATTTTGACCGTCATACCCCCCTATCGCGTATATTTCACCATTTAATTCTGCAACGCTTACATAGCAGCGACGATTGTGCATTGGTGCTATCTGCGAGATAAAAATTTACCAAAATAGAAAATATATTTTTTCCCTCCAACAATATGGAAATTGAAACTTTTACAGCATCTTACACGCAATTAACCAGCTAAATTATCTACAAGAATACACAAATTTTTTACATTACTATGCAAATGAATTACTGACCTCCTTCCAAGTTCTCGTGACGGCATCAAATACGCGGCATGTATTGAAGTATTCGACTCCGTCGTAGCCTCCGATACAGTAAATACAGAAGCCAATCACAGCTGTACCGTGGTATGCTCTTGGCCCTGCAGCATCTTCAGCAGGAATATTAACCCATCGGTCAGCACGAGTATCATAGGTTTCAATGCATGCTTTTGAGGTGCCACCACTCCAACCGCCGATGGCGAAAATCACTTCATGCGGGAGACGAGGCATTGCGATAGAAGGTGTCGTTAGCTGCAAAATAAATATATTGCATTTTCCTTTGGGAATATACTGAAGCATCACCTCTTTGTCAGTAGGTCTCATCATATCCAGTTCGTACAAGAATGATAAAGTTTCTAGAATTAGTGGTTTTGCTTCTTCACATTTTACAACATATGGATGATCTTTCACTTCATCCATAAAGAACTGTAAATAAAAATGGGTCAGTACTATATTACTGACCATTTAAGACAATTTAAGCCTTTTTTTGTGTTGGTCTAATGCCCCGGCCAAAGGCATTTTAGCCCAACCTTTCTTATCTTTACTAATAAAATACACTTAAAAATCCCAGCAATCATACATTTGAGATGAAAGCAGAAATCTACCCAAAGCCTTGGCTTGTAAAGTTTGTGTGCATTTTAGATGTCTATTTATTCTATAGGTGAGTTGTGCAATGCTCTACAAAATAGTTATCTTTAGAAAATAATGGCATTTGTTAAGAACAATTGATCAAGTGCGACTTCGTTCGCAGACATAGGGTTCCATTAGATCGAAAATGCTTACAAATTCGAACAACTATTCCATAATAATAATAATAAAAGCAGACAGGGAGTTCTGCCGGTCGTTTTCGTATGTAACTTGATATTTTTTGTTTAAATTAAATTTGAGATTGAGGCTAGATTTTCCGTGTTAGAATACCTACTTATAAGTACATATTTGTAGTTGGGAGCTGGAATATGTTATTTGCTGTCATTAGCAGAAATTCGCTCAAGACTCACATCTAAAATTATTTTCTTTAACAAATTTACCTACTCTTCTGTACAACTAGGCGCAAAATGCGACTGAAAAATATCAAAAAAATATTTATATTATATCTAATATATATTAGAAAGTACATAGTCGTAGGAACGTATTTTGTATGTCCTATTACTTTCAAAAACTCCAAGCAAACTCCGCACCAGCAAGAGCATGTGTAATTGGAAGCATACATTTTTACTTATAACTGCTTATAAGTAGAGCTGAAGAACAGCAATTAATGAAGCTCTATTTAAATGTTCTTCAATGTGAATTTGTTTTTAAATCACCATTAACTATAACGACCCACCCCCGATCATCTTCTTTTTTTCGAGTGTACAGAGTAGCGTAACTTTTACGAGGTTGCCCGGAAAGGGGCACCAAAATCAATTCTCTAGAAATCCATTAAAGAAAATGTTAAGCAATTAGGTATAGGTTCTATGGTTTAGTTGGCTATATCGCTTGGTACCTTTCTCTTCTCTTTGACTCATTTCCTACCCCAATAACTTGAGTGCTGTCTACCGTAACGAATTCTAAAATTTTCGTCGACGATAACAATGGTGCTTGAAAAACACGGGAGCTGAAGAGGTAACACGCGGTGCATAGCTTCACTTTCACCCTTCAATACGAGTATATGTAAATACATATATAAGAAAAGTATTGGGGATGCTGTTGGACGCAATCCAGTTCGAACTGCTAGTGGCCACACTTCCATCCACCACAACTCATGAACGTTCAGGGTGTGTAAGGCTTGCATGGATTAACTACATAATTACTCCAATAAATAACTTAAATTTAAGTCTTTTTACTGTAATCTTTAAAAGAAACTATATTTAACGTTTTCCTTTTGGTTACATTCAACATTCACTTTCAGCTTTACATAGACTCTCAATCACGATTTGCTGTTACGGTAATAAATGAATAGCCCTGAGGTAAGGTATGCCTGTCGTACCAAACGACTAAAATCCATCCAGAGGAAGTAACATCAAAGATGCTCTGATCAATGCTGTTATTTGACACCAATCCCTGGCAGGACTTCCCTAGCAGTAAGTTGAAAGGCGAAATTGAAGGTAAAACTCAGGCCCGTTCGTCACACAATGTGCGGCACACTGGTCAGCAACTGACCCCAGATGGGGTAGCTGCTGGACACACAAGTGGTCTTGTTAAAGGCTCCTTGAAGTAGTCGTGATGATGTTTCAGAGCTTGGCAGATAAGTCAATATTACAGGCATATCGGGCGTTGTCACAGCGTTATAGGTTCCTCTTCCATGAGAGAAGAGTGTGCAAAAACAAAGTTCCTCAATACTCTAAAGTTAATCTATAGATTTTATATTTTTACTCAACACTACTACACACCAGTGGTAATCAGGACCCAGTCCATTATCGTCCAGTCTTTTTATAGGCTTCTTGAAGTAGTCGTGGTTATGTTTCAGAGCTTGGCAGATAAGTCAATATAACAGGCACATCGGGCGCTGTCACAGCGTTATAGGTCCGTCATGCATAGGAGAAGTGTGTGCAAAAACATAGTTCCTCAGTACTCTAAGTTAATCTATAGATTTTCTATTTTTACTCAACACTACTACCAGTATAATCGGTTTTTATTAAATATCAGTCAATATGTCATTTCACTTGTGCACAGTTTACACTTCGTATATGTCCTTCTCATAAGCCCATTTCATTACGAGACGACATACGAATTACCCATCATCGTTCAAATCTCTAATTAATTGCCTCCCACTATCCTTTTGCACCTACCTTTGCAGTCATCAATCCCAATCGTACACCATGCATCAACCTTGGTAAATGCCTTTGCCTATCATTCACGTCGTAGTCAACCCATTTAATGCACAATTTCCATACCAGCTCTTCATCCCTTGTGTTCAGCATATCATCACTGATGATATCTAGGAAATCCTCTAAGCCGATTTTTAAAATATCCTCGTTTTTTGCTGCAACTTGAGTGAAATGCCGTAATAGGTATGTTCGGGATTTTTCATAGAGATCATCGCAGAAACGGAAGCTACTTTAGAATGAGCCGGGGGAAGATATCAAGAACAATTTTTTATATTTTACATCTTTAAAATCTTTATCATATACATACATATGTACATATTTATCGACTGTGGACAAAAGTCTTCTTTTCAATTTAAAAATTAATTTACCTTGCAAACCGCATAATACCGAAACAACTTTCGGGTGTTAACATTTGTTCTAGCACCAGTTTACATTGTTTCACCAGCCCCGTCATTCCTACATAGTCCGCCAAAGCTAGGAGCTCATGGACGTTCGACGCATTGATATCACACCTTCGTAAGTAGGCGTAACAAATGATTTCCTCCATGATGGCGGCACGCATATCAGGAAGATAAACGTTTCGCGGTTCATTGGACAGGGAGTTGGTGAATAAGGCTCTTCCAGGGGATAAAGGAAGAAAAAATGATTAATCAAAAGCCTTCTCGCTGACTATTCCTATTAATTACCTGAAATACGAACTACAAGCGCTTAGGATGGCTCGATGGATATTAAAGGATCCATCGGGAACATTTATAACAGCGTCACAGAGTAGATTTCCCTTTCTCATTTCGTTTAGGGCATTCAAAGCCTGTTCACTGATGCAGGCGCGTATGGATTCGGCGTCATTGTCATTGCAGGTGCTCATATGCGAATCCCTTGCCTGGCAGGCCATAAGGGAACCAGTAAAATTAGTCAAACTTTTTTTTTTTTTTGGTCCAGGTGATTACAGAAGAATTTAGCTTGATAGTCTCACAAAAATTTAGATACTAAATATAGATGATGCTCTTGATGATGACCTCTGTTACTGGTTCCGTGAATTTTGGTCACTGTTCGAAGAATCTGGGTCTTGGGTTGGTAGACTTTTTTTTTTTGTTGTTTTATGGAAATTTAGTTTGGATTTAAGAACTGGCTTAGTCAGTTGCATTAATTTAGAAGGATTGACCAAATTTTAAGGTAAATAGAAATATATATATATAAAAAAATATATATTTTTAGGAAAATGTAACGGAATTGTATAACTTATTTTAAATAACGACAAAAACAACTGACAATTTATTCAGGGAGAACAGTTCATTTATTTCGTCAACAATTTCGGATAACCGAAGGTATTTTGAACTTGTAGTCTAATTACGATGACTACGACTACGAGTACTTTACCGTTTATGCGCTGTAAGTCAATATAAATGATGAGTATCTGTTTGAAAAATAATGTTACATTCATTTGTGTTTGGGAGTTTCCTTTTGAAGTTAGTGCAACTCAAGTCATTTAACACAATTTTGGCCATAACTCAAAGCGGATGAAAGTCTTGCGCCACCTGCGATATAATTTTTTTCTTATTTCTGATCCAACGAATCATCTCCTCACTCGCAGTGGCCCCGTCCCTCAGTGGTTAGTGTGTTGAACTACTGAGCGGGAGATTCAAAGCACGAATACTCTTCGCTTGGAAGAAATCCCAGAGCATTGTTTATTACTACCTTTTCAGTTATTTCGAAAGAAACAATCTCCTTAAAGACCATCAGTATGGTTTCAGGCAACACCGTTATGGTCAGGGTACTTAATGACCTATTTATTGTATCTGTCCGAAAAATGTAATCAGTGCGTTCATGATCATGGTGAATGCAGAGTTCTGCCTTTTATATATCCAAAGTTTTTGATAGAGTGTGATATAATGAATTTGTTAACAAGTGTGATATTTTCTTGAAATAGATCGTATGTTTTTTAAGTTGTCGACAATACCAGGTTGTATTTGATGAATGTACTTCTACACCGTTCTCGATTCAAAGCGGCAGATATACTCTTAGTCCACTTAACTCAACTCTGATATTGATGCTATCATCAAAAACCTAGTTGAGTTCAGTGCATCAAAAACCTAGAACTAATAACGTGGTCAATCTTAGAATGCGTGGATTTGATGTTGATAAATAAAATGATTTATCAATGTTTGGCATACATTTCAGCCCAGATATTCGATGCAAAAGTGGTTTTTCACTTCTGTGGACTTGGTCACGATCTATAAAGCTTATGTTCGTTCGAAACTTGAAAATAACTCGCATGTTTAGGCGGCAGCTCCCGTCACGTGGTTGAGTTTACACGTTGATCGGTCTACATATGTATATGCAGTTAAATTTCTTCGTTCCAACACCGCCGAAATGTTTAGCGTTACTCTACTAGTATTTTCACCACAAAATGTTAAGAAGAAGATAGTAACGGACAAGGACCCGTTAGTGTGTAAGTAAGCGTGAACTTGCACACTAACGGCCCTTGTCCTTATGGGTCTTTAAACATTTAGGTCACTTACGAAACCTCGTGTAGCGATATTTCTCAAAATTTCTATCTGCCATAACATAGGTGTGCGGATATTTTCCTGAAAGAAAAATTAAAAACGTCAAATTTCATCGAGGAGTATTCTCTCAAAATCAAAGAAGTATCGGTACGCTTTTCGTATGAAATTTTAAGATTCGTCAATTTAAGGTGCCAACCGAAAACGTTTGTTTTTTGTAAGTAAATAAATCGCAGATTTCACAAAATATATCAAATCAAGTTTATTAAGCTTTTTTAATTCAAAATTTATTCCACAAATTTGTATCTTTTGATTTCAAATTATTTTTGCTGTCAAACCTATCATCTGTACTTCAAATAAATATTTTGGAAAAGGAATAAATTAAGTTGGTGAATTTTCGCAGAAGTTATCGTGAACAAAAGTAAATTAATTCTACTTTTTTATACTAAAAATAATGGAGTTCTAGTCCTCACATCATGCACCAAAAAAAGCACGCTACAATTTAAAAAAATACAGTTGTATTTTTAAAACCGCTAGTTCGATTAACACCAAGATTAACAGATTAACGAATTTTGTGTCTTAGTTGAGGAAATAATTTTTTTTTTTTTGTTAATGAAGGTGAAAATCTCCAAAGACACAGTGGGGTTCGAAACTCAAAGTAGTGTGGGACTCTAACTGCACTAAAAGCACCTCCTTGATCATGACCAATCAACTAGTGATCGACAAAAGATTTTATTTTCAACGTTAAATCAGTTTTGAGAAGGTATTATAATTTAAATACGGGCTCTCATAATTGCGAAAAAAGTTCATGGGGTTAAGACGTCATCTACCTCACGATTAATATGCATCTGCAAACGCTCGTTGTGATGCATTGCGTACTTTTTAATCACATCTGTTACGAGGTCAATCTGCAAATCTCGATGCAAGTCAATTTCTAATATACCATGGGGCATTCACTATTCCCCGAAGGACCTTAATTTGGAATGTTTGTATTATTTGTACATTCATTTTCTTTGCACAACACCATAATTGGATACCATATGTACAGACAGGTTTTTGTATCTGATTATATAATAGGATTTTATTCTCAATGGACAGTTCTGAGTTATATCCTAACAACCAATAAAGTTTTCTATATCTAATATTTACGTCTTCTACTTTCTCTTTTACATGTTCTTTTCATTTGAGTTTAGCACCCAGATTCATACTCAGATACTTAGCTGTGTTAGAGTAAGGAACTACTTGGTTATTAATAACCACGGGAACATTCGTTATTTTTTTATTTGTAAAATTGATATAGGTGCACTTTGACTCATTAAGTTTAATTCGCCATCACTGCGTCCAATCACATATCTCGTTAACTGAATTTTGTAGCTTTTCTGTTGCTTTAGCTGGATGTATGGCTAAAGCAACAGATGGTTGATAGAAGAGCAGTGTCGTCTGCAAATGTGGCTATCATGGTATCACTCGCATGCGGTATATCACTCGTGTATAATAAGTATAGGGTGGGTCCTAGAACACTTCCCTGTGGAACATCCGCTTGTATTTCTTTAAGTTCAGAGTACGCTGGATCATAGCGAATTCTAAAGAATCTATCTGCTATATAAGCTAGGTAGGTCCCTATGAAGTTTATACTCTAAACTCTTATGCCAAACTTTATCAAAAGCCTGTACAACGTCTAAGAATAGGAAAAGAATAATTTAAGTTAGTGCATATTTACAATAGTTACGGTGAACGAAACCAGACATTTCACAAAATAACTGAATTTTTCAAATCATTGACCATTCTGATGTGATACGGAAAATCGAGTATAGTACCGTTAGAATCTGACTCCATTTCGGATACGATTTTTGGACACGATCACCATACTTCCATATCCTAAGAACATGAAAGTAAAAATACGAGCAAATAGGTTAAGATTCTAATTTTAACGCTTTATAAATAAACGCCGATTTTACATATACTTGGCAGATTTTCCCAATCTACCCAATTGCTTTTCGTTAATTTTCGCCGACCATACTGGAATTTACAGCTCACATCAACAACCCTTTGGAAATCTGCTCAAATTTTCAACAAGATCTCGCTACGGTCAATGCCTACCTTCACAGATGGTTGGGCAGAAAATGTCAAACACCTTAGCATCAGTTTTGACAAAACCCTAACATATAGTAACCACATAACAAACGTGCTAATCAAAGCTGGAGTTCTAATCAAAATCTTATACCCGTTTATAAACAGGAGATCTACACTTAACCTTGAAAATAAGCTCATAATGTACAAAGTCATATTTCAGGCCCTTATGGTTTGGTATAATTGCGCACGGACACATATTAATAAGCTGCAAATGATGCAAAACAAGATCCTCAAAATGATTCTTTACTTAGCGTGGCACTTCCCCCCTTCTGAACTGCATAACATGTCAAATGTGGACTTTGTGGTAGATAAAATAAACACAAGTTTTTCGATAAATGTTCATTGTCGGAAAATCCACATATAAGGCAATTATTACCAATCTAGCTCGTAAGTTGTCTGTAAGTTAAAAAAAATATATATATACATATAGGTATATAATATATTGTCAATGGGTTTTCACACTCACTTATAAAATATTTTCTTAAATATACTAGCAAAGATATGTATCTACGAATACCTACACAGGTATGGTACATCCCCTTTCACTTTTCTCATTTCTTCCTTAAATCGTAACCAGCAATTACATCCTTATTGCGCATGCATTTGACTTTGAAATTTAAAATTTGGTTTCTGTATAAAAACTGTAGCCATTCACACTGAGTATTCAGTGTTCCAGTACCTTTCTAACGTATTTCTTAGTTCATTCATCATTAGAAATGAACGGAGAATTGTAAGACCCTTAGATTGTTGAAAGAAAAAAAATCACCGATTAAATACAAACTTTTTGTCTGCAGTTTATTTCTATGCTGCTCGCTCCTATCAATCTCCAACATATTTAGCAGTTCTATAGAGATCGAACCGATTGCTGGAAGCCCAACGACTGCACCACTTGGTTGCCATCGTCGATTGTACACCTATCGTGTAACCCAAGCTGATTCCAACGGTCGAGAATGCTGGGACCTAGTGAGTGTGATGTCTTGTTGGGGTCGATGTGATTCTAGTGAAATATCTGACTGGAAATTCCCCTACAAGAGGTCATATCATCCCGTATGCGTGCATGCATCTCGGGCTCCAGCTGTAGCAATTTTAAGAAATTGCCACCCTGAAGCAAGTCCTGCAGCTAAACGGTATGAGTACATGGAGGCAGTAAGTTGCCATTGTCACACATGTTCTTCAATGGATACCAGTTGTGAAGCACCGGGTAATAATGCATTGGATGAAAAATCTGGAGTGAAAGTGCTTGCATTGGGTGGACCAGATTCAGAGGGTTTAGATTATTAAGCAGGAGAAAACTTAACATTTTGTGTAGTGAAATTATTAATAAATCATGTTATATCTAGCAGCAAATAAGAAGAGCGTGTGTTGCATTGTGAGAAAGTGTAGAAGGGAATTTAGTGGTTAAACATGACTCAGTTGAAGTACTCGTATCTGTGTATGTATGTTTTGAGTCTACAGAATTACATGGTTAGTTGGTTGGTTCGAATCCAATTGATGTTTCTCATTAAAAAAAAAATTGACTGTAAAATATATTATGTACAGTTGATCGGTTTTCGTATCTGAAAATTTTTGTATATCATATTTTTATGAAATACGAGCCTAGGGTTTGCCATAGTCGTACGAATTTTCAGTACGGGAAAAAAAACTAAATATACCTGAAAGGTGAAGATAAGAGACCATAGATGGCTGTTTATTATTCTTCCGTCGACGATTATAGGTGCAGTGCTTTACTTAAACTCTATGGTTTTCTCTGAGGTAAACATTTCAATAGGCCTTTTGTTTCTGTCTACTGGCAGTGAATTCCAAAGTTAAGTTATTCTGTAACAAAAATAGTTTTGATAGAAATACTCGTATATTAGCGCGGGTTGATTGATGGGCCCTAGCGCTGTTCCAGCATAGTCAAAAAATCACTGTAAGTCGAAAAAAGCCGTACAAAGTCAATTCCATATAAAAGGGATTTGTTAGTTGTTCGACATGGAAGTTTCGACTTAAGAATATGATTAATAACATATGAACGTTTATTTCATACATTCTCTACCAAACCGAATTCGAAAAATTCCCTCTAAACAAGTCGAGAAAACCTTGCAAAATCAAGCAACAGTTTTTTTTTCCTGCAGACATTCATCGGGATTGGAACATAGCAAAGCTTAACTGCTTTCTATGCTAAGATATAAATAAGTACAAGGGTGCACTTATGGCTATAACAGATTATTTTTCAAGTTTGAAGTCGCGACCACTATACAAAATATCTACATGTGTAGGTGCCTTTTCTTCACATTCGAGAAATAGACTAAATCGATAACTTTCCGGAAGAATGTATTAAGCGACATTTTCAAAATTTTACAGGAAACAAATAAAACTTCCTATGCAGGTAATTATTTGCGTATTTTGTAGTAATAAGCAATTTTTATTTCTCTCTAGTGTCGTTTGTATCAATGGTAGAGACATCAAACTTAGATCAAAACGTGGCGCTTGGCACAATTTATAAGACCATGCCAAAAAGTCATTTGCTGAAAAATTGTCGCTTAATACATTCTTCCGAGAAGGTATCGAAATGTTTTTTTTTTTTCTGTTATTACCAAACAAGAAATCAGTAGCCAATAGATAACACTCAGAGGTAGCCCAGAGTTAACATTTTATAATCAGCTTTTAACTTCATATGAAGAAGAAAGAAGAAAGATGTAAAGGGTGACCAGATAGCAATGATAGTTTTTCCAATTGTTATGTTTTAGCAGCTGTCAAAGTTACCAATGACATTCAGCTGTCAAAATATTCAGTAAGGTTTGCCATTTTTTTTTATTGAGATTTTTTTTTTCTTTGAACATTTGTTTCTTTCTAACTACGTACATATAGAGTTACATTACACTGAAAATTGCCGACTTGGAATTGGTCAGGCTATACAAGTTTTTTTTAATGTATATTTAATTTATTTATTTTGTTAAACAGAGGAGTTACCCTATGTTTAAGGTTGGAATATGTCCACTCAATAAGGATCATTGGATTGTGCTGGGGAGAGGACTTAACCTAGAGGAAGGGATAGGGGTAGGGAGAAACTTAACAACTAAAGACAGAGTCGTTTCTGCCAGAACACAATTTTTCCATATATGTGCGATAGATTTATTTATTAGTTATTATGTATAACATTTATTTGTGTGTGTTTTGATTGCACTCACAACTTAGAGTTTGTGGATAAGTCTTATCGCTAGTATCTTAAGTTAATATTATTTTTAGTTGGTTATAATCTAATTCACAGCAAAAGAGTTGAACTGATAAGGACACTTCACTTTAGAGCTTGTTTATTCAATGAATAATGATGAGAGATTATAGGCTTTTGAAGTTAAATCGATAGGAAGTAGATTCGTCAGCCTCTGTTAATGTTGGAAGCTCATTTTTTATAAAGAAAAGAGCTATCATCCTCAGGAATTGGGTTGGACCCCTCACAGAGGATACTTATTGGAGACCTGTAGTATCTATCATTGACTGAGAAAGTGATATTTTCGGCAAACAAGTCACGAAGGACAGGTTTGTCATGTTCTTGAAGAAGTGAGATTCTTTTCTTGGTCAGTGGCTTTATTTTTGAGTCTTCATATAGTGTTTTGTTACTAAACCATATTACCTGATGGTCGTCTGTTTTTGGGGATAAAACGGGTTCTGTTTTGCCTAGTAAGGCATGTTTCCTGTAATAATGTTGCCATAGGACGAGTTTCTTTTAATAAGATCTCAACTTCAATTTGTTTGTCTCGTGCTCTGAAAGAGTTTACGTTAACGGTTATGAAATTTAAGTTCATGGTGAGGGGTTAGAGATTGAGGCGATAAAAGCCAAGTAGGCTTCAGGTTTTTGAAAATCATTTAATTTCGTGTAAGCTGGCCAAAAATCCCGTATCTTAACGAAGAGTGCGCTAAACGAGATACCAAACAATTTTTTGGATTCGTTCATAAAGTCTGTCACAACGTTTCCGCTGTCAGCCTTCGAAGGGGGGATGGCTGCTGGAGTGCCAGAGCCTCTCAAAACATCGGCGAAGGATATACCGTTCTGGGGAACATTGCTCATCAGATTAAAAACTGTATTATTCAGCTTTTCCTTTTTTTTAGTATTTGCCAATCTAGCTAGTTCTTTATTTTTCAACAGTTCTAGCCGCTTTGGACAGCCCTTGTAGCTAGCAGGATGGCCTGGGTTACCACAATTTACACAGGAAGCTGTAGAGTTATCGTTCTTTGGTCCTAGCTCACAACAGCCAGGCTGATGCTTATTGAGACACTTGACACCTCTGATAGCATAAGAGCAGAAGGCCGAAACATGCCCAAAACGCTGACATCTATAGCACTGTTTTGTGCCCGAACTCTTAACTGTATCCCAACGAATTCTGTGCCTCATTAGGAACTTTCGATTTTTTATTTTTACCAGACTTTCCCTGTCATCCAAGACACATAAAAATAAGTCCAAAGGAATTTCGTTCTCCTTAGACCACCTTGTCTCGAATTTTTTCACTGTGACCCTCAGTGAGGGGTCCACGTTTTGTAGTTCAGATTTCACCACTTCGGGTGAGAAATTACTCTGAATTCCTTTAAGGATGATGTTGTACTTCTTTCTTTCCTTAGGGGTGAAAGAAGAGGCATCAATACCATTAACTTTAAACTGGTCTAATAAACGGCTATGTAAATCTACATCCTTTACACAAATTTTTAACTTCCCAAACCCCCTTGAGTCAAATCTGATGCTTTCTAGGTCTATATTAGACATATTAAAATATTCTATCATACTTTTAGCTGTTATACCTTTGGCGAAGATTGGTGGACACCAATTTTCCTTAAGCTTCATGTTTTTGGCCTCTCCGGTTAAGTTGCTGCTGCTGTTGACGTTGCTGCCACCAATGATGTTGCTGCTGCCGTTGTTATTGCTGCTGCTGATTTTAATGCTGTTGCTGTTGTTGTTGCTTTCGATGTTAATTTGATTGTTATTGGGAACGTTTTCTGTGTCCTCGTCATCATCCATAATTCCATCCCCAAGGATGGCGAAACGTGCATTGCTTGTGCTAGCAGTTACGGCTTTTTTTGCTGTTCCTCCAGTAGAAATTTGACGCCTTTTCTGCGCCAAAATGTTGTTATATACATATGAATTACCTCCGAGCAATTTTTTCAAAGCCTCTTCGCTATTGGTTGAGTTGTTGTCGTCACTTCCCAAAATGACGCAGTTACTAATTGATCGTTGATGAAGTAGATTCATCTCTTTCTCACAACCAGCTGTATGGTTTTGTTTGTGTGTCAATGTATTAGTGTCGGCGTCATGTAACCACCAGTCTATGCTGTCCATGATTTTTTTTTGTCACCCGCATTAAGCATTTGCGATGGCAATTTCACAGGGTTTTTAATTATTTTTTTCTTTTTGTCAGGGCACATTTGGGTGCGAGAAATCACACTCCATGTTGTTACCACGGAAAAACAATTTATTTATTTATATTTACAGGTAAAATCCACAAAAACCACAATTCACAATAAACAGCGCACAAGAAGAACCTTCCTCTGATTTCACCCTCCTTTGGAGGTTTGCCATTTCATCGTGCATCGTTTGACGGTTCCTGAACGTGTGAAAATTATTAAAAAATATTATCGAGATTTCGGCTCAAGGCTGAACTATAATAGTAGGAAGCAATCGGGAGCTAATGTCATAATTCTACGTTAAGTTTCCTTCAGTACTGTCAATTGCTCAAGTAGCCCATAATAGGCGTATTTGTTCGGAAGCAAAGCTTCTCGCCCGATCACCGAAATCAAGCACCATCGGGCGCTGTTAGTACTTAAGGCTGAACTATAATAGTAGAATGCTTTCGTGCGACCACTTCCGAAACAGAGCGAATACACAGGATTTATATTGTGTGACCATAATAGCTTTTTGCTTCGATTCATTAAGTTTCGTTCACTTTTGCTCACTTACGAAAGAGCGAATGGATTCGCAAAGAGCGAATGGTGAGCAAAAGTGAACGAAACTTAACGAATCGAAGCAAAAAGCTATTATGGTCACACAATACAAATCCTGTGTATTCGCTATGTTTCGGAAGTGGTCGTACGAAAGCATTCTACTATTATAGTTCAGTCTTCAGTTGTAAATACGCAACGTGAATTTCGTCGTAAGGTGGCTTCAGTGCGCAGGCAATTCGTCGCACCGTGGAAAAGTTTGAGGGTGAGTACACTCTTTTGGACCTTAAGCCACCGACCAGACAGAGATCGGTGCGAAGTGAAGAAAACATAGCCGCCGGAGCGGCTAGTATCGAAGAAGACCCAGAAATGTCGATTCGGCGCCGATCAGCTGAATTGGACATCGCCAGAGAGTCAACCAGGCTTGTTTTGCGGTTTGATTTGGGCCTACATCCGTATAAGATTGTGCTGACGCAAGAATTGAAGCCGGATGACCATAGACAACGCCGTGAGTTCGCTAATTGGATCCTGGAAATGTTGGCCGGAAATCCGGATTTTGGCCAAAAAATCATCTTCTCGGACGAGGTCCATTTTTGGCTCAGCGGCCCATTTTTGGATTGACCACAATCCACAAGTGTTCGACCAAGCATCAATGCATCCACAAAGATTGACTGTTTGGTGCGGTTTATGACACGGCGGCATCATCGAACCTTATTTCTTTCGAAATGAGGAAGGACACACCGTTACCGATGTTAACCGACTTTCTGTGGCCAGAGCTCGACAACATCGATATATCCAAGCTGTGGTTCTAACAAGACGGCGCTACATGCCATACAAGCGACGCAACGCTCGAAGAAGGAGAAATTTGAAGAAGAAATTTGAAGGAGAAATTTGGCGACTGGGACATCTCACGGCGAGCATTCATCAATTGGCCGCCGCGATCATGAGACTTGAAACTAACAGCCCAATCCAGGACCCTTGGCCTAGCTTCTCGCAGCCACTCGTGCTGTGCGCGTCACGAATGGTTAAGACCTATAGTTTTATGACGTTTCTGAAGGGCAATTTCTTCGATTGAGAGAAGCTTCTCATGACAGTTTTAGTATCGGATGTGTGTCAGACGTTCGCGAGAGGTGGCACCGTGAGAAAATTTTTTTTGTTTATTTTTGTGTTTTCTTGGATTCGAACCTTGAACCTCTCGCTCAGTGATCGCGCACTTAACCACTGAGCCACGGCGCCCACTAACGAGTGCTCAAAGGAATATTCCTTATAATGATATTGCATCCGTAAATTCCAAAGGTAAAAGGATAGAGAAAAACTTGGATTGTTGGTGTCTGTATTGATTGGAGAGAATGATAAAGGCTAAGTTTTGCTTTCGTTGTTTGATCTCGTCCGTCTGTCATTCATTTCATTTTTAATTCATTTTTATTTTTCAATTAATTACAACTTATATGCTAGACCAAAAACGCTTAAAACTAGCTCAATCAACTTAACTATGTTGTTCTGAATGAATTTATTTTCTCTTTTGCTTGGTCTTAAATATAAAACTTAAAAAAAATGTATCTTAAACTACCTTGTTTTAACTTATTCTATTTTACTCTAATTACTTAATTAAATACCTCTTTTTTTCTAAGTGCTGTGAGAAAAAGAAATTTTATTTGTTTGTTCTTCGTTTTTCATTTTCATTTATTTATTTAGCAGTATTTCGCTATTAATATCAATAATTTATAAAGCATATTATACATACTTCATCCTTACATAACTAACAATATTTTGCTTAAATCTAATTAAATTATTCTCTACTTTGAGTTCACTAGGTAGCTCATTAAACAGTTTAAATCTATTATAAACTAACATATTCTGAGCTGTTCGAGTTCTTAGAAGTGGAAGACGTAAATCCAACCTATTCCTTACATTATAATTGTGCACTTCTCCGACATATCTTAACTTACTACATAAATAATTTGGCAACAAACCATTTTTCATCTTAAATACAAACACTTAGCCATTCATAACAGTTCTTTGATTGATACTCAACCATTTCAAAACATCAAGCATTACTGTTTTAGGTGTTTTCCAATCACATCTTAATATTAACTTTTGCAATATGTCCACCATCCCGATATTTCCTAAATATAAGACCATTGTTAGTACTCAAAGTGAGGTTTTATAATAGTATTGTATACATTAATTGCACACAGCATAGACATTATTCTTCTAATCCTTGAAAAAAAAACCGACTTTTTTACAAATTTTTTTTTGAAATATACTCAAAATGGGCTTTGAAATCTAACTGGTTGTCAATTACAATTCCTAGGTATTTGATTTCATTTACGATTTCTATTATTTCATTATTAATTAAAATACTTTTATGAGATTCTCCGTTAATAATCATGCCCTTTGTTTTACTTATGTTTAAACTTAATTTACTCATCGTAAACCACTTACCCAGTTCATTTAAATCTAAATTTAACTTATCTATACATTCGTTTTCATTTCTACCCGAAACATATATTAGACCATCATCAGCAAATAATTTTAATGATGCATATTTAACAACTTTCGGCATATCATTAACATATATTATAAACAATAATGCTCCTAAAACTGAGCCTTGAGGAACGCCTAGCTTTACATTTATCGTATTAGACACGTTTTCTCCAACTTTTGTCCTCTGTTTACGCGCTCGCAAATAAGACTCAAACCACATCAGCTCTTTGCCTTTTACTCCATATTTCTCCAGTTTTGCTAGCAGGATCATTCTGTCGATTGTTTCGAAAGCCCTTCTAAGATCAATAAAGACAGCAACAATTGACCTTCTTTGATGCACATCAGTCTTCCAATCTGGAATAACTAAGTTTATTAGCGTCTCACAGCTGTGTCCGATTGGCAGTCTGCAAAAAGATGGTTGTCTTTCATATAGTTCTGCAGCATATTTTGTACAGTTTTTTCCAATATCTTGGCCTCATTGGGAAGCATATTAACTGGTCTAAAATCCTCAGGTTTAGTGGAGTTTTTGACCTTCTCTATCGGAACTACTACCGATTCCTTCCAGCAGTCTGGGAAAATGCCCTCATTCAGCGATTTATTTATGATTTTACACAACATTGTGCCAGTAGTGCCAAACGAGTCACTTATCATATTAATACTTAACAACTTTGTGTCTGTTTTATTTTTCATATTTCTTAAGATAGTTTTTAGTTCATTTATTTGTATAAGTTAACATCGTCAACCACTCGCACGCGCAGCGGAAATGCTGACCTAGCGTCTGGGGCGAGAAACGAATTTCCAGGGAAATTCACGTTGGGAAATAAAATGCAAGCTAGGGAAATCAACATTGCAATAAACTAATGAAAATGCAACCTTCAATAATTTTACTTGTACGAGTCTTCTTTATTTTTAAGTTAGTCTTAATCGATACTTCATACAATAAAGGACAGGGCAATCTGCCCTGAAAAGTATTTTTTTTAAATAATTTCGGCGTAAATTCTATTAACTGGCGCCCGAGCAGGGACCGTGCGGTTTTACTAAATAGTCAATACGCGTACGAATAATAAACGCACTTATAAACTAAAATAATCGTGGAAGTAGTGTTAGTGAGAAAAATATAGTGGACACCAAGCCGCGAAATCATCGCTAGTGCGTGAGACAAAATAGTGGACACCAAGCCGCAAGTTTCATAGTGGACACCAAGCCACGAAATTTTCACTATAGTGCGTGTAAGCAACAAAAGTGGACACCAAGCCGCAAGTTGTGTAAAGTGGACACCAAGCCACGAAATTATTGATAGTGCGTGTAAAACAAAGTGGACACCAAGCCACAAGTTTCGTAACGTGGACACCAGGCCACGAGACTGATTAGTAATTGTGTAGGGGAAAAGAGGCCCCCGAGTAATCCTGTAAAACAGGGATAAAAAGGAGTTCCGGAATAGCGAACAGCCGCCCCAACCAACAGCCACGGTCCAGAACCCATCTTCGTTATGAGAATTGAAGCCGTTATATTTCTGTAAGAATATTTTTGTCCTTTGTAATTTGTAATCGATTTTGTAACATCCTAAGACTCAACTAGAATAAGATCCAAATTTTAATTTCTGTAAGAACATTTTTTTTTTTATACATAATTCGTAATTATTTGTGTAACAACTTAAGACTCATCTAGATTAAGACCCATTTTAATTATTTTTGATTCAATTTCAATTGCGAATCTCGGTTCACATTCATTGACTTAATTTCAATCACAAAATTTCAAAATGTCGAACCCAAATAACTTAATCAGACCAGCCCGCTTAGAAGTACCAGGAGAAAATGCTGCTCCTCCTGCTCCTCCTGCCCCCTCCTTTACAAACCAAATAGACGATAACTTGGTACATCTCATAACCAGACTCGTAACCGAAACACTACACATTCAGGGACGACAGATATTTAATTCAATTATGAATCCAGCCTCAGATATCAATAATGATATTGATCAACCGATTAACACCACTGATCAGAATCTTTCCGACATGGACAAAGTTCCAGATGTGGTTAAGAGTTTGCGCGAGTTTTCAGGTGAAGCTCAGGAGTTCAACTCGTGGAAGAAAAGTGTTGAAAGAATACTTAAGATCTACGAGCACCTCAAGGGTACTCCAAAATATTATGGCATCTTGTCCGTTATTAGAAATAAAATAACAGGCCATGCCGATATAGCGCTCGAATCATATAATACCCCTTTAAACTGGGAAAAGATTTCTAAATGTTTGACTCTGCATTATGCAGATAAAAGGGATCTAGGGACACTCGAGTACCAAATGACGACTTTGGTACAGGGTAACAATACAATACCCGAATTCTATCAAGCAGTTTATCATCATTTATCTCTGATTCTTAACAAACTCGGTTGTATTGACATGAGCCATGAGTCGTTAAATAACATGACTCAATGTTATAGAGATAAGGCACTTGATACTTTCGTTAGAGGGTTGAAAGGCGACCTTCCCAGATTACTCAGTATAAGGGAACCCGCAGATTTGCCGCAGGCTCTGCATCTTTGTCTTAAACTCCAAAATGTTGACTTCAGAACTCAACACGCCAATAATTCCCAATCAACAGCTCGGAAAACCTTCCAGCAAACACCTCCACCGGTTCCTCCTAGAAGATTCAATCCTCCACACCCAGTTCCTGTTCCAGCCCCAAGGCGAGAGTTCTTTCCACAATTGCTTCATAACCCTAGTCAACCTCAGCAACCCCAATTCCACAGGCAACCACAATATCACTCTAGGTCTTTCCAACAAGCCCAACCGCAACGGTTTCCACCAAACCAACGCGAACTTCCTCCCAAGCCTATGGACATAGATCATTCCATTAGAACTCAGAGGGTAAATTACCTAAATAGACCAAGAAACCAGCCTACTGCACAGAAGCGAGAGCACTCACAACAAGTTCATCAACCCTATAAAATGCAACGAGTCTACCATACTGAAGAAGCCGTCGCCGAAGAACAAGAAATAGAACAATACGAAGCCACGATGAACCAAGAAGATCAAAACCACGAACAAACACTTACGGAATACAGTGACGACCAAACAGACGAACAATATTTTGATCCACCGCAACAAGTTGATGACATATATTTTTTAGATTAAAACACTCTTCGCTTCCTTATTTCGAGCACGTTGCAAAGAGTGGACAGGTGTATAAATTTCTAATTGACACAGGCTCGAACAAAAATTACATTCAACCACGACATATACGCAATCCTCTCCCCAACAAAAAGATTTTCTATGCTAATTCCGTAGGGGGAAACATTAGAATAACCCACCATAGTCTTATTCCTCTTTTTGGTACTGAAATAGGCCCCTTACAATTTTTTATACTTCCTACCCTTATATCATTCGACGGCATTATAGGGAACGATACCCTTAAAAGCCTGAATGCGGTTATTCACATAAATGATAACTATATGAAAGTTCACCAGAACACTTTTATCGAACTTAAACAGCATCTAACTGAAACCGTAAATAGCGTAAATATCCGAACATCCCATTTGAATGACGAAGACTCTAACTATCTCACTAAAGTTATTGGGTCTTTTCCGAAACTCTTCTCTGATCCTGACGAGAAACTTACTTATGCGACAACTGTGAAAGGAGAAATTCGTACAATAGGTAACGAACCAGTCTATTCGAAATCCTACCCCTACCCAAGAGGACTTAAAGAAGAAGTTGAAAAACAAATCAACCAACTTCTAAATGATAATATTATCAGGCCGTCGAAATCTCCATATAATTCGCCAGTCTGGATCGTCAACAAAAAATTGGACGCTTCGGGCGAAAAAAAATATCGAATGGTGATCGACTACCGAAAACTTAACTCGGTCACCATTGCCGACAGATACCCCATTCCGGAAATCAATGAGGTCCTAGCTAACCTCGGCGACAACAGATGGTTTTCTGTCATAGATTTGAAGAGCGGATTTCACCAAATCAAGCTCAGAGAATCCGATATTGAGAAAACGGCGTTCTCTATCAATAACGGGAAATTCGAGTTCACTCGTCTTCCCTTTGGTTTGAAAAATGCTCCGGCGATTTTCCAAAGAGCTCTCGACGATATCCTAAGAGAGCACATCGGAAAACGATGTTACGTCTACATCGATGATATTGTCATCTTTGGAAAAGACAAGGCTGAACATTTTAAAAACCTGAAAGCCGTCTTTGATACTCTAGAACGCGCCAACATGAAGATTCAGTTGGATAAATGCGAATTTTTCAAGACCGAGGTGGAATTCTTAGGATTCATCATCAGCACTGATGGCATTAAGACTAACCCTAAAAAGGTTCATGCCATTACAGAGCTACCACCCCCAAAAACGCTCAAAGACCTGAGATCTTTTCTAGGTATGTCAGGGTATTATCGCCGATTTATCAGAGATTATGCGAAAATAGCGAAACCCCTGACATCCCTTTTAAGAGGGGAAGACGGACGAGTGTCCAGACATCTCTCTAAAAATAAAAAGATAGATCTTGACGAAAATTGCATTTACTCATTTAACCAAATTAAAGACTCCTTAACTTCCAAAGAAGTAACTCTCACTCACCCGAACTTTAACAAAGACTTCGAACTCACGACGGACGCATCCGACTATGCAATTGGTGCTGTCCTATCCCAGGACAGAAAACCCATAACATTTCTCTCAAGGACACTGACAAAGACAGAAGAAAGCTACGCCACTAACGAGAAAGAGATGCTCGCCATCATCTGGGCTCTAAACTCGCTTAGGAATTTCCTTTACGGATCAAAAAAGGTAAATATTTATACGGACCACCAGCCATTAACATATGCGCTGAGTAATAGAAACACAAACCACAAGATGAAGCGATGGAAGGCAATTCTGGAGGAGTACAACTACGAACTCAAGTACAAACCAGGAAAGGAAAATGTAGTTGCCGATGCTTTATCTCGACTGCCACAAAAAACACAAATAAATTCAATGACCATGACGCAACATAGTGATGAGAGTTCTTCACATAACCTGATACCAGCAGTTGAAGTACCCATTAACGTTTTTCGAAATCAGCTGATTTTAGAAATCGGGGACACAACTAGCCATCAATTCTTAATTCCATTCCCCACGTACCACAGACACGTTTTTGTACAACCCAGTTATAGCAACTCAGATATCATTTCAATTTTTAAAAAATATTTAAATCCCAGTGTAATAAATGGCTTGCAAACAAAAGAAGAAATAATGGGCCGAATACAAAACATTTATCCCGAACATTTTTCCAAATACAAAGTTAGATACACTCAAACAATAGTTGAAGATCTGGCCAACGAAACGGAGCAGGAAGAAAAAATATTAAGTATCCATCGCAGGGCACACCGTAATCCAGAAGAAAACCGCATACAACTTCTTCAACATTTTTATTTTCCGAAAATGGCATCAAAAATCAAAAGACTAGTAAAAGTATGTAGAATTTGCAAAGAAAACAAATATGAACGACACCCAAATAAACCTATCCTTGAACCAACTCCAATCCCTAATTATCCTGGCCACACTCTGCATTTAGATATTTATTCAACGGAAAAAAAACTGGTATTAACCGCCATATGCAAGCTCACCAAGTTCGCCAAGACTAAAATTATCAAGTCAAGAGCAATAACCGACCTCAGGCAACCTCTTCGAGAAATCTTATTCTCTTTCTGCATTCCCGAGAGTGTTGTCATAGACAACGAAAAAGCCCTTAATTCGGTATCCATATTATCCATGATGGAAGACGAGTTGGGCATTCGTATTCACAGAACACCACCCTACAAATCCGAAGTAAACGGGCAGATTGAGCGGTTTCATTCAACTCTCTCAGAGATCATGAGATGCCTCAAGGCTGAAAAGGTATCCCGATCCTTCGAGGAACTGCTCGAAAGAGCCACTAACGAATATAATTTTACAATTCACTCCACAACAGGAAAAAAAACCGGTCGAACTCTTCTTTGGTCGATCTCCACAAATAACCCCCGAAGAACTTGATAAAACCAGGCAGAATAATATAGATAAAATTATCCAAAAACAAGAACAAGATTTAAGTTATCATAACCAAACCAGGAAACCATGTAAGATGTACCATCCTGGAGACGTCATTTACATAAAGCATAACAAAAGAATTGGTTCTAAACTCACCGTCCGATATAAAAAGGAAGTAGTTAAGGAAAACAAAAATACAACTGTCGTGACTGAATCCGGCAAAACGATCCACAAAAGCAATATTAGGAACTGAACAATAAATTTCATATCTCTCTTTTCAGACATGCATTATGCATCGCGGAAGCGGAAATCCAAATTTTGGACTTCTCTAATTCTCAATTCGTTTCAATACACACTGGACAAACAAAGATACAGAACGGAAATTTCAAATTAATCCATGACATTGACCTCGACCAATACGACCAACTCTTGACCAAAATTTCTCCAATGCTTAAACTTAACGAAACAAAGAACGATTCCCTTTTCCTATACCTTTCCCATGAGCACGAGCAAATAAAAAATTTGATATCTAACCTAAAACCAAAAAGGGTAAGAAGATCTCTAGATTTTATAGGTTCGACGTGGAAGTGGATTGCCGGTAATCCCGACCACAACGATTTCATTACTATCAAAAGAAAAATGAATAACCTACTTACTAACTCTAACGATCAAGTTGTAATAAATAAATTGCATAATGAAAGAATTAATAACATAATCAAGATTACGAATGAGATTGAATCAATGCTAAAAACCAATAAAAATTTCAACAGAGATGTAATATTAAATATTCAATACAAATTTAAAATTTTAAAAGAAGAATTAGTTAACATTAATTTGGCCATACATTGGGCGAAACTAGGAATTGTTAATTCAATGATTTTATCAAAAGAAGAAATAAGCCTAGCTGTAAAAACACTAAATCAAGAGAATGTCCCTTTCACTACTATAGAAGAAGCTCTTAATTTTGCTGAAATAAAGATAATAACAAACACAGCTTCCATACTTTATATTGTTAATATCCCTACTACCGATCCTTCCACATATGAACGAATATTATTAAAACCTGTGAAGAGAAATGGAGTAGCCATAGAAATAGACTATAAAGAAGTTGTAAGAAACAAAAACGAAATTTTTGGCGTAACTAATGATTGTAAAGTAATAAATAGTGTTTCAATTTGTAATAAAAGAGATCTTATAAATATTGCTAACTCAGCATGTATTCCCAACCTATTAAATAGTAAAATAGCAACATGTAATAAAGTGAATAGTCAGCATATCCCGTCGATCGAGGAAATAACAAGTGGAATGATCCTGCTTAACGACTTTAACGGAACTCTCCAAGTCGAATCCACGCCTCGGAACCTTACTGGTACCTTCCTTATTAAATACGAGAAAACCAACATAATGATAAATAATAGAGTATTTGCGGCATACGAAGCTTCTACACACACCGTTCTTCCAGCCATACTGCAGCCAACACCCATAGAGAACAGATTCCATCGACTATTGTCGCTCGAAATGATGGGCGAACTCCACATCAACAATACCAAAAGTATCGAGTTGCTCAAAAGCGAAAACGAAGCTTACGCATTCATCAGCTGCGGAACAATAAGTCTCATCGGGATTATCCTAGTAATTATCACCATCTATAGAATCATAACAAGGCATTCAAGTAATGAAACCAGAGTCATGATCCAGCAGCAAGAAATTAAGAACATCAAAGCTCCACCACACACTGAAAGTTTACCAAAAGGAAGAATCCAACAAACAAAGTTCAACGACCTTCCTTACTTTTAGGCGATTGAGGACCATCGCATTTAAAGGGGGAAGAGTTAACATCGTCAACCACTCGCACGCGCAGCGGAAATGCTGACCTAGTGTCTGGGGCGAGAAACGAATTTCCAGGGAAATTCACGTTGGGAAATAAAATGCAAGCTAGGGAAATCAACATTGCAATAAACTAATGAAAATGCAACCTTCAATAATTTTACTTGTACGAGTCTTCTTTATTTTTAAGTTAGTCTTAATCGATACTTCATACAATAAAGGACAGGGCAATCTGCCCTGAAAAGTATTTTTTTTAAATAATTTCGGCGTAAATTCTATTAACTTATACTGCCGAAACTAAGGGTACGGTTCACTTCTTCAATAATGCTCAAATATGGTACATCGGGAATCTCCCTATTTAACTTATTTATACTTTCAACGAAAAACACATTGAATTAATTTGCCAATAGTTCACCATCTCTTACTAACAACACTTATTGCCTACCTACAAGCTACCTAAAATACCTAAACCTAAACTATGTAAATCGGTCATGGGCAAAGAACAGTCAACTTTAAACATCAAACAGGCTACTCTGGATTATGGGAAACGACGAAGGAGTTTCCTCTCTTTCGGCTAGCTACCAGAAATGTTCGTACTGCCGTTGTACGTCCTCTATATCGCGAATCGATACCGTCCTACTAAATAGGAGACGCTCCACACTGCTGTCTGCAACGTCTCTGTCGTAGTTGAGTCGTCTATCCACAGTTGTCCGAGCAACGTGGAAGATTAGCGGCACTGCCAATCTGTCCTGGATCAGACCCTTCTCATCAAGATAGAGGAACGCCTCTGGGGGAACAAAGCCATTAAGGGGCACTTTCTCGTGATACTCGTAATTGGGGTAATAAGCCCCGGAGATCAGTTTGTTCATCGAGCTCATTGTTCTTGCAATGTGCATTCGAATCAGCTTGATAACGAAGTTATCCACTCTTATTAGGTTAGCCCCTTTGTACAGGACCTCATTGCAAAGGCAAAAGGATAGAGAGAAAAAAAAATGCTAGAATTATTGTGTGAAACTTGGGTTGCAGTTGCCTGTATTGATTGAGATGATCGAGATTTTTATCAAACTTGATGTTAAAGTCGGTCTCTCAATTCTGTTGTCTGTCGGTCTGTATGCACTGTCGAATGTAACCTAAATGGCTAGATTCATTTCTGGAGTCTGTTGGGCCACAATTCGAGGCAAAATTGAAATTTCCACTATAACTGACCGATTTTGAAAAAAAAAAAAAAATTGATTTTCTTGAAATTTGTTCAGTTAGTGTAAACTACTTATATGCGATCAGGTGGCGAACCAGGTTGTTAACTAAAATTGTATAAATGGTACTGTAGAAATTAACTAGTTTTTGAAAATTGTCTGTTTCTCGGATATGGCTGGATAGCAAGTTTCGAAAAATGTTTAAAATGTTTCTTTTTTGATTTTTATCGGATTTAGCAAAAAATGCATTTCAATGATTTTGCTTAAATTTCAAATCAACATTTCTAGGGTAGAATACCATATTTAATACAGTTTATTTACTAAAAATTGTATATAATAATGAATCAGTACAAACAATTTCGCATATTACAACTTCGGCTTCGCCTTCTCCCCAACTCTGCACAATACGCTACTCATTTCAATCAACGCTTCCTTCAGTGATTCTGCAAATCGATCAGCACAAGTATCTTGACTGCTTTTCCACGCACCAACCGAGAGATACATATCATTTTCTCGTGGATTATAACAGCAAGCATAACCATCATCAAACATTGGACCATAGCACATAAATGCGTTATAAGCTGATGCGACCTGACTTGTAGATAAACGGAAATGAGTACTTCTCACGAAAGCCGGTAGTTTATAAAAGTCTGGTATTGGTAATTTATTCTCTATAGCCATTAATTTTAAACCGAATAAATGACGGTCAACTCCTCGTCCTTGTAGTGCCATGGTAGTGTATTCACGATGACCATTGACAGCCTTACGTAGAAGTTCCACACGGAGTTCGTCTGGATTGGGTTCAAACATAGCTTTAGCGAAGGCAATAGATTCATTGGAGCAGGAACGAATAGTTTCAGTACGGCCATTACAGAAGATGCGAAGATGAGCAGATTCATAGGTAGCGCCAGGAGTTTTATAAATTCTAACATAAAAACATTTTTTTAAATTCATTCTAAGAGGTCGTTGAGTATAGAACTCACTTGTAATATGCATATTGAAGAGCCATTTGAACAAAGCTGTCAGGACTTAGTTTCTGCATCTTGAGAAAACCCTTGCCATATTCCTTAAAATGCAAAACATTTATATGCAGATCTTCGGCCAATCTATCAACGTTAGCTTTTGCAGTTAAGATGTGTTTGTCCAAAGCTGGAGAAGATTTTAGGTTAAGCTTTTTAGCTGATTCACAATTCTGAGTTTCAGCGCCATCCTGCAATTTTGGCTCGTCACTGGAAGAGTTAAAATATCAAAATGTTCAGGTAGTTAGAAGACATTACTTACAGATTCTTCACAAGATAGTCCACCATTAGTGCAATGGGTTGACCCTCAGCTGGCGAATGCTCATAACAAAAACCCTGGAATCCGCTCCGACTGACAATTAACTGAAAGGAGAGTTTAGAGGTATCTTACACGTTTAATTTTAAGTATTTTTTATCTCACTTGAATAGTTTTATCGTACCAGCGATTACCCGCATAATTCTTGGATCCACATCCATGAATCAAAAGGTTGGCTAAAACATTATTCCTGTCGGTGCAAGGCTCAACGCACACATCTCCGTCCAACGACACGGTGAATAATGATTTCTGAATTGCATTTACTGAGGCTTTGTTACCGTCAATTGCAAGCAAATCCTTATATGCGATTGCCCAATTATCCCTCTTGTCAGATGTTAGAACCCCAAACGGGGTACCGTCATCCTTTTCAGCTTCGTAAATTTTTCTCAGTTCTTGAGAGATTGCACTTGGGTGGAGGGGTTTAAGACTTTTGGAGTATACTGGCAGTTTGTAGAACTGGAAAGATAATCGAAATTGTATTCTATTCTATTTTATGCAAGACTACTTCATACGTGATTTTTATAAATAACAGCGACGTGCGTAGAATTAGGATTGTACTCTACTTTATCCTCTCTCGGTTTGGGAATTCGACAAGTTCCAAGAACTTTACCAAATTGCCCATTGTCTAGCTCATTTTTGCCCATCTTTACCACTGGAATCTTTCCCGTATCTATGAGCTCCTTGTACTTTATTAGGCAAAAAATTACTTTTGCTGTGTAGCACAAGTATTCGTCATCATCTTTAAAGGTCACTGGCGGGAATGTCATACCCGGACTAGAGTATACTGTCACTGGTTCGCGAAATTGTAGGTATGCAACACGCAGCCATCTATCTGACAACCAATTATCCTCCAAAGCTGCTGCATCTTCTAAGAATTTCTGAAGTTTTGGCCCTTGACAGTGAAGGAATACCTGAGCTTCTCTACGATTTTCTTCGAGTTCTTTTGGGCTGAGGAATGGCTCTGCTGATTTCATGAACTTCTTAATGGTTTCTTCTAATGAAAGTGCCGGGTAGCGTAGCAATTGTTGCTTTTTTGCTTTAGCATAAAAGCGGATGGAACCATTATTGAGCTTGTTTGCCCCTGAAGTAAGATTATAAGGAACACCAACGGTATATGGCAAGGCTTGTAGGGTGTTCCTGTTCTACAAAGCAAAAATATATTAATCACAGCGATTAGCTGATATTTGTTTAATCTAATCCAACGATCAGTCTTTATTTTTAAAGACAAATGAACTTTGGAGTGGACATTAACTTACTAGCAAATTGTGTGCGATTCTTCTAGAAAACATTTGCATATCGGCTTCGTCTTCTTCAGATTGATTCGTGTTGGGTTGCCTAATCAATTACATTCAAATGTAAATAAGTTTTATTTTTGTTAATATTTTCAGTCTGTGAAAATTTCACCTTTGATATTTAAGCATAATTTAGCTAAAGCACATACAAGATAAACTTTATTAGGCGATAATGCTAGAGAAACACAGTGACACTAACAAAAACCTATGAAATGCATCAAGTAAATTACCACCTCCACGTAGCACAAAATCAAGAACAGGAATAGACGTCGCTTCGCTGGGTGGCACTATCCGAACTGGTTCCCACTTTCTTTCCTGTTTATCATGGCTGATAAAACATGTAATCAAAAGAGAATAGAATAATCAGCCGGGGAGGGGCGGCGTGAATAATTCTGCATGGGAGCAAAATTCACCAAATTTTTGTTTTTGTTTGAAATGCCAACAAATGACTCAGTGTTACCAGACTACTTTCTTGGAATCTGCTAAACTCGGGGAAGAAAACTGAAAAAACCTGCATATTTTTATCTCGCCTTTATTCTCTTAGGTGTCTAACGGTATAAGGGCTAATCATAATGGACTTTAATACGCTTAAGCCAGCCTCATCGAATGTCCCAATACACGCAAATCGTATTTCATGACCATAATGGGCTTATGTTCGGTTTCGTCCATTTTTCGTTGACGTCAGTGGGCTTACGAAAAGTGCGAATGAAATGACGCATTCCGCACGGAAATTTGACACTAGTCTTTTTTCTTCTCTTGATTATTAATGTTCGTCAGGACATTTATTCCATCCATTGCAAGATTAAATTTATCATGTTTTTTCCCTGCACTGAAAAGGAACCGTAAGTAAACAATTCGGCAGATTTTTAAGTTTGCCTAAGGCCATTATTGGTAACTAGACTGTTTGATATGAATTGAGTGGGCTTTTCGTTAGGTTTTGACATAAGGTTAAGCCAACTGTATTGTATGCTACAACCATAATTTGATTTACTGTTAGGTTCGGTCAATTTTATTAATTTTAGTTTACTTATGGAAAGAGCACACACATTGAGTATGAAAATTTAACAGGTAACACAAAAAAAAAAAGAAAAAAAAAAACACGTTCGTACTGAAGAAAGAAATTTTGGTGAATTTCGTTCTGTGAAATATCATACCAACTGCCAAAAACTTCTACCAAACAGTTTTTTAATTTTTTCTTTATTTAGTTCCTGAAGAATATATAGTATATTATATAATCTATTATGCTGTTTAAACCAAAATTGAGAACTGAAAACTTATAGCAGACAAATATAAATAATTTATTTATTTCATTAATTTTATTTGTGTCCTGTCAAACGGAATTTCGAAACCTCGAAATGCATTTCTAGAGAACTCGGAATTTTAAACTCCGAAAAATGTATGGGAAATTTTCGAATTGCATTTGGCAAAATGAGGCAAAATGTTAAAATTTTCCTTGGTTCAAAGCGAACAAGATATTAGAGAAATAAATACCATATAGTACGTCTGTGCGGGTACTTTCCTGAAAGACAAATGAAAAGCGTCAAATTTAAGAAATCGAGAGAGAATTCTCGAGAAGTTACCAGTACGCTTTTCGTATGAAATCTTGAGAAATACCAATTTAAGGTGGTTTTAAATTAAATGTGAATGGAAAGCGTTCATATTAAATACACTTTAGATATGTTCTGGGTCGTCTTGGGTTTGCATTAAAATCACCCTAAGACATTTTTTGAGAAACCTGGGGTCGCGCTGAACTCGCCTTGCTAAAAAAAAAACTGGGTGTAGAAAGTGGGGCTGTCAAAATGTCATTTGCCCGATATCATCAAATTGTTTTGATTTGAATGGTCGTATATTTTGGTTGGAAAACTTTGTAAAATGTATTTACCTGAAATATGCATTTATTGCCGAATGAAAACATAACAAACTGCATCTGTCATAAACTGCAAATGCCAGCCCAACGTTTTTCTTAAGAATGGGATACCTAATTTTTTTTACACACCCGAGCGTTGTCAAAAAATACTATTTTAAAACTATTTTGAATTCAAAAATTATTTCATAAATTTGTTTCTTTTGATATTAATCATTTTTGCTGTCAAACCTATCAGCTGTAATTCATTTTTATGTTTCGAAATTCTTCTGTGACGAAATTACAGAAAAACTGAGAAAGAATAAATTATATCTGTCTTAATTTCGCCAAGTCTCTCTGCAAGCGTATGGTTTGCCCACGTTTTTAAAGGTTATCTTACGTTTCCATATGTTTGTATGAGTACCCGAAGGAACCATTTATATTGGAATTTAGTGAACACTAAAATAATAGTCAAATCTGCAAAACAATATCTTAAGACATTCATCTCGAACTTAAGAGACTACCCTTAATGACTTTTCGAAAATACAAAACGAAATGTAATGTGGGAGACAGACTGCTGGTATTGATACCACAGTATAGCAATACTACGTTCTATACCACATGTCTGTCACTGCAATACTACGTAATAAGCTAGTATACCATGAAATATACCTGGTATTGAGATTCGCAATTTTTTGCTGGTATACCACCATTTTACTGATTGCAGCGCCAATTTCTCTCTATTGGCTAGTCTTGGTAGCTTCTTTGACAATTCTTAGGCATGCACTTTCGCTTTTAAGTATTTGAATTTTCTTTATATTCACCATTTGGCATAAAAGTAAATCATTTTTATTCATCCTGTCTTGAATATTCTATTTTTATTTGTTATGACAGACAACACAAACGTCAAAGTCATCGAATACTACGAAATGCAGTCTGTCAGGGGTCATAGTATTCACTATACCATGGTATTCGTAACTATGAATACAGTGCCCCAAAATACAAATTTTCATAAAAATGTACAATAATAAATATAAAAACATGTCAATTTTATGCACGAAAATGCTTTATTTGACCCGAACTATTTTTCTTACCTTAAAAAAATATCAACTGCAAAATGCCAATTTGAGTAATTTTGTTTTGGCTAAATAAATGATAATCATGAAAATAACTGAAAGCATAATATATTTACAAAGCAGTTTAGAAGTGAGAGCACCTTGAACTAATTTGGGCAGCCTACACTAGCCAGTTTAAAAGGAGCACATATCATTTGAGTGGCAAAGCACAGTGGTCATGAAACCAATGAAAAAGCAGTTGAACGAATAGCACTGCTAAATGCAGTAGCAAAGAGTAACTAAAAAAAAACCAAATCATTACTTGATGGAAACTGAATGTAAGACAGGCTAAAAACTTTATGATAAGCATCTAATGGCCATGGGATTAGCACAAGACAACATATGAAATATGTGGAACGAGGACTAAGAAACAGCAGAGGTCTTCCTTGTCATTGTAACTGTCTTATCAGAAAACGTCTCCGTTGTTTAGATAAATACTATCTTGAAGCAGACGTTATAGCTACAGTCTACCCAAAGATTTAGTGGCCGCAGTTATATTATAGTATTGATCAATACTAATAAACTTAACTAAACTAGTAATATAGGCTCGTGCCATACTTAATCCTAAAATCTATTCTAGAGCATCTTAAGTGATTAACTCAAAGGTACGTATAACTAGGAAGAAAAAAATTTGCTCTATTTCGTTTTTGACGCCAAATCCTGCTAATCAGGAAAATGCTGCATCTGGCAACGCTGAAATAACTTGTTGAATCCGTAGAAAATCGAAGTCAGCTGAGAATTTGTTCAACAAATTGGATGACTTTGAATGCATTCATTTAAAATAAATTGGAAAGGTTTTCATTTTGCTGTAAAAGTTTTCTTTTATGCTGCTTTAAATACAAAACAAATTTATAAATGCAATAACCTGTAGCAATTACTATTTACAAATTAAAACTGTTTTAGAAGAAATTACCTCTTTTCGACTTTAATTTAGGAACTTTTAGAAACTGAAAGCAAAAGGTAGGTCCAGTAAAAAAGATGAACACCACTGACAACTGTGAATTTACTTGACATTTGAGTTGAAGTGTTCCAGTCGTTTACTTTGTTTTCCTTCGGCGCCGGTTAAAATTAGAGAGAATTCCATAAAATTTCATTCAATTTCTATTATTTCGGTAGAAATACTGTAAATCTTTTGATTCTACGACAAATAACGTAATATTTGATATATTTTCAGCTTAAACAAACAAATCATTCCGAGTTGCGTGTAATCGACGCACTTTCTAGTTTGTATACCAGTGCCTCCCAAGTTATTTCTTCTGGTTATGATAAAAAATTTATCATGCCGGGGAGTGTAAAAGCTTTAAATCTTGGAGATCAATTTCCAAATTTTAAAGCTGAAACTACAATTGGTAAAATCGATTTTTATGAATGGATGGGAGAGTCGTAAGCTTTATTTGGGTCTTGGAAGAAATATTTGTAAAATTTGTATTTTTTTTTGTAGGTGGGCGATTCTTTTTTCTCATCCCTCTGACTACACGCCTGTTTGCACAACAGAACTAGCAAGAGTTGCAGGTCTTTTGCCTTCATTTGCTGAAAGAAATATTAAACCAATTGCGTTGTCGTGTGATAGCGTAGAATCTCATAAAGGTTGGATTGAAGATATCAAGAGTTATGGGAGTAAGTAAAGATTTGTAGAATTTTCATTTTCCTAAAATCGTAAGAAAACACGAATTTTTTATCAAGACACTTCAAAAGTAAAGAATTGTGTCCAAATGTAGGTTTAGGTTTCCATTTATAAAAATCAACGAACTATTACCATTTTTAAGGTCAGACAAATCTATGCTAAATTATAGGAAATTGCACAGTACATAGTTACATAGGCTGTCTGCATGTCAATATATTTGGTTACTCGTACTTATTCGTTACATATTTGTGAGTTTCCGGATAAAAGTAACGAGTACTTCATACTGACGAATACCACCTATCAAGTATAAAGATCGTGCCAGATAAATACTAATTTAATGCATCGTCATGAGTAAAGAACTCATTCTCATTCCCCATTTACAGGTACATAGGTATATTATAAGAATATATTATAAGATCCTCGCACCGCGGATTGTCCTATTTTAAAGTATTGATTGGTTCACTAAGTATATCCGCACATTTGAAACGAAATACGGAGTAGTAGTAGATAAACCATTTTCAGAATGTGAAGTGAGAATGATTAAAGCTATACGGCACACTCTCACAAGCTTCATGTGCTTACAAACTGTCTAAATTATGTATTTGTTCGAGATTTCTATTGCAATTGAAGTCAACTGCAGAGCAAATGTTTATAGTTCGAAAATTATGATTTATTATGTTTATCTGATTACTACCTTACATATTGAATTTGTTTCATGCTTAAGAAGTGAACATCTGTGAAATTAGAAAATTTGGTTCTATGTCTTTTCCGAAATGCACTTTAAAGTGCGGGCCATTCTTTTTGGCTTTGGTTTCAAGTGAGAAATATGGTTTTTGTAGAATTAACCGAATTCGGTTATCCAATCATTGCGGATGACAAGCGTGAGCTGGCTGTGATGTTGAATATGTTAGATAAGGACGAAAGGGATAAGGCAGGAATTCCACTAACTTGTAGAGCTGTATTCATCGTTGATAGCAACAAGAAATTACGTTTGACATTACTATACCCTGCATCAACTGGAAGAAATTTCAAGTAAGTGCCTGATTGTGTATTTAAATATACTCCAATATTGACAAGTTAGCTACCCTTAGTGAAATTTTGCGAGTGATTGATTCTCTTCAATTGACAGATAAAAACAAAGTTGCTACTCCCGCTGATTGGGAGGTAAATAATTTATAATATTTGATTGAAATCGGTGCGTATATTTTTGTATCTCTATTTTGTTTTAGCACGGTAAAGAGTGTATGGTCCTACCAACTGTCAAGCAAAGCGACATCTCAGCTCTTTTTCCCGACGGAATTAAAATAGTCGATGTACCGTCTGGAAAATCTTACTTAAGGATGACATCTCATCCAGTTTCTAAGAAGTAGCATTACTGTGCTACTTTGAACATCAAATAAAGATTGTTTTTATAACTTATGTTGTTGTTTTACTTGGGTCTTTTAAGGTGAAGGCTTTTCCGGCATCATTCCAGGAAGTCATATTTATAATAGATTCATTGTTTCCAAGAGCTACTTTAAGTACCCAATTCCCCAGTTTACACCGTAGATCGATTTCTCAGAATACCATTTAAATCGAAATCGCAGCTATTCTATGAAAATCTGTAAATCAAAAAAAAAAAAAAAAATGCCAACGCAAAATACAAATAGTAAAGAATAATAATGCAAATGTAAAATACAAAAATCTAGTGGCACTCTGGCAAACGCCGTGAATAGACGTGTGAGAGCGATAGTGTGAGAATATTTTTGTTTACACTCGAAGTGTCAAATTATTTTCTTTAACTTAATAAACTCATAAATAAAGCACCTTTTCGCGTTAAATACTAATATGAAAGGGGGGTACAGATCCCCCTGATCGAAACCGGATTGATGATGATTTCAAACAGCTATCATCTTACAACCCATTTCAAATATATCGTGGTTTGGAATATATCTCTAAAGACTAGAAGTCAAGGGCATGCCGTCTGGGAATCTTTTGGTTAATGTTTCTAACCTCAACACTGCCGAGAAATTCTTAAAAGCTAAATTGGTAGATTCGATCCCAGTAAAGGTTACCTCCCATATTGGGCTTAGTTCCGTGGAAGCCAGAATTTTTTCCAGGCACATAATTGACATTCCTGAGGAAGAACTTTTGAAAGAACTCAAAAAGTATGAGGTATTGGAAGTCAGGAAAATAATGAAGAAAGAAAATAATATATTAGTGCCAACTGGCGCAGCAATCGTCACTTTCGACCTAATCCGACGACCCAAGGACCTTAAAATAGGATGGGTCAACTGCAATGTAGAGGAATATATTCCAAAATCAATGAGGTGCATCTCTCGTTAAAGATTGGGACATACCAAAAACCGGTGTACCAACTCAACAGTCTGCAAAGAGTGCCGCGTACCCCCACCACATGATGAATGCACTCGGGTATATTGTATTACCTGCAAGGAGGAAAATCACGCCTCGTACGACCCTGCCTGTCCAACATTTATAAAGTATAAATCAGTAAACAAAATCAAAGCTGATCGTCGTTGTACCGTACGTGAAGTCCAGTAAATTTATAATGACAATCCAACTCTTCATCACGTGCCACCACCAACAAAACGCCAAGGAGCAAATAAAACAATGTCTGATATAATAAAAGCCCGCATCATAGCAAAGAAAACTGCCCCAACCCAATTGCTTTCTACATCCTCTAATAAACCATGCCCTTCCAGCCAACAAGAAGCAGTACATAACGTCTCATCCTTCTAAAACCTTGCACACATCTCCTCAACACCTACAGAAATTAAATTACAAAACAAAGTAAACAACAAGAACACGTTTCTGCCTTACACAAACAAATTGATCAAACTACAGAAATCATCCCACAAGAATCTATCATATACAAAAATTCATAATCAAAAAACATAACCACCACAGGAAGTTACCAGAGCAGTTCAAGCTCTGAAAATGAAAATATGGAGCTGGATGCGGTATACGGTAAACAGATCTCCTTATCGAACATTTCACCCTCAATCATAGTTAAAATCATAAGAATTAATACCCTCGAAGACGCTCAAATTGCAACACATAATAACACATAATGTTCCCTTTAATAAGAAATAGTCTAATTCTCCAATGGAATATGCAAGGCTTTTGTAACAATACACATACACTCGAAACACTAATATCCAAATACAACCCAGACATAATAGTTCTACAAGAAACACACATAATATCTAAAACTATAAAATTTTTCAACATGAAAAACTATAAAACATTTCATCATAATACTCGTAAAGACTACCAATACGCCAAATCAGGCATAGGTATCCTCATAAAAAATAATATTCCAACTACGTCTCGCATCACGTCCTCCTCTAATCTACTCCATCATACCATAGAAGTACCAGGAAGAATACCTGTATATATTACGAGTATATACAGAGAAATCGATGTCACAGTCACCCCCAAACTCCTTGAGGACATACCAAAGAACAACAACTTCCAACACATTGTATTAGGAGACTTCAACGCCGCCAACACTATATGGGGATCGAGAATAACAAATTCATCCGGCTTAAAATTCGAAGACTTCGCAAACGACAGGGATTTGATTGTTTTAAATAACGGTTCCCCAACTTTTTTCTCCACCAAAAATACCTTTACGGCGATAGATGTCACTCTAGCCTCTCCTTATATAGCTTCGGTCTCCACTGGGAAACGACGTCTCATGGGGTAAGCAGAGACCATATACCCATCATTATTCGCGGACCCGATCGGGGACCAACGAAAGAATTCGTAGCTCATTTTTAAGAGGAAAGAGCGGACTGGAATCTGTTTGAAACAAAAGTATGAGCTCTATCATCTGCATCACCTTCCACCTCAAACACAAACCAAGAAATTTCGAGATTAACAGCAGTAGCAAGAAGTATACCGGTAACTAAAGAAAATTACCATAACTCGAATCCTATCTGGTTTACAGCAGACATTGCTAAATTAGTGAAAGGAAAGGAACTAGCTTGGAAAAGACTACGTCGGAGGCCCACAGCTGGGAACTGCTTGGCGTACAGAAAGATATGCGCAAATGTTTGAAAAGAATGTATCCAAGCAAAACGGATTCAAAAACATTATGGGCAATAATTAGGTCCTTCCAAGGTAATAGACGCTCGCCAACTTTTCCATCTATGTTCTTGGATAACACCATTCAAACTAACCCAAAAATTATAGCCAATAGTTTCGCAGACAAGTGGAAAAGATATAGCGCTGATACGAGTAGCTACATACCCAAGGAACGCAACTCAGGAAAAAACAAAATTTAACCTATCATAAATGATTTTACCTTTTTTTGAAATCCATTCGAACTGCTTGACAGAAGAAATAACATTGTCAGAGCTCGATGTCACAAAGGAACAACACCAGGGGAAGATAAAATATCTTACAACATGATAAAATCATGCGGAGTTAGCCTCAAACTAAGGATTTGTGCTTTATATAATAAAATTCTTAGCACGGGTAGCTTCCCACATGATTGGAAGCGAGCACAACTGCAACCTATCCCTAAAAAAGCCTGGAGTTATCACATCTACGATGAATACCGCCCGATCTCACTCCTCCCGGTTCTCTCAAAGATTTTTGAAAAAATCCTTACACGACGAATAGGGTAGTTCATTGAAGGACAGCATGCATTCAGGTCTACTAGAGGTGTTCACTCGCTAGTCCTCCTTCTTGAACACAAATTGGCAAAAAACCTAGCATCATCTAAGCACAGCGTTCTATCAGCGGACCTAGAAAAAGCATTCGACCGAGTTACGGTAACCTCAGTCATTCGTCAACTCCACCGCTGGGATGTTCCTAAAAAAGTGATGCAGATAATATGGTCGTTTCTATCCGGAAGGAGTTTCCGCGTCATCGTAGACGGACATCGTTCACCACCAGTTCAATTGGACAACGGGATACCACAAGGATCTCCGCTCTCTGTGATCGCATACAATGCATAACTTACTTATCCAATTTTTATTTTTATTTTTACTACTAGCGTGCACGATTCGGGGGCCCGATTACTCGATTCCAGGAATGCGCCTACGTACTAATCCACACCCAGCACTCTTCTACCACTCTCCCCGCGGGGCTGGTTAACAATTTATGCTTTGCTTCTTGTATTGTTGCTTCTGATGCTCCTGTTGCTTCTGCTGCTCTTTTTAGCTTTTCTATTCTCCGCCGCTCATTTTGAAGAGTTGTTACGAAATTACATATTGCCATCCAATTCTCTTTCGACTGCAACATATGGTCGAGGAGTAGCGACGGACTGGGCAGAGTAATTCTCCATGCGGTGAAGCCTGTGCAATGAAAAACTGCGTGCTCTGTATCTTCATCTTCATCCGGGCATTCGGGGCAGGATGGTGAACTGTCAATGTCGGTATTAGTTTATATGTCCATCTGCCTTTTGTTGTATTGGCCCAACAAGTTTGCCACATAGCTGCTGACGCTGCTTTTTCCTCCATTTTGATTACCTTGACGTCATTGTCATCGTGTTGGTTTGGGGCTCTTCTATTGTGTATTCTGAACATCTCGTCTGCGAGGATGTCGTTAGGGACCATTCCGGCTATAACAAAGGTGGCCTCGTCTGAGATGGTTCAGAAGCCGCTGATTGTCCGTAGCGCGCAGAGTCCATATGTTGAGGATAGTCTCGTTTTGGTCTCTTTCACTCTTAGTGCATGTACCCAGACTGGGGCGGCATATAAAAGAATCTAGGTGACAACTCTGGAGAGCAGTACCCTTCTAGCGTATCCAGGTCCACCGATGTTAGGCTGTATATGCGAGAGGCTCCCTGTATTTGCAGTGCTTTTCTTGCTGAGTAATCAACTTGCTTTTTGAACTGCAGTTTGTTGTCCAGCATTACTCCAAGGTATTTAACTGCTTCTTTGGAACTCATTGTTTGGTTACCAAACTGAAAACTCGCGAATTCTACGGTTTTTCGACTGGTTATAAGGACAGCTTTTGTTTTATGGTCGGCTAGTTCTAGTTCGGCGGAAACTAGAGCCAATCTCTTATCCGAGCAATTGCTTCATTTGTAGCTGATTCGACTGCACGACAGCAATGTCATCAGCGAATCCAATTATCGTTACTCCGTCGGGCAGCGTTAATCGTAAGTCTCCGTCGTACATGATTTTCCGTCGTATATGATGTTCCACAGTAGCTCAGTTCGCAGAGTTAAATGCTGGACGCGTTACCACTGCACAGTACTCTTTTGTACCGTTGAGCCATCTTTTTCCTTCGATGGCACCTTCTGCTATATCAACTACCGTTTTTATGGCATCAACTGTAGATCGCGCTTTTCTGAACCAAATTGGCGATCTGAGAGAGCTCCTTTCTCTTCTGCTACTGCGAGTAATTTATTATAAATTACCTTCTCAAGGATTTTTCCCATGGTATCCAATAGGCATATTGGGCGATAAGACTATGGTTCTCCTGGGGGCTTCTTTCCTTTTGGTAGCAAGACCAAATGCTATATTTTCCATTTTTCAGGAAAGGTTTCTTCTTCGAGACACTTCTGCATTGTCGTTATGAAGAGGTCTGGTCTCTTTTTTACGGCCGCTTTTAGTGCCTTATTGGGATGCTGTCGGGTCCGGGCGCCTTATGGTCGCCTATCTTGCCGCATGCTTTAACTAACTCCTCCATAGTAATTAATGGGATATCCTCTGCATTGACTTCCCTTATGATGTTGCACATAGTAGCTGGTCTTTGGGGGAAAAGGTGCTCTATTATGGATCTCAGCATTATTGGACATGTAATTGGAGGGGTTCAGTTTCGTCATCACTATTCTGTATGCTGAGCCCCATGGGTTAATGTCAGCTTCTTGACAAAGATGTTTGAAGCATGCAGTTTTGCTCTCCTTGATGGCTGTATTTAAGATGCGTCTCGTCAGTCTAAGGGTGTCCAAGCGTTGTTGAAAATCCGCTCTCCTTCTTGATCGTTGGACTTTGCGCCAGGCTTGTAGGCATTTTGCTCGAAATGTCCTTATTTCCTCGTTCCACCAGTAACATGGTGATGCCTTCCTGCTACTTGTCCTTCTAGGCATTGATATTGTTCTCAGGATGGAGTTGTTCGCAAGGGTGATGTCGATGATTGAACCTATACCAGCCTTCCGGTAAGAGTTTGCTCCGCCCTTGTTAGCGACGCTTATCGGTAAGGGAGCGAATGTTTACAGTAAGGATTGCCCTCTGGTGTAGGTGAGTCTGCTGCCCCATTCTGTGGACCATGCATTAAAGTCGCCTCCTATAACCACTGGGGCTCTCTGAAGCGCATTCGCGGTTAGATTGTCCAGCATTAGTTGGCACTCGCTTGCCGTTAAGCTGGGGCTTGCATAGCAGTTATAGAAATGGATCCCATTTATTTTCGCTCGCACTAAGCTTTCTGTTTGGTCGTTTATTTCTTGGAAGGCATGGCGTCCGCATATCCATATTGCTGTTTGTTTTGCCTTATCGCAAATCCAATTATTATTCTGATCAGGACATTTATAGGGCTCGCTGATCATGATAACTTGCGCCCTTTCGTCCTTGGCCGTTTGTGCTAGGATGTCCTGAGCTATTCTACAGTGATTGAGATTTATCTGTAGTATCTTCATGGTCCTTTGCTTGTGATAGCTCTCCTGAGACCGGGCATTTGTTGCTACCGCCTATATGTTTCGCATCTTCGGGGCAATCCTTTCTTCAGAACATACATGATGGCTCCTTGTCACAGTTCTTTGCAATGTGGTCTTTTGATCCACATTTTCTGCATAGCTTGGAGCGGTTTTCTCCGTTTTTACATTGCCCGGCTATGTGACCAAACTCTAGACACTTAAAGTATTTTTTAATCGGGGTTCGCTCGCGGATGCGACAATTAACCCAGCCGATTTTGATTCTTCCGGCTTCTAACAGCTTTCTTACATCTTCTGCGGAGAGTCTGATCGTTGCTGTTTGAGTTCGTCCATATGCCTTTCGCAGAGATAAGATATCTGCCAGTGAAACTTTTACTCTAAACTGAACTTTGATTGCATCGATTATGTTATCTATTGTAGTGACCTCGTCGATGTCCTTGATCTCGAGTATAGTACACTGCGTGAGTGTCCTTACATTCGCATGCTCCGCTAAGGTTTCACTGATGACGCCTCTAAACTCATTGGCCTTGATATTCGTCTCCTTGAGTTGTATTAGGAGGTCTCACTTGTATCCTCCTGATTCTTGAAACAGCCTTTCCAACTGCTTCCAGTTTGGGATCTGTCTTTACTTTGCGTAGTATCTCCGCGTAAGGAAGAGTTCCCGTTGCTTTAATGACAATAGCGTCACGTTTAATTTTCTTGGCCTCTTGTTGTTTCTTTTTGGAGACCTTCCTGGTGGCATTTACCCATTCATCTTCTCCTGCCACCTGCTTCTTACTTGTGGTTGCGCTTATCCGCTTATTTCTGCTCACTGGGGTGTCAACACCAGATGTTGCATCCTTCTCCTTGGTGTTTACCAGATATGGGTGCTTTTGTTTCCGCTTTGCCTCTGGGTGTTTACTGTCTGCAGCACCGTTTGTTGGGATTTTTTGCTTCCACTGTGCTTTCGGGGGTTCGCTGTCTGCAACATCATTTGGATGATGTTTCTGTTTCCGCCTTATCTCTGGGGGTGCGCTATCGGCACCTCCATTTGATGGGTTTTGCTGTTTCCATTTGATGGGTTTTGCTGCTTTCAATGGCATCTGTCATCGCTTGGTGAATCGAACGCCGTTTTCCGTCTTCCAGCATTTCTACTAGCCCCCTAATTTGTTCATCAAGCTTGTGGAAATCAGATTTCTCGGGGTTTGGTTCGACCGTCACTTTTATTATTGCTGGTGATTCTCGTCGTTCCGTGCTCCTTTGTGATGCTGCTATACTTGGCCAAGTGGTGACCTCAACACCCTTGAGCCCCTGCAAGAGGTTCTCCACGTTCTCCTCAATTTTTTATCCGGTGTTTTTGTTTATTTTGTTTGTGGTCATTTTTGTTTGGTCCCCACTCAAAGTCGCTATCAATGTTCGAATGTGTAGGATCCCCTGGTTATCTATGCAAGCAGGGAGGTCATGCGAGGGTTAGCACAAGCCCTTATGGGGTCTTGTGTCAGAACCCGATAGGTGCTAAACAGGAATAATACATCTGCACCTACACCACCAACTTAATGGCGACGAAACAGTGAACGTACTTTGAGGCCTGCCAAGGTTTTAACGGGACGGGGGCGCTTGCAGCATTAGCCTGAAAGCCATTTCAACAAAATTTCACTCTTGCTTACACAGGTAACCAAATACTACAAACGTCAGCCCTCATAGCTCTTGTCACAGAGAGTTCATAGGGATTTCTTTGACCTTTGCAGCCACTCCCTCCTCCTCTGCCGCTCTTGGTCGGCGACTGCTTATTGGTTATCGCAGTTAACCTGCATATCTGCAGGTCGTCCACTATCCGCCAGCTGTGACTCAGCCAAGGATTAACCTCGACTTTGTTGGTATATAATCGTATGCAGATAATATATATACACTATCCTCGGGCGACCACAATGGGGTGGAACAAAACGTAATAAGAGTCGATACTGCTATATCAGCTTGGGCACATGAACGAGGAGCAATTATAAATGTTTCAAAAATGGAGGCACTTTACCTATACAAAAAAAAAAAACTAAATGCACCCCGCAGTCGATTCTTCTACGTGGAATAACAATTCCACTCAGAAGAGAACTTAGAATCTTAGGAATCTTTTTTACGGGTAACCTGAAATGGAATATACAAATAAAACAAATTGTAGAAAAACTAAAATTACGCAATAACACGCTAAAAATTATCTGCTCTCGAAAAAAGGTCCTCATAAAGAAAAGGCACTTCGCATTGCGAAAACTTTAGTGGGAGGAACTCTTCAACATGGCATCACAACATACATGTGGACAACGGAGAAGAACAACAAGAGCATAGACGTTGTCATAAACTAATGCTTCCGCGCATATGGCATCTAAAGCAATGACAGACATAGAACACTCCCTACTCGTGGAAATAAAAAAAATGCTCTAACGGAACAAAACACTTGGCGGAATGGCCTTTCTGTTCTCGAGAATATTGCACTGCTCCTTACCTATCTCTCTCCAAGTGCGCATGAAAATTTTCCATGCGTGAACCGCAAGCCGCCTTGGAAAAGAAACCTTTTGCAAATACATACAAGCTTGGCAAAATTCAGAAAAGAATCTACCTCGAAAAGTGATTTTCAACGATCGCACAAACAGATGATTGAGTCCATCAGCCCGGAGAGAATTTAATACACGGATGGATCATTTACCGAAAACACCACCTCATATGCAGTGATAGAAATTCTGAAAACGGATCAAAGGGTAAACCTACATCAAGGGCTGCTCCCAAACTTGGCGGGAAACTATATCGCAGAGCTAGCGGGCATTGAAAGGGCAATTAAGATAGCTCATAGTTGGTCAGGAAATATTCTAATCTGCACCGATAATCTTGGCATCCTGTATGGCCTCAAGAGTACGTCCAACGAGTGTCCCTCTTTGGAGGCCATCAGAAGGGATCTTAATTATAACATTGCACTAGCCTGGGTGCCTGGACACACAAGAATCAAAGGAAATGAAGCTGCAGATCTAGCAGCAAAAGAAACAGCAAATTTCCTTTTGATATTAGAAACCCTAAACTTTTATCAGCTCACGCGACGCATTTGGTCGGCAACTCTAAAAGCATATTTGAATGAACAATGGGAAATCAGTACAAATTTCCTCCGAACCCATCATCCCCAAAATACCCACTTTCAGTACAACAGCGAATTCTCAAGGGCGGAATGCATTAACCTCTTTCGTATGAGAGTGGGAAAGACTCTATTCAACACTAAACACCTTTTCAATCGGAGTGCACAAGAGAAATGTGAAGACTGTGCAACAGTGTGTCTGGCCAACACATACTAGTGGAGTGCCCAAAATCAAGCCGAGCTTCATATCAACCTAACGCCGCACGGAAACTAGCCGATCTCCTTAACCCTGCAAGCAAACAAACAGTAAAAAATATCGAAAATTGCTACATCTTTACATGGGAAATTTAATGAAATTTAGACTGGATATAGTTGAATAATTTTTAGAAATCTAAGCACAAGTGCATATTCCGTTTATACATAGATTTATATAGCCTAAATTATAAAAAAAATGTAACTTGATAAAACGGCATCATATGGCCTTGTTGCCCGTATGCCTTCTCAAATAAGAGTTCGTAAATTTACTTTTATAAGCTTCTCTACAAATATATAAATAAATAAAATACAAAAATTATTGTGTCCAAATTCAAACAACGTAAAATTCATTCATTATAAAAAATCTGTCCAAAGTTTTGTTTGGTTTACGTACTATCATAATTTTCACAAATCATCCATCTTTTTTTTATTTTGTGAAATTTCGGTTTTCGTTCTAGTTTTATAATATGTATCTGCCTCCTTGTTCAATCTCGAGATTTTGATCAAATTTGCCATTACTATTAATAGATAAACTCAAGAAAGTGGGTCTCTCAATTCTGCCTGTCTGTCTATGCATGGCCGACTACAGCCTAAACGGTGGACGGATTTTCTTCAAACTTCATATCTGGGGTCGATGGGCTCACAATTTAAGTCGAAATCGGAATTTTCATTCTAACCCCAAAATGAACGGTCTTTTACTAATGCCGATTTTGAAAAAAAAGGCTAACGATTTTGATCGAATTTAATTTTTTTTTTTTTCATTCATCAAATTTCATATTTGTTTTGGAGATAGAAAGCATACTACGTTTTTGGTAGAAAATACTTATAACTGATATTTAGACTATTAATTAATTCTTAAAAATTAGCTTTTCTCGAATATGACAATCGATTTTGTTCAAAATCAATTTTTAAACAATATTTGATATATGCAATGTAATGGCATTCCAAGTTTTTGAAAACGGTCGATGAAAAATTATAAAATCGAAATCGTTTCCGTGTAAATCGAGGGTTAGGTAGAAACCATAAACTGTGTAATAGCGAAATCGTATAAAAAAGTACCCTGTAAATGGAGGGATAAGCGAGATTATTTGGAGGTGAGAGACACGTGTTTACTGCAAATCATTTCCTTAAACGAATATTCATACTCTACTGTATGAGCAAAATGCGACTGAAAATGCTGCCATATACGAGTATTAGAAAATAGTTAGTATTACTTTTAAAAACTCCCAGCAAAATACACGCTCACATCGAGAGAATAAAATCTCAGTAGAAAAATGAATTCTGTACTTAAACTTGCCAAATGCTTTCTCACTGAGAAGTTTATTCACATGCGAACAATTCTTGATACGCGAATGGACCCAGCAAGTCGTGGGTATCGTTATCTTAAATTCGTTTGTTATGCCTCTCGTTTTGTAACACATAATATGGCCCCAGGTCTTAATGTGGATTGGGTTCTTTTCATAAAAATCACCCTGATTTCTGTCGCAACGTGCTACCAACACTTTCAGCAGCGACTGTAGTTATTTTTGTCACCTAGAATTGTACTACATATGTCATATAGATGAAATTATAAAAACGGTTCAAACGAATAAATCGCCAACGGCATTCATGGTGAATATCTTACAATTTCGAACCATTTTGAGAACCTGTCTGACAAAGTTTCACTTGCACGAGCAGAACTGCCAAACTTCTTACCCATATCCGCCATTTTCATGAAAATCTACACTCTGACGTTGCCTACGTCTACTTGACAGTTGCCCGATGGTTGTTAGTTGATGGAATACGTTCCTCAACTCGACAATCCCCACACTGTTGTTTTTCTTTTGTTTTTCAATTTATTTGTCTAATTTTATAGAATTTTAGCTTAATTGAAAAAAAGTTAGAATTTGTTGTATAACAATACTCAAATCAGACGTTCTTCCATCAACCGCTGTGGACTTTGTACCTTCTAGCAGTGCGTGGTGTTATTTTAAACTAGTTCCACGTTCCATGACTGCATATTAATTTCATGAATTTCATGAATTAATTTCTCGGCTGCAGTGGAGACAGGTTCGCCGAATGACTGGAGCAATCCCTAATCTGTGTTAATGCTGTAATCAGTGCCAGAAAACTTATCATAAAGTAAATAGCATAACGTATATACGTGATCTAATCGTTTTTGGTCCGGTAAAGAGCAAAGGTTGAAGAGCAGGTCTTACTATAATTTTTCCCGTAAAAGATCCTGTGTCGAAAACTCGTAAATAATGTCCGAAGGTGGTGAGCATAAAGAGGTAAAGGTTAATCCATTAAAATCGTTTATCAGTGGTGGCTTTGGAGGAATATGTAACGTCCTCGTTGGTCATCCTCTAGATACAATAAAGGTAAGAATACAAGTGCATTTGTGAAGCTGAAAATAATTGGGGAAAATCTATTTAAGGTCCGTTTACAAACAATGCCAGCTCCACCGCCGGGTGGGCAACCACTGTACAAGGGGACCTTTGATTGTGCCAAGAAAACAATCGCCAACGAAGGTGTTGCCGGCTTATACAAGGGAATACAGGCTCCATTGACTGGCGTAGCACCAATTTTTGCAGTTTGCTTTGCAGGTTACGCATTAGGCAAGAGACTTCAACAAACTGAAGATAATAAAAAACTGAACCACGCTCAGATCTTTGTTGCCGGATCATTCTCGGGATTATTTTCAACAGCAATTATGGCTCCGGGGGAGCGAATTAAGTGTCTACTGCAGGTGCAATCCGATTCTAAAGGTCCGAAGAAGTACAATGGCATGGTGGATTGTGCCAGAAAACTATACAAGGAAGGCGGTCTGCGTAGTGTATTCAAAGGAAGCTGCGCAACTATGTTGCGAGGTGAGTTAGTATATGACGGACAAACGAATGAACTCTTTGGGAAAACACAACATGACCTAAGCATCCATTACTCACTTAAACTAGGAAGGTTGACGAGATAAGAAAAGCGATAAGATGAAGAAACATAAAAAACTACCAAGCTTCATCTCTAAGGCAGTGCTTTAAAATTAGGAAGATAGTTTTTTTTTTTTTTCACTGGAATTAGCAAGACATCAATTATAATTCAGGGTTTTTCATGTCTTATCATCTCAGACTGTTCTTGGTCTCTCTTTTAGAGGTCAATGTTCTCACCAGCAGAGGTGCTATCTTTTTCTACGTCAGCGAAATGAAACGACACATTGACAAGGTTTTTTTTTATGCAATTGGTTACTAGCATATGAAAATTCCTTAGATTGCTATTAGACTTAAATAGAAAAGCTGCTAACGACTTTTGCGTACACCATTAGGACAAGCTTCTGCTGTCTGTGGTTCAGGGCATTCAAGTCGAATCGTACGAAAATTAAACTTGTCAACAACTCTTGAAAAGGAGAAACTTATCGCAAGGAAATTCGACTACTATGAAAGAAGGAAATTCATTGAAAGAAATCCAAATTTATAATTACAAAATAGGACCTATTGAAAATGATTTGGGACCTTCGAATAGCAGAAATTTATTTCGAGGTCATTATTTGTTAAGAAGTAGTTACAAAATAAGCCTCACACTTAAAGTAAAATAGAAACCAATTCATTCAGCTGCGAAATTTTCCACCTTAAAACTTTTGTAAACAAAAAAGTTTCAATAATTTTAAAAGTTATCAGAAAGTGTTGGATATGAGCAGAATCTCCGTCAACCTTACTGAATTATAAAATAAAAAAACAGTTAAAATCTGTTCCATTAATTTTTAGTGCTCCATACCAGAATGGTATAAAACGGAACACTAATGGGACAAAACGGTGCTTATATGTCCGTCAGTACAAGCTTGTAACTTTTGAACCGTTAGACGTAAAAAGCTGAAATTTTGCACACAAATGGTGTGCGATATCCCCCCACACTCTATAACCGAAAGTGGCTATTGAAAGGCTACGCGAAAAATATAAAAGGCATAATCCGTTTTTGAAAAAAAAGTAGGAAAACGTGGGGTTAAAAACCACTCCACTATATCTTACCCCTGCTACATCCACATTTCCAGTTTAACTCAAGGCTCAAGGGCCAAATTTTATCAAAATCCGTTAAGCGGTTTTTAAGTTAGATGTGTGAGAAGGATGATTCAAAGAATTTTAAAAGCCCTCCATATCTTACCCTTACTTCAGCAGATTTAGATTATATTCAGATGAGGCAATTATTGTGTGAGTCTTATTTTACGAACCAAATTTCATCCAAATCTCAGAAATTCTTTAGTTATGATTTAAATATTTACACCCCACCCCCACATCTTAACCGCACTCCATCTGATTTTGACAAAGCTACGATACATACCTACATACTCGTACGTGTCAGGACAACACTTAAATCAAATTTCATCAAAATTTCTTCAGTGGTTCTCGAATGAGCCATGTAAGAATAAATAGACATGTAGGCATGGAACAAAAAGTGTTTATTTTGATTTGACTTTATAAATACGATCAACGAACCCCGACTCGCACTTAACTAATTTTTTATTTTTGTAAAAAATGGTCTTTTAGGTGTTCTGTTAAATTCCAGTTTGCGCGAAATCAGCTAGCGCTAGAAAAAATATGAATACATATTTAAAATTAGCATTAATCTGTTACTTTGATCGTTATACACTACTTCAGGAACAGATCATGATGTGACTCGTGTAATCTTAGAAAAATTTCGATTCAAAATATACTTTTCGACATTTAGAACTGTACAGTTAAATAAATATTTAATTGTTTACACAAATGTTGTTGTTTAAAGGTTTTTGTAACTATCATCTCGAACAGGTCCCAAATCATTTCCAAATAATCCCATTTTGTTATTTTAAATTCGAATTTCCTTTCTACTTTCTTTCCTTCTTACCTTCACCTTCACAGTAGTTGACGAATATCCTTTCGACAAGTTTCCCTTTTTCACCGTTGTCAACGAATTACCTGTCGACGAGTTTCTTTCGAAGAAATTGCATTCTTCCGTCTCAGCCCGACTGTTTTCTCCTGTTATCACTGTCTATGGTGCCGTAGATAGAACTGTTAGGTTAGGTTGATGAGTTCTAGTTCCTGCAGTGGGCTCTTACCTTACTGCTCGTTGGTGATTAGGATCTCCAACCATCGTGACGTCCTCAGAAACGGCTTGGGCAGTGGCAAAGGAAGTGAGGTGCATCCTCGTGAGCCTCTTCGTCACCGCAGCCTCTACATATATTGTCGTCGTTGAGTTTAAGTTTCATTGTGTGGTTGTGGCGAGGAAGCACACCTATCGACAGCGATTTTCCGTAATTTTTTAAAAGTTTGTTCTGGCTGTTTCACATTTTGGCCAAAGTTTCCTTTGTATATCACAGGTGGTAAGCGAGTTCCAGCTATTGTTGGCTGTTATTAGGATCTTACACTCAACTTGTTCTCTGAGGTTACAGAGTGGAGGCTTAATACATTGGAGTGGTCTATTGCAGACCATTTTCTTGCAAGTTCGTCAGCTATCTCAATTCCGGCTATATCCCTATGACCAGAGACCCAGCACAAAGTAATATTGTGCTGCGAGCCAAGAACTTTAAGTTCTTAGCGACAGGGTCAAACTAGTTTGGACTTGTTTCCAGTAGGAAGAATTGCTTTAATAGCCGCTGAAAAAGTGCTTAATTGTGATATCATCTCGTGGTATTGCCATCATTGATACTGCCTGTCTGTCACTGCCAGGAGCTCAGTTTGGAAGATACCGCTGTGGTCAGGAAGTCTAAATAAGCTGTGTGTATTTAGTTTTTCGGAGAATGTACAGTTCCTATGTCCATCTTTGATCCATTCGTGTGGATAGATATAGACTTGTCTTTTGTTTGTTCATTGGTTTCTCATTCTTCTATACATTGGGAAAGTGCAGGAGAATGGTTTTTCAAAGTCGAGATATGGTGACGTACGGTGAAAAACTGTTAAGAAAGACCAATCTTTTTGACTAGGTAGACTCTGCTTGGGAGACTCCGTCATGAAATTTACAGGATCCTCTAGAACAGCCGACAATTCAAAGGCTTTAGGGATTAGGTAGTAATGTAAGGGATTAGGTAGTTACTTTACACCTTATCTGAGTGTGCACTCTACAGAATTTCAATGATAATAGAGAGGTATTTCCAGCGAGACATAAGAACTACATTGTGCTACACGGAGTTTCCCTATTGTTGCCTTTACGAGAGTGAGTTCTCAATAGTACATGGGCTTTTACACGCTTAACTTATTGGAACCACATATAAATGTATGTGTTCTGTTTCATAGGAAATCGCAGAACCAAACTGCAAGGTTCTGTTATTTGTAAAAACATATTTATATACAGCTAACCTTCATATCTAAGGACTGTTCCAAACTCCACAAACCTCGAATCCGTCCGGTAGTTTCCCTGCATTTGGTATTCTTCCCATTTTATAAAAAATTGAGCATTGCTTAGCAGCCGCGGAATATATTCCCTAGCTTTTGTTTTGTTGGAAGTGTTAAAGATTTTTTTGTTTCGTATTTTTCGCTTGATTACCATGAACCGTTTTTAATGCATTTACCTATGCTTAGGGTGTATGATTCCTTGAAAACACTTTTGTGTGTCGAAATGATCGAAAATCAATTTGTTTGTAGTTCAGCTTAATACCTTCTTAATGAATTCAAGTTTGTCCTTATGGGTAAACGAGTCACAATGCCCGTTGATTTTGATTAGCATTCGGATGTCTGAAAGAGTGTAAATCTGCTGCAATAGGTGTACATTTACTTACACTTCTACTTAATTATCGTGATTTCCAATTCAATTGATTGTAACTATTAGGCTATCTGTCAGACATTTCCAGCTTTAGGGGAATTGTTTTCGAATTCACAAATGCCTGACGCCTGATCTACTACACATTATTTTTTTTATTTTTTATTTTTACTATAAAATTACATTCAGTCAAAAAATATAACTTTTAACAAAAAAATACACTAAAATTACACAAATATTCACATTAATCTTCTTTTTTTAAATCTAAATACTATTAAAAACAAATTGTTCATCAATTCTACCCCCGAAGATATCATTTGCGACATCTTCTGATTTATTTTTTTGAGCACCCTCCCTTGTTAGGTACTGCAAACTATTGAGGTGAGCCATTGTCTTTTGGACTTTATGCGCCTTGGCCTGATGCCATGGAATGATGATTCTCTCCTTCTGTTTGTGCATCATTCTTTTCATTTGCAACTTATCCTTGTGAATATCTCGCCGTTCTTCTAATTGTTTGTGCTTTGGCATACGTTGGTTGCTATGTGAAATACGGTGTTTCAGATGTCTGGCGAGTTCTTTTCTAAAGTTACATCGAAGATCTTTACGAATAGCGTAGTAGACACTGTGTCCATTGAAGTTTTCGCAACGAGGAGATAAAACCTTTTCAAACTTGTAATTGTCAGCTTTGCGGCAAGAAAGCACTTTCCCAGAGTGAAAGTCTTTAATACAGCGATTAGTTTTCGTGCCTCGTAGTTGATTAGTTACCTTCTGTTTCCACAGAGACATGTCACAAGAGCATCTCCATGGATTTTCAGTCAATCTCACCAGTTTAAGTGATGGATTGTGGAAAAACGTAGAAGGCAGAAATTTTAAGTTGTTCTTTTGTAAATAGATTTCTCGAAGCTGTGTTTGTTCATCAAAAAGGCCAGGCGGAATGTAGGACAGATTATTCTGTGAGAGGTCTACGATTTCAAGTTTTTTACAACCGATAAAGGCGTCCATAGAGATCTCTCTGATATTGCAAGCACTTAGGTCTAACTCTCTAAGTTGTGACATGTCTGCGAAAGCGTCGAATGCAATACTACGGATTTGTCCCTTTAGATTTAGTACTTCCAAACTTATCAGGTCCTGAAACACATCATGATCCAGAACACCGACAGAAACATTCGTTATAGTCAGAATCCTTAACAATTCCAACGATTCAAATGGAACATTTCCCCATAGTTCAGCAGCAGTTTCTTTCGAGCCCAAGTGCATAATTCGTGTATTATTCATAATTCCGAACGACGCTGGAAATATATATCTGATGGGGTTGTGCCTGAAATCGACATATTCCAATTTGGGAAATGGTGGGAAACTTAACTCCGATAACTTAGTCAAACTGTTGTGGCTCAAGTCAAGCACTTCCAACTCTAAGAGGCCAGCCAGCGAACGATAGTTTAAATCCAAAATAAAATTATGTGCCAGAGATAAAGTCTTTATGTGCATGGCACCATACAAAGCGAATGCGGGCACTATTTTTATCTCGTTATGCTCGAGTGATAAGTGTTGCAGTTCCAGCAGGCCGTCAAACATCTCCCAATGCAATTCGTCGAGTTTGCAGTGATTAATACGGAGAACTTCTAGATGTTCCCAACCATAGAATGTGGCCATACGAGATTTCTTTATCTCCATGATGTAGACTTCATAGGGTAGAATTTCGATATCATCTTCTTCTGGTACCGATTCAAGAGAGATGTTGTAGGCGACTTGTTCGCTGCTGGGTACATAGTCGAAGCTTTCGCGTGGATGAACAGGATTCTTGGGTCGTTTGTAGTTTTCACTTCCGATTAGCCTGATTGACTCGAAATTGGCATGATGTAAAAAAGTCATTGGTTCGTCGATTATTAGGCGGAAGCTTCTGTCACGCGGACCGCGAATTTCCAGAGTTGTAAGTTGATTGAGTGGTTTGAGAACACTAGTTGGCACTGTTAAAGAGAACAAAGTAAATATAGTGTTCAGCTCTTGCCTGTATTGTTTTATCGCAACTGCGACTAAATTTGTGGTTATTTTCCTATTGCACGTGTCAAAGTCCACAATTATGTCGCAGTTGTATATTAGGATTTGAGTCGATTCTATGTCTGACCTGTTTTATTCTTTCCCTCGGCAGTGTAGAGTAGCACAAGTGCTTGCAGGTCCACTGGCAGTTGTCGAACTAACTCATTCAAATCGTTATCCACTTGCAGAATACATGTAGCTTGCTTAATAAATGGATTATCCATGAAACTGTCATCTCCTTCGTACATTACTTCGTTGTCATTGACCAATTCTTCTTGGGTTTCTTGGGAACTGCCTCTACTGCCAACCGATCGATCTGGTCGTTTCACTTGCATATAGTTAATCCATCGCGATATTGGTAGATCCATAAAATGTGCATATTGACAAACGCAGCTCTTAGGACATTTCATATAAGCTGGCGCATCTGTTGTACTCCACACATTGCAAACCTAAAGGAATAATATATCTTAAGAGTTTTATCCTGCTATATTTCACTATACACTCACCAAACAAGCTATAAGCATTACTATAAGCAACAAATCCACAAAAAACTTCATAATTACCACCTTAATTTTAAATGAAAAAAAAAATCATTAAAATAATTTAACTGTGAGCTACTAAGCCACCATCATCGTCACATTGCAAGCAATACTATATTACCACATTAATTTAAGAAGCCATGACTTACGACAGTGTGTTTTCTCTCCCGAAAGAAGGAAGTGACGACGAGTATTCGACGACAAACTAGTAAAGGATGTGGTTTATCGCAATACAGCACGTTAAACTCGAGTCTGAGTTGCTGATAAGCGCTGCTACTGCAGTAGTGAGAGACTTTTCAGCGCTCTCCCTCTCACGCTGGAGAAATTTTTACAAATACCATTGTCTCAATCGCGCTTAAGAATTACGAAAGTTGATAAATTATTCGAAAAGTTTAAAAATATTTCATAAATTTGTATTTATATGATAATCAGCTCTATACGCTCTCAAGGGAAGAGATTTATTTTGCTGATAAAACAAATGGATCTAGATACCAGAGCAGTTGGAGTATAGGGTTGTAAACAAACGTTTGTTATTTTCTTTTATCGTATGGGAAAAGAAGTGCAATTTTTGTCGTATATCGGGATTACATTTCCGTAATAATTTATTTGATTGTGAAGAAGTACGATTTTGCAATGTTGGAAATGTGGATGTTGAAATATTTCTTCGTGTAAAATATTTACAAAGAAATGGTTCTAATATTCGTCTTATCAGTATTCTGCACTTGGATTTGCATATGATGTGAACTGAAATAGTTTTTCACTTAATCTGAATTACAATTTTATATTTTAATTTGCCTTCAACTGATTTTACGTAGTTTATGAGCATTACGAGTATGATTGCTATGCATAATACATTCGGATCTCATAACAATTTAGTCTTTTTTCTTCTGACAAGGTAAGGCAAGTCAAGCCACATCATATATCTACAATACTTCTTCCATTGCTTGTTGGTATACCGCTACTGATTGCCTCTGTTCGTTGATCTATAACTGTTGGCGTTCCTTGTCTTTGTATTATCTAGCTCGTCGAAGCATTGTGTTTTTGCTTCTTCGGTAAGCTCCAGTTGAAAATAGGGTTACTCCTAAAAATCGCATATCAATCGATAAGTTCAAATTTGACCCAAAATTCAAAGGCATCAATAAAAGGGGATTAAAATAAATAGATGCACGAGGTGCGTTTAATATATTCTCGGTATTAGTATTTTTCAACCGTGAAAGCCAAATATAAACAGGCTACAAAAATGTAGTCTTGTTGCTATCATCCGCAAAGTCAAGTACCATGAGTGATTCTGGGAAATTGTTAAATTTAGAACATCGTGGTCTCAGCTGCTGAAGCTGTGTGATGAAAATTTTGAGCAAATTATCAAACGAATCGTGACTGGAGATGAAACCCGATTGTAAGGAAGACCCAAATGACCCAGAAAGTAAGCAAGAGTCCAAACAATGGCACGTTACAGATCTTCACAAAAAGTTCAAGATGGTTCTTTCAGTCAGAAAAGTTATGACTACGATATTTTGGGATTGTGAAGGCATGCTGTTGATTTAAATGGGTGTCAAAACTACAGCAGAATGCTATTCTTGTTTTTTTAACGTCGGCTAAAAGAAGCAGACAAAGAGAAGAGACGAGGAGAATTGAGTAAGGATGTGCTGCTTATCCACGTCAGTGCACCAGTTCACACTGTTCAAGTAGCAAAGAATGCTGTTCGCGAGCTCGTGTTTGAAAAAATTAATTACCCACCGTATAGTACGGATCTGGCACCCAGTGATTTTGACTTCCGTGGAAAGCGATTGATCATGAATCATTAAAGAATGCAATTAATGAACATATTAACAGCAAAGAAAAATCGTATTTTTTAATGCGGTAAATAAATTAGGTCAATGATGTAATAAATGTTTTTTTTTTTTTAAGGAATATTTCAAATTCCGGCGGACTGAAACTCGATTTTACTATCCATTGTACTACCTGACAGAAACCTCTTTTTGGTGTAGTGGGTGGAGAAACTTAGATTTTTCGTTTCTCATATATTCACTGTGGTTGTTCAATTGAAATAGTTGCTATTTTGCTCAAATGGGTATCTCTTTCATACATATACCGAGAATATATTAAGCCCCCTTGTATGAATTCAGCCGATTTAAAATGCACTGTCTTTTTTTCTTTCACAGTTCTCGGTCATGATACAGATTTCGATTTTGTGTCTCCCATATCTTAAAAACACTATTAAATATTGAGGATTTCGAGACAGCATCTTCTACATTCAAGGTTAAGCTAACAACCCAAATTTTACTAAAATCCATCAAGCAGTTCTTGAGCTAGGCGTTATAACACGTTTTTTTTGCAATTAAAATGTTTGATGACTTTTAACACCCAGCCTCCTACGTCTAACACGCCTCAGTCTGGTTTTAATGGCTTTTAGATGAGACTGTCTACATTCTAGATTGGGCTAAGAAATCAAATTTCATTGAAATCTGTTTAGTGTGTCAGAAGGATGAAATAGACAGACAAACCGATAGACATAAAGCCAGACACGGAACAAAAGCGTTTGTTTTGATCTGAAATGAAAAGATAAATTGGAAACTTTGGAGTCAGAGATCACATAGATTGGATTCATAAATATCTCAAAAAGATGAGTTAATTCACTTTGTCCCTCAGCAATCTTCTGAGCTATTTTAGTTCGTCGTATAAAAAGCATACCACTGACCCTAGTACAGTGGCTTTTTTTTCTTCTGCATATTATGTATTTCAGAATTCTTATTATCATGGCTAAAACTAAAAGAAAACGATATCGCTTATCTGGCCGAACAAAGTGATAGACAAAGAAGACAAAATTGTGATAAGTGAGCTAAAAAAATTCAATTGGAGAGCCATTTGTTCCACCGAAGTGGCAAAAAAAAATCATTCAATGGATCCAGTATAAGGCTTTTTAGGCAAAGAACATGGTCCAGCTGAAACAATTGGAAGTTTGGAAAGTCCTGATGCTACCTCAATATTCAATGAAATTTTAACATCGCAAATTATTGATCACATAGGTTCCCAAACCAATGTGTTTGCTCAGCAATCGGGCAAACGTTTTACTCCCACAAATGCTTCAGAGATTCCAGCTTTCATTGGAATGAACTTTTTGGTGGGTATAAAGCTCCAGGGTAGCTATCGAGACTATTGGTCAACTCGCCCTCAATTACATGATTTTTACATGTCAAAGATTATGCCCGTGAAAAGCTTTGATTGGCTTTTGGGTAACATAACATGGTAACACTGATGCAAAAAGAGGATCACCAGCATTCAATAAGTTGTACCAGAGTTTAACCGTTCTTGAACCCTTTACAAGAGAGATTGAAATTATATTTTATCCTGGGCAATATCTTGCTGTAGATGAATCGATGATAAAATTCAAAGGTTTTTATTTATTAGGTCGTTCTACTCTCACAGAGTACATGTCAAAAAAAAAAGAAAAAAGCAATCAAGAGAGGGTTCAAAGTGTGGATGTTGTGCAACAGCAGTGGCTATGTTCTTCTGTTCGATATTTACACCGGAATAGAGGGAAACCTGGCTGAAAAAAGGCATGGTGAACGTGTTGTGCTAGACCTGACTTCAGATTTTGCAGAGAAAGGTCTATTTTGACAACTTTTTCACATCATACATGTTGTTGCTTGCACTTAAAAAGAATAATATAAACGCCTGTGTAACAGTTCAGCAAAATAGGAAATTTCTGCCAAAAAAATATCAAAAGTGATAAGCAATTGAAAAGGGGAGAAAACAACTGGCAAGTAAGAGACAAAAGTTTGCTCTTGTGGATTGATAAAATAGTATTTACAGCGCTTTCTAACTTACACGATCCCCAAAAATATGAGAAATAATATCCGACTACAACATGCACATGAATAGCGTCGTTAAATTGTAGAAAATGATAAAGTAGGAAATGGTGGCATCGAATTTTCTTGATGTAGTAGTCGTAAATGCTTAGATCATAGCAAAATATCCATGGTGGAAATTACCACTTAAGGAATTTAAACTTCATCTGATATCAAATCTATGTCAACGCTCAGATAAACAACAGAAGAAGAAAAAAAGTTAAGACCACCATTCGTGTGAAAAAAATAAGCTATTCGTTGACAAAAGCCTTCGATTCTATCAACCCCCCATCAACCAATAAGAACCTCATTACGGAGATGTTCACACCGTACCGGGGCACCAAAGGAGGACGCATTGGATCTGTTCTACTTGTGATGTTCCACTTTGTCTCTAATTATTAGAAAAAGGCAAAGTACCGTTGCTTATTAGCGGGAATGCGAAAATTGGGCATTTCTCAGATATTGCTGGGGCTATTTTCAAAATCAAGGATATGGCATTCAAATTTGTAACATATGGTCAACAAAGTTTTTCAGCTTTTTAACGCATTTATGAAAAATTCAATTTTTGTTGTTTAATACCTACTTGGCTGAAATTTGAAATCTAAACAATTTTCAGATGAACAGCACATATGGAGCGACCCGGTCGTGCCCTTTATTTTTCGCTATAAGGTGGTGATCTTTTTCTATTCTGATGTTGGCTCCCCGCATTTTCGAGAAAACTCTTAGATATGCTCTCGATAGGGGTAGGAGTAAATATTCGAAAAGTTCCCACCATATCTTCATTGCTTTCTGGGTGAAAAACTACCCTCAGCAGTCAGCAGTGTTGGTTTTTCGGCCATATCTTCCGAACGCTTCATCCTACGAGTGCGAGATGAAATTTCCCACAGAAAATGTATGAGGGCGCAGAAAAAATGCAAATTTTCGAATTGTTCGAATTCGGTAGGGTCACTCCATTTGCAAAACAACGATATCTATATGTAGGTTGCATTTAAAAGGCAATGGGTCGCTTTTACGGCGGGCGTACATTCTCACCGTCGCTAGGGACTAAATAATGACAGCTAGCGACATTACCTCTTTGCCAAACTGATTATCAAGATCCCAAAATTTTAAGAGTTTGCGGGAGCAGAGCATTGCAAATCGTTTTTCTCTCTATTATTAGTATCTGAATGGACCTACGAGTATTATGTTCAAATTAGATTGGAGCTTTTCTGCTGTCTAGTCGAAACTTAACTGACCCAGTCACCCATATACATACATATTTATCTCTTATTTTATTTTTATTTTTTATTCATTGTTTTTAGCTATATTTAGAAAAATTTTATTTTTAATAACCACCACCTTAGTTAGCAATAATAGCAGTAGTCATTACGTGCACCTGGTTCTTAGGTACCCAACTCGTTTATTAAAAGTAAACAAATCACTTGTGTCATAATTTTACCATAAGCTTCGCCGTTTTATAATTCGAATTGCATCAGTGAAATCACAACTCACTTAAACGTGGTAACTTACTAAATGGGACTGATGCAGACTTCGAAAAGGTAAACAATCTACTGACATCGTATTTATCGCTCTTGCACTGTAGATCTGCCTGCTAATGGAATCTATTTCTTCGTATATGAGGCCTTACAAGATCAAGCCAAGAAAAGAGCTGGAGGCGACAATGTAGGCGTTTTATCAGCACTATTTGCTGGTGGTGTTGCAGGGATGGCATATTGGATTTTAGGAATGCCACCAGATGTGCTGAAGAGTCGCTTACAAACAGGTGGGTAAAAGTGTTTACAAATTAGTTATTGTAAATTCATTATTTTTTTTATTAGCACCCGAGGGCACTTACAAAAAAGGAGTTCGTAGTGTCTTCGTTGATTTGATGAAGAAGGATGGTCCCCTGGCATTGTATCGTGGTGTAATTCCGGTTATGCTTCGAGCCTTCCCAGCAAATGCGGCGTGCTTCTTTGGTATTGAATTATGTAATACATTCCTCAAGAAAATTGGTTTCTAACACGAGCAAGAACGGTAGACACTGAGGATGTCTTATATGTATATTTTTTTTTATAAAATAAAGCAGTGTGTCACAAAATTACACTGTACGAGTACGACATGTAGTTCGTTTTTGAGAGAATATTTCTTTCCAAAACTGTTCAAAGTTTCGTTAGTATTGTGTTCATTTTTAATTTCGAGACCTACTTTTTCTAGTTCCTCTATAATGAGGATAGTAAAATTCTGACATCCCTGAAAAGATATCTTTAAGTAGAATCGGATTGTAAGTAACGGATTGCTAATTTCAAATCTCCAACGCGTCTTGACGGGGCACTCGAAAAAAAGGATTCTATCTCAAAGGTTTCTAAGAAAATCATTTAACAAAAAAAAAATTCAATAAAATTTGTTCAATAATTCAGAAATTATACAAGAAAATTGCAGTTTTCTAAGATAGTTTGACTTCAATTATCGATGAATTCATTTGATAATTCATAAGCAACACTGTATTCACGGTGAATTCTTATGTTAATTTATGAGAAGAATCGAAAACCAAATTTTCACGTATGAATTTTTCTGATCGCTGTAACAGACGCCTAAACGAAGAGCCTGCGTCTGCAGGTCAATAGAAGAACAGACGTCTCCCTGAGACATAGTGGAGGTTCTATTACAATCTGCAGCTGTTTTGGTGGAGATACATACAGCAATGTTTGCAGAATTGAAAGTAAAATGAGAAAATATCAGTATCGAGAAATTTTGAAATTAAAATGTTGCCTCAAGAATTTTTCAAAGCCTTGGAAGGAGGCAATATTTGAAACAGTTATCAGCTAAAGGAAAACTCAAAGTTATGGTTTGGCCACCATAGTCTCTTGATCTCAACCCAATTGAGCTCTTGCGGGAAAGAAACATAAGAAAACTTGTCTCTACTTCTGCAGAGCACTTATGGAATATTTTGCAAGCAGAATGACGTCGATTTCCACAGAAACCATTTTGAAATTATTTAAAAGAATGACAAAACTTCGCAAAACAGTAATTTAGAAAAAACAATAAAAATTGTATTTTGAAACCTTTTTTGTGTTTTTCTTATTTAGAAAAAATATATACTTTAATTTTTTTGCTTACCTGAGGATTATTGATTGCAAATATTTATGAGCGGTAATGTATGTGTATAGATTCGTTCCTCATCCCGCACCACATGCTTCTGGAGTGCGTTACCAATTCTAATTCTTTCTTTCTCTCCGCAACCCATTGTTTAAAACCAATGCGCACCAGTATCTCTTCTTTCCTCCTGATTTTTCCTCTACTCCACGTCTGTTCTAATTCTAGACATCACAAGGATGGTCGAAAAATCGTATCAATTCAATATATAACGACACATGTGCATTTTTTTATTTATTCATTTTTAATGCCTTTTTATTAATTATTAATTCATTATAACTTACTTGCTAGACAAAAAAAAAAAAAAAAAATCGCTTAAAACTGCCTAACTAACTTCTCTATGTTATTCTAACTGACTGGCCCTATGCGGGCGCTGCAAGCGACACATGTGCATATGTGCATATGTATGTACGTACATAGCAAAAATTCCCAGAGAGAAAAATAAAATATGCATGTTGTTTGTGAAATGTTTCTACAGCAGTACAACAAAAAATAAAGGACACTATTGGGTCTCACATATTTGCTCCATATGTTCGCTTGAAAGTTGTTCAGATTTTAAATTTAAGCCAAATAAATTAGAACCAACAAAAATTGGCTTTTTTTTTTTTTAGTAAAATGCGTTAAGGACCTAAAACACTTTTTTTTAGCCTAAGTCAAAAATGTTAATGCCTTACATTCTCATATGTCAAAAATGATGCAAATATCGATTTTGAATAAAATCGCTCCAGCTATATCAGAGAAGTAGCCAATTTGCGCAATCCTGCTAATAAGTAGAGTACCGTTATTCGATTTTTTTGTGGAACATTGAGTAAGCAGTATTATTGCAAACGTCCATATTACCCCAGATATGAATTCTTATCAAAGTGGTTAGAACCGTTTTTAAGAAAATGACTAAAAAAAAAAAATAGCCTTAAGAAAGTACCGTTAATTTTGAGGCTTGAATGAAAATTCGAATTTCGTCTCTGGGCATTATCACATAGACCCCAGATATAAAGTTTGAAGAAAATCCGTCAAGCCGTTTAGACTGCAGTCCGGGGTACAGACAGACAGACAGAATTGGGAGACCCACTTTTTTAGTTCCTCTATTGTTTATTTATTTATTTATTTATTTTCATCTACAAGCATAGCTTTACAGATTACAAAATTTTATAAATAGAAAAAAAAAAAAAAAACAAATATATACATATATATATGTATAGGTATATATAGATATATATAAATATATATTTATGTACATGATTATTGTAATAAAGTTTTTGTACCATTTAAAAAGAGAAAAAGGAAGGATAACAAATTAGTTTCATAATAAGGCAAACAAAATGTTTTTAAAGCGATCTCTAGAATAATGAAAATCTACATACATCTCTACTGGCTTCATTAAAAGATATAAGAGCTCTAGAAACAGGCTCATTATGACCGTAGTTTGTTCTATGTAAAGAGTATCACATTAAGGGTAAGTATACCCAGTAATTGGCAACGTGCGCTGTAAGAGTGCTCAAAGTCCCAACTCATTTTTATGAAAATATATTTTGTGAACCGCTTCTACACTCCTTTTATACGATCCGAGTGGGTCTGATAAATGGGATTAGATAACATAAGCGTATTCAAGAATCGACATAATCAGAGAGATGAATAGACATAAAGTGTGTGGATCAGAAAACTCTAATTTCTTTTGATAAACCCAACAAGTGAGTTAGCTTTGGCAACTATGTACTCAACGTGAGGAGGCAAAGGTTAGCTTGTTATCAACAATAATACCAATGTCCTTCATTTGATTGACCCTTTTTAAAGGAGTTAAGTCAATGCAGTAGACATATCTATCAAAAGAAACAGCCGTGCATTTTTGAATATTCAGCAATTACGATTATGTACACTAATTGGATAGGTTGCTAAGGCCGATTTGCATCTTTCTGCAATCATCTAAACTTTTTATCTTAAGAAATAGCTTGACGTCATCCGCATACATTAAGCATTAACAGAATTTTATACATTGAACAATATCGTCAATAAAAATTATGAAAAGCAGAGGGCCCAAATCACTACCTTCCAAACTCCAGAGTTACAGGAGAATAGTCTTGAACAGCAGTTATCTATGTAAACTTTTTGCAACCGACCAACTATAAACGATGAAATCCACCTTAGCATTGCAGAATGAAATCCAAAATGTTCCAGTATCTTTAGCAAAATCTTATGATTCACTGAATCAAATGATTTGTTAAAATCCGTTTTCAACGCGTTGATTTCAACATAGGATGTAAAATGGGCTACATTCGATATTGTGGAACATCCAGAAACAAAACCATGATGAAACTCAGGCAGATGTTCTTTTACATGAAATTCTAATTTATGTTTATCGATGCGTATTGTTTGCATATTCCTCGGTAATTTTCAATGTTATTCTTGGATCCAGATCTAAAAATAGGAACCAAAAATGATAGTTTCCAATCGACGAGAAAAATGCTAGGTGAAAGAGATGCATTCAAAATTGTCAGCAGAGGTGTACACAGGGAATCACAGCAGTTTTTTAATACAATTGACGGGATACCATCGGCACCAAGCTTATAATTAGGCTTGAGGGTGCGAGCCACAGACTGTACATCATGCAACTCTAAAACCAGTAGACCAAAATCAATCTTGAACATTGCATTTCGAGAAAACGGATTCGAAAAATTGCGCAAATAATTCGTATAAGTGTCATTGAATTCAACATTTTTATAAACCATTGTTTTGGGCAACCCAATAGAACATCTTTTATGATTTATAAATGACCACAAACACTTGGACCTACGTTTTAGTTTATTATTTATTTCTATTTTATTTTATTATTATAGTAATGTCAAAATTAATTAAAATCTCGATATCATAGTTACCGACTAACTCTCGACTCTGCAACATCTTTCGGTTGATTGTATTCTCCTGACCTTTTCTCTCGTGATGAGAAACGGTTCTCAATACCAAGCAAAAAGTTTACTATTTCTCCATTTCGTGATATGATTTTTTTTTTTGTGCCAGCACACCTCACTCAGACTGAAAAAATGTCGGAACCCGAAGCAGGCAGAGAACCCCATTTTAATGTGTTTTTTTCGTCTTTTGTAAAAAGACGAGTAGGCGCTTCAGTGGTGAAGAGCTTAGGTCATCAGCACAGAATAAAGAGCATTAAACCCAAGTCAAACTCGTGGTTTGACCAGAGCTGTAAAGAGGCTATAAGGTTGAAAGAAGTAAGTTTTCGATCTTATAAGCCAACAAATTTGAGGAAAACCGAAAGAGGTTTAAACAAGCCAGAAAAAACTGCTATGCCCATATTCGACGTATAAAATTCTTACACGACCAAAAATTGAGGCAAAAAATCCTACAATGTCCCAAATGTAGTAAACATTTTTGGTCATTCTTCAAAAATATAATATAATATAATACAAATTTCGCCGCGTCTGCCATCCCTACGCTCATTTACAATGACATTCCAGCTGTCAGCTTTTTAGACAAAGCCAATCTGCTTGTTGCTCACTTTGCAGCGAACTCCACGCTGCCATATAATGCTTTGTCTCCACCTGTATATGAGAGCGTCAAATTTTCCATGGGACGGGTCCACTTTCGCACTCGTACAGTTGCAGGAGTACTCAAAGGTCTCAACATACACAAATCCGCTTGTCCAGATGGTATCCCCCCCATAGTTTTGAAGAAATGTTCTTCTACGCTGGCAAAACCTCTGCGTAAGCTTTTCTGCCTATCCTACTTTTCAGGGCTCTTTACGAGTAGATGCAAAACAGCATTTGTCCAGCCAATTACCGACCCATTGCACTTACGACCCTTCTTTCCAAGGTCATGGAAACGCTGATAAATCGTCAGCTTATGAAATGTCTCGATTCACGAAAACTTCTAAATGATCAGCAGTATGGTTTTTGTAGCAACAGGTCCACTGGTGATTTGATGGCATATCTCACCGAGAAGTGGAACCAATCTCTCCATCATTTCGGCGAAACTAAGATGGTTGCGGTAGATATTTCAATGGCTTTTGACAGAGTTTGGCATCAGGCTCTTTTGTCGAAAATGCGTGCATATGGCGTCGATGAGTTTCTTCTTCAATGGATTAGAAATTGCCTTTCGGGGCGTTCAATACAAGTTGTCTTGGACGGCTTCAAGTCTGCAATTTATCAAATAAATACTGGTGTTCCCCAAGGCTCTGTTTTGTCTCCGCTTTTTTTTTTTTTTTTTTATAAATGATCTCTTGTCTGCAACTTCTAATCCAATCCATTCCTTCGCTGATGACAGTACCCTCAGTTTTTCATATTCGTTTCCTAACTCACGTCCTTGCTCTTCGGCCGTAGAAGAGGAACGGCAATGTATGTTAAACACATTAAAATCCGACCTGGACAGCATAATCAAATGGGGTTCAACCAACAGCGTGGAATTTAATGCTTCCAAAACACAATGCTGTGTTCTGTCTCCCAAGCGGTATGCGTATTAATAATCATCTTCGATGGAACGATCACATATCTGAGGTCGCCAAAAGTGCTGCAAAATGTCTAGGATTCCTTAAACGTTGCAAAAAATATTTTACCCCGTCTGATCTGACCTCAATTTATAAGGCATTCATCCGCCCTAAGCTGGAATATAACGCCCATATCTGGTCTGGTGCACTCAAGACCGTTCTGCACATTCTAGACAGGGTACAGAAAAGCACGTTAAAACTTACAGGTGATAGAGACATTGTGAATTCCATACATTCACTTGAACATCGGAGAAATGTTTCGTGTCTTACTATTTTATCGCTTTTTTCATAAAAAATGCTCCAGCGAAATAGCCAGTTGCATTTCTCCCCTTCAAAATTTCACCCGCACTACGCGACATGCTTTGAATGCACATCAGTTCACCCTAAAGTCTAACTTCGGCCGTACTGTCAAATATACGGATTCTTTTATAAGCCGAACGACACGAATGTGGAATGATCTACCAGGCTCTGTATTTCTCCATCACTACAACCTTCAAACATTTAAAGCCAACGTGCACAGGCTTCTCCTCTGTTCCTCTTCCCCATTTTCCTAAACGCCCGTGCCCTGTAACAGTATAAGGGTATTCATATTCCTTCTGGAGCGTGCAAATTATAAATAAAGATCCGCCAGCTGATCTGAGCAAAGGCAGGACAATCACATATTAAGTGTTCCGCAGTGTCATCGCCCTCTCCATAGGAGTCTCAGAAAGGGGTAGCGCTCGAACCTAGCACATGGAGGTGCTTGGCAAAAGCGAAGTGGCCGGTAAGAACGCTAGTAAGTTGTCTGCAGTCTTTTCTGGTAAGAGATAGCAAGAATGCTGCGGATTTACAGACGACGGGGACCATTCGTTTAGTCTGTCTGCATCCTGGAGAGAGTGGAAGCCCTAATGGAGGACGCTGACATATCCAATATGGGTTCAGGTCCTGAAAAATTCTCTTCTGAACCTTGTCTAGCAAGCTCGTCAGAGATCTCATTTCCTGTTATCCTGTTGTGTCCTGGGATCCAAACAAGTTTCAGTGAGTTCAGCCTTCCGACCGAATTCAAGGATGTTTTGTATTCTCGAACTATTTTGGAAGTGGTTAAAGGACTGAGCAAGGCCTTAAGCGCAGTTTGACTGTCACTACAGACGCAGATACTTTGCCCCTTCCACCTGTTATTCACAATATAGTCCGTAGCCATTAGGATAGCATATATTTCTGCCTAGGAGACAGATGTGTGTTTCCCCAATAAGAAGTGAAGCCTAATGTAGTCCCATTCCACGAATATACCAGCACCAGATCCCTGTCCAGTTTTGGAGCCGTCCGTAAAAATACGACTACATTCCTTTCCTGGCTCAGACTCTGCCCAAAGTAAATTCTGAACACGAGGAATGTTCATCAAAGCGTTCACAGCAGAGCCAGGCGTACTGGGAAAAGCTCCCAAGCAGCCGAGACAGACTGTTCTTTGGAGTTTGGCGAAAGCAGCAGTAACGTATTTACGTGAAAGCTTATTCCACCAAACAACTGACGCATATGAGAGGAAGGGTCTTATCATTGCCGTATAGATCCAAAGGACTTTCCTTGGCGACAAGCCCCATGTCTTGTCTAAAACACCTTCGCATTGCCAGAAACTGACAGAGCTTTGGAAGTCTTCAATTTGACATGTTTCGTCCGTAGAAGTTTGCTATCTAAGATTACTCCTAAATATTTAGCTTCCTTGGAGAGTTGAATAGTGCACCAAAGCAGTGGAGATAGATCACCGCCTTGCGGACAGTCCATGTTTACACCTGCCATAACACACCGGCCACAATCTGCATCTACAATCAATGTTCTGTTCGCCAGAATTGCTTTGACCCACAACACTAGTGATTCTTTACGCCGTGATTTCTGGTGGAGCTACACATGCTGTCAAAAGTCGCATTGTCAAAGGCACCCTCAATGTCTATGAAAATGCCTATCGCGTACTCTTTCCTGTCAAGTGCATCGCTGGCAGCAGCTGATTAATACCTTGTTTCAGTTCATAGTGTTTTTTTTTCTTGGGCCACCCAAGTACTGCTGGATTCAAATCGAATTTTAATTTCTTAAACTTTTGCCGTATTTAATTTTGTATTTGCAAAATATTGAAAAAAAGAAATAAGGCCCCAAAAATGAAGTTGCACCCCAATTTTAGACAATTTTTGTTGTTGTACTGTATGGACATTTTTGGGGCCTTATTTCATTTTTTTTGGGACCTTATTTCCTGCAGCGTAATTCCGCAGCGCCAATTTAGCCCAGTGAATGCTATAGTTAATATTTTTTTTTAATTCTTCTGTTACAAGTTAGATTTTGTATTGAACAGTTGTTATTACTTAAAAATTTAATTTATTGTCTTATTTTATTAATTTTCGTATTTCATTTTGAAATTTAGTCGTATTATTCATCCTCTCGTTGTATAATTGATTTATGACAACCTGCTTGTTATTATTCTTTAGAACATCCGTAATTTGTTCTTTAATGGTGACAAAGTCATCTGCCAGTAATCTATTTCTATACGTTACCGATGAAATTTAAGTTATGGAAGAGATTTTTAATTTGTTGCAACTCATGTGTTAGTATGGAAATATGGTATGGTTTTGGGTTGATTCAAGGTCGACGGCTGGGGTTATTGCGGATATGAATTGGTCGCATTGGTCTAAGTCAACGACGTGTATTTTTAAAGTTTCCGTCCTGTATCTTCGTCTGTCCAACGTGAAGTTTGTGAATTTGAAAAGTGCATTATTTGAACTGTTGCTTGGCAAGTGCAAAAGGTAGATCTGGAAAGATAAAGGCTAATTTCTAATATTACTTTGGTGCAATGCTTTGCCGGATTCGGTCATTATTGTAGAACTCGAATATCTACGAGTATCTTTTAGTTTCGAACCTATCTGTTTATTATTTTTAACATAAATAACTTGTCCTATTTGATAATCTTTAGTTGGTTTCATTTTCTTGCTATTTAGTGTCCCTCTCCTATTTAATTTTAAGTGTTTCAATGTTAGACGTATCTTTTCAAATTGTTCGGCGTTTAGTCTGGGTATTCGTCCGTAAAATAGTTCTATGGGTTTCTTACCTGTGGTTCAGTTGACGGCTCATTCCAAGAAATCTTCAAAAGACCGTGAATGTCCATCTGATTTCAGACATCTCGTGATTTCGGACAAAGGAGTGAAAACGTTCAACTTGACCGAAGTTTTGAAAATTTTAATTTTAGAAGAATAGGATATGTCGTAATAGTCGTCTGATGTCTTCGATTGAGCTTGACGAAATGATTTTGGTTTGAGCAAATTTTGTGAAAAGACAAGTTGTTTTTCTATTGATAAAATGTCGATATGAAGGGTGTGCCCTGGATAATTAGGTATGGGTGTAGGTTTTAGGTGTGAGTTGTTAGGATGCCTATCGTATTTATTTTCCTTACAAGTTGCACAGCGGTTTACTAGGGCTTTAATTTTTGAAGTTATTTTAGGGGGATATAGAAATTCTCTAACAATTGAATTCGATTTTGTTCGACGTTACGATGATATCGTCATCGATAGATTGTGGAAAGAACTATCGTCACTATGTTCGGTTGGGGTCATTGAATGAATTCCGGTTACTTGAGGAGGCCTTGAAGGAAATGCAATCGGCCACTACGTTTCCTTTCCCTGGCTTGTATCTGGGCTCATAATTGTATTCTTTTAAATAGCTTTTTCATTTTGCTGTTAGTGTTTTTGTTGTTCAAGGCGTAGGGGAGAGGCAGGCTGGTGATCGGTAAAAATTTTCACTTTTCGAGATCTGTAGAAAAAGTTCCTTGATGAATTTAATGACCATATAATAGCAAACAATTCCTTCTTGTTCGTTGTATAGTGTTCTTCGGTCTTGTTTAGTGTTCTCTATAGGAATGTGATCGGTTTGCTGTTTTGAGAGAGAACGGCCCCGATAGCATAGTCCGAAACATCTGTGGTCAGTTCGAATTCATTTTCGTTGGGGTATTACAGACAACTTCTGCCGAAACGAGTGAATTTTTTACTTTCTTGAATACTTCCAAGGCTTCTTTGTCTATATTACATAAATAGGTTTGTTGTTTTGAACGATTTTTGGACACTCGCCCATCTTTCCACTTTAAGAGGGATGTCAAGGGCTTCGCAAGTTTTGCGTAATCATTGATGATTCGGTGATGCCAAAGATGCCAAATTTTATACGTGGTGCTGGAAACGTTTGTGGTTTGTAAATTTTTGTAATTATTTCCCTTAAAAAAGAAAGCAGAGAAAGATGCCACAATTTATGTTGGCGGTTTAGATGACAAAGTGATCGAAACGCTTCTCTGGGAACTTTTCGTGCAAGCAGGCCCAGTAGTAAATGTCCACATGAACAAAGACCGCGTAACACAAATGCACCAGGGCTACGGTTTCGTTTCTTAGAGTTTCTTAGCGAAGACGACGCTGACTGCGATAAAAGTCATGAACATGATAAAACTCTACGGCAGACCAATTCGTGTGAATAAAGCCTCCGGACATTAGAAGAACCTCGATGTTGGTGCGAATATCTTCATAGGCATTGACGAAGAACTACTCTACGACACATTCTCGGCTTTCGGTGTAGTCCTCCAGACACCGAAAATTATGAGAGATCCCGAAACAGGTAATTCCAAGGTCTTTGCATTCATTAACTTTGCCAGCTTCGAAGCGTTGGACACCGCCATGGATGCCATGAAGAGACAATGCCTATGCAATAGGCCCATCTCAGTTTCTTATGCGTTTAAGAAGCATTCCAAAGGTGAACGACACGGCTCTACGGCCGAACGTCTTCTCGCCGCACAAAATCCACTTTCACATGCACATTGTGGCACTGTTCGCTGATGCACCAGTGCCACAAATGATGCCTGTCATGCCTGGTCAGATGATGCCTCCACTAATGATAGCACCACCACCTTGTAGTCCGAATAATAGTGGTGTGAGTTAATTTCTTGTCGGGATCAGGAGACAATTAATTATGCTCAGATTGTTCTTTGCTCATGTGACAGATTTTTAGAGTAACGTTATTAATTGATTGTGAAATATTCTGTTTGGGGGTCGTTGCCTATTATTTCATCGAACGAAATGAGTCTGGGGAAAATGAAATTTATTTTATCCGTATTACTCGTATATTATATTGAACAAAGGAGTGGTGTGTAATATTTACGCTCCCTTCGACTAATTTAACGTAAAAGCGTCTTACACTGGAGAGTGGATTTCTCATATGACGGAGTTGAATGTATACTTTATTAGATCCTGCGATATGTTCGAATTAAGGAAGCGAAGAGAGTCTTAGTCAAAAAAATAGATATCGTCGAGTAGTTCCGGTTCGTCAAGCTCTTAATATCTGGTCGTGGTTTTGGTCTTTTTGATTTAACTCGCTTTCATATTACTCCTATGTCTTTTCGTCTGGGTCTGGGTAAATTCTCTGCACTTTGGTGCTAAATATTAGAAGTTATTTCTTCTAGGGGGAACTGGAGGGGGTGTTTGTTGGAATGTTTTCCGAGTGCTAGATTGTGAATTGTGAGCTCGAAAATCGATATTTTGCAATTTCAAGCATAGGTGCTGAGCTTTCTGTAGGTCAGCAGGCTTACGGATACAGAGTAACCTAGGCAAATAGCCTTTCAACCCTGTGACGAACAAATCAAGTGATTTGTCCCAGTAACATTGAGTCATTGTTGTTCATGGATTCTTGAGTCATATCCATCGATCCTAACTTATTTAAGATAAGCGACAAGTGATACTAGACGGCCTGATAGAATTCAGAGGTCGTACTACTACCCTGTACCAGAGTTGTCATTTGGTAACCGAGGGTTCCTAAATCCGCATAGTATAGGGTAAGACAATTTAACATCTTTATTTCTGATAACCGGTAGGATCCCATAATACTTGGGAGTTAAATTCGTGTGGTTGGCCAGAGAATTCTCTAAGGCTTTCGAAGTTATTTGGGTTTGACATTTTTAAAAAGATATTTGTTTTATTATATTATAATTAATGTTTGTAGCATTTCAACAATATTTTTCGAGTAGGTTTCGGGTTGCTTTCTACTGGTTAGGGCAGCTGTCAGAACTACTTGGGGGCCTTGTATTTCCCTATCACGCCATTGTTGTGTTGGTGGCTTGGTTGTCCACTTTCTATTTACTTTTACTTAATTGGTGGCTGGTGGCACAAACACTTCTACTGATTGCTTAAGTTCATTTGAAGCTTATGTTAATACGAACTTTTACAGTGTCACAGAATTTAACCCCATGTTGGGCGCCAGTTAATTAAAACACTACCTATACAATATTTATATAAAAAAAATGCAAGGCATACCTTGGCCTTTATTGCTTCACAAATATCGAAAATTCAACTTAACAATCATTGAATCACTTATATATATTACCTAATTTCCCTACTCAACTTCTGCTGTTGTTCGCAGTCGTGGGAACGATTCGATGTGCACTCGATCACCAGACTCTTCTGGTTTTTGGGGTTCATGTGTTGTTAACACCGTCTGCTGGTGTTAAATTATATAAGCATAATCCCCGTCCACGGACTGCAACTTCTCACATGTTATAAAACTTTTTAAAATGTCCCTCTTGATCCAATATCGCTTTGTCAAATTTGTACTACTATAGTAGTACTTATACTCCTTTCGAATTTGCACTACTATTTTGAAACTTTCTTTTAACGGTTTTGTTTTAGAATTTAAAATCTGAGTGATTTGCAGACAAACAATACATATATGTATATGTATGCAGGTGTACGTGTGATCCAGTCGTGTTATTAATTCTGCTATCAAGGAGGGTACTTTCCTTAGTTCCTTCACTTTTTGTTAAGTATTTAAAGCTGTGCCAGAAACTGGTAATATTAATGAAGCATTATTAACCCAATTATACTGCTAATCCAGTGGAACAGTAATATTTTGTGATTCCTGTTTGAATTTCGAATATATATAATGAGAAGATTCTATATTCCTGTAAATCTTCATCGGAATTCTTTGCAATGCAAAATTTTGGGTCAATAGTTGCTGAAGCAAAGCATCTCAATGATTGTGAACGTTAACATTTTACTTTCTGCAGAGAAACCTGAAGCATCTATGAGGTTCTAATTTCCATCAGAGAATCATGCTTTTGAAACTAGGGCCATGTACATGTAGTACTTACAAGGTGACAAAAACGTCAGCACTGCCATCTATACTGAAAAGTGGAAGAAAATCCTGTTCTCTAAGCAATTAAATAGTCGGTTATGTTTTATGAAAAATTATTTCGATTTTGTTTCATGGCCCTATATATTGAGTTTGAAGTAGTGTACTAAGTTAATTCTTCAACGCCATTCCAACACCATTCATTTAAAAATCAAAGAAATTCTTTATACATATTTTTTTTTTTTTTTTTTCTATTCAGAACTATAAGTTATACCCTAACATATAAAATTGAATAAAAAAAAAATCCTTAAAAATAATCCTTAATATTAGATTTTAGTTAAAGTTAAAAATATGTATCTTTTCAACTTCTGGGCGATAAAGATGTCACTGAGCTCATCAACATTTTATTTTGACACATAAAAAAAAACATCTTAACGATCCATAACTTCTCACAAAAAATACACATAATCACAGCGTATAATATAAAAAAAATTAGGAAACAATATAAATTTAAAAAAAAAAAATTGTTTTGTTTCTTAACACATAATTAATAAAAAATCGCATATTGCCTTATCCAACTCATTATTATTATTTTTAATAAAAAACATTCTTGTAGAACTATTCCTATGCGCATTCTAGGTAATGGAAATGTACAGATTATGTGTGCCGTCATTGAACTTGTCTTTCAATAGTCTAACGCTTTTGGGTTTTACCTCACAGAGGCAGAAAAAAAAAAAAAATATAAAATTTGTAGCTATCCTAATCTAGTTTAAATTTTACATTAAAACTTTATGTAGAATTTATTAATTTGGCTTTGAAAATATACTTAATTTTTATATTTATGCTTAATTTTATAGAGAAAATTTAGATAAGTACACGGTAAGAGGTATAGATTAATTTGGGGAAAAACAATTTTTCAACGGTGGGACGTTAAGATCCGCACTTTAAACGCTTATCTTACATAATGTCTTGCCTTACATGGGAAATAAATTGAGAATCTTTTGTTATAGGCTGAAATACGATTAAAGCGGTATTGAGTGATGTAAATATACATCACCCATTGTATATCACAGATTGCAGAGATAGCATAAAATGAGAATTATGGGACAACCGAAATGAGAAGAAAGTGTGAGGGAAAAATTAAGCATAAATATCTACCCAAATCGGATAACTAAAAGACTTATTCTACTAATCCCTTTTTTGTCTTATCACTATCCGGGATGATCGCACTTGAGTTCTGATATTCCGAATGTTCTTCTTCACCGTCTTCGATTATCCGAAGGGGTGGAAATACTTCGATACCTGTATTTTCGATGAGCACCGTCAGTTCTCCAACAGGCCAATGTTGTTGATCTTCACTGACACCGGGTGATTCAAAGCCACTACTTCCAAAACTGAGAGTAGTCTGAAAAAAAAAAAATTAAATGAAATAAAGTAATGCTTTTCAAATCTGTCAACTGCATAAGATTCAATTGGTTATGCCGTCTTATCATGGAATGTGTTACGGGAATTTATAGCTGCACAAAATTTAAGGACATAAATTAAAGAATTTAAACACGAGCTGAATAATTAAATTTTAGAAAATTTATCATGAGCTGATTTTTTTTCTCCCCATTTCAACCTTAATCTATTCTTTCCTTTCTAAGTTGGCAAATCTAAAATTTATTTATATTCGCAGCTTATGTAAAATTTAACTCATTCAGAGTTTTTTTTTTTTTTTCAAATCCAGTTCTACACATGCAGATACGAAATCCACTTAATTTAATCTGATTAGAAACTTTTATGGAACCAAAACAAAAAGATAAAAAAAGAGAATCGAAATACCATCTACAGTGACTCCTTATATGATCTGCCCGGAGACTGAGAGGCGCCCAAAGTTCCTAGCAAAGACTGGTAGTTTAGTTATTTTCATTCCAAAAAATTTACCTAATTGAATTAAAAAAAAAATTGATACACGTGTCCCAACTGTGGTAGTACCAAAAAGACTATTTAATTACCAATCAGTTTACGCTGTGTTAAGTATTCAGAACCACACTTGTTTAAGGTATAAGTTATGAACAATAACATAAATAGATAATGCTAATATTCAGAACAGAATTGTAAAAAAAAACGGACGATACTTGCGCGTGCCCAACCACTTGACATATTCTTTCTTTACCCGCCTTCTTCTTCACGGGAGGTCTATATCGGGTGTTTGTAATAAAAATAGTTTCACTATAACGACGTGGAATTTATTAATGAATTTTCATTAATACATTTTGCCGAAACACTATATTAGGCTCTCGATAAAATAAATTTAAATGCCAGCATGGAAGGAATTATGAATATATTTGAGGCGGATTCGCACGTGTGGAGGCAGCTATCAGTAAAAAGGGGGTCAGGGTCAAAGATCTACAAATTTTATTGGTTTATTAAGTGTGGATATACATACATAAGTATCTAAGCTAAAAGTTAGATCACATAGAGATGACCTCACAGTGCTCGTGTCATATCAATAAAGAGGATATTAAAATTGATTGCCACGCGAAATAGGTGCTCATTATGCAAAGACCGGTCGGTAATAAGTGAAAACAGGTGCATTTTTAAGCTAGTATACCCTTGAACTTAAAGGCGTGACTTTAAAGTCTGCTTTTGTCGAAACCTCGTGTATTACTTGTTAGTGAGTTCAAAGGAGGAGCATTAGTTAGTTCTTGTATAGAAACAAGAACTAACTAGTGATAATTTGATAAATGAAAATGTTAAAAAAATGAGATTTTGTGACTAGGTTTGTCTTTTAAAAAAAACTGAAGTTTTGATTTTAAGAAAACAAAAGGCTGGAAATTAGACAGACGGGTTCAGACCTTGACGTAATTTAGACTTTCGATAAATTTGGAGTGGAATTGAGGAAGCTGATGAAGACTTGTAAGATAATTTGAATTGTTTAGTTTTAAATTTTCCACTAGGAACAGCTCAAATATTGTGAAAAATCCGGAAAAATGTTTACAAGGTACTAAAGCACCCCCGGGCCATCATTTAATTAACAACATTTTACACTGTTATTTAAGGATAAGAGATCTTAGATGTAGGAATACAAGTATCTCCTTTATACAAAGAATATATTCAATGCCTACAGAATTTTTGTATGCCTGATAATGAATGAAATTCTTTTACTAGTTGGTTTACTCTTATGGAAAGGTTTCCGCAAATGCCTTAAAATGTCACGTGAAATGCAAACAAATTACTCAAAATGTTCTTTATGTACAATATTTGATGGCAAAAAAAACGTAAAGGAAGACTACAATACGTTTGTAATAGATTGTGTAATATCCTACCCTTAAAATGAATAATGAATACAAAAAATGTCGGCAAAATGTTGACTCCAGTTTAAAGTAGGATAAACGTCGAATACAGGTTATCAATTTCATGGGAAAAGACTAAGGCGACTATTAAGAAACCTGAGTACCACCAGTTCACAAATTTTTAAAAGCAAAGAATTGATTTTTTAAGGAAATGCCCCCAAAAAGTGGGCAGTATTTTGTTAAGAAAATGTTTGTTTGGATTTGAATCAAGTTTATTTAAAAGATTTTCAGTTTCTGCTGCTTAGAGAAGTAGGCGGGAACCAAGGAATCTGTGTCTAAGAACCAAGGAATCTGTGCACCTAAATTGATTCTTCTAGCTTAAATGTTTAGGTTCCAAAACCTGTTATCTACGGACAGACATACCTTAATATACCTGGCAACAGTGTAATGACACGAATATATGTATACGTAAATATACTCTAGTGGTGTGTAGAAAATCCGATTAAATTTATTTCGATAGTTTGTTTAGTCATCAGTAGAAGGAATGATGAAACGTTCCGATCTGTTCTGAGATGTGATTCCTTATTTAGGTACATTCCCAAAACTATTAAAGAAAATTTGAAATATCTTATGTCCTTCTATCGTACGTGCTCTGAGGGTATATTTAAAAAATACAAAACAATGTTCAGTGTACGGATTGGCTCAGTGGATAGTGCGTTGGACTACTCGGTTTAGGTTCGAAACCCAGTTTAGGTTTGAGTCCCACCTCTTCGGTATATCTGGCAAACCTCGACGAGTAAAATTATCATGAAGAAGCTTCTCGTTCGTATTCGGAAATAAAACTTGTAGTCCCTCCCATTCGTGTGAAAAATATATGTAACACGAAGCTAGGCGTGGTCCTATGTATATGAACTATTTACGCCAAATTTGTATTTATTTTTAATTGTGTTAATAAAAATATTAACAGATGCGATGTAAACATTAAGCGATAACATGCTAATTTAGTTTTGCTGCTTTATGCCTTTTCTTGCTTGAATGGATAGTCTGTCCGACTAGAAGATAATTTTCAGTTCAAGTTTGGGCAATTTTCAGTTATCTAGTCGTATTTGTTTCTGCACACGGGTGGCCGGGATGTCGTAGATAATGTGGTAGTTTGTTACGCCGAAGGGCATATAAGTTTCTCTTGCCATTACAACAAAACTATTTCCTCAACTTACGTTTATATTTAGCAGAGAAATATGACACATGCTTTCAATTCAAATGACAACGCATGCAGTATAAAGACGTAAAATGTAATAACTAATTACAACGCATGCACTGGTGCGCTTTATACCTATAATTCTGTCTACATAATTAATTATTACATCTATTAAACAAATTTTATAGTCATCTTTGTAATCTACATAATCAACCTACCGCATTTTCATCGTTCGGATGTAGTTTTTCAGTGCTTCCCGTCTCATCTGTCATGTATTCATCTTCCACCGCACTACTGGACCGTTGACTCAAAGTATCACTTCCATTACCTTCGTCTGCATCAACATCGGACAAAGCAGGTTCATCCTCTAGAATATAATTTCCAGAAGGAGCCTTTAAATCTATGTCGTACAGCATAGTTGCCTTTTCTGCTTCGATATCGACTTGTTTATTTAGCTTCTCCTTTTCATTCGTTTCGATTAGCTTCATTTCGCAAGGGTTATACACACCGGAACGTAAATTCGCTTTGGCATATGATTTGCCATTCTCTGAGATACATGTGAAATGCGACATCTTCACTGTTGCTCGTGATACGGCAAAAACAAGGAATACAATGCCCAAGACCAAACCGCCCCAGAATCCAATAAAATCAATATATGGCAAATAGTTGAGGTAGAAGTTGAAACGATTGCTTAGCGATGACGGCAGTTCTTTCATGGTCTAAAAGTGAATGCAACGATTCAGTCGACTGATTAATGAGTTCCGAAATGTGATTTATTTAGAGTATACTTACAATTTCAAACCAAAGCATTGGGAAGGTAAGCTCACTAAAACGTTGGACCTTGTTCATGTTGCGTACGTTTCTCATGTGCATGTTGATTTGAATCTTTACCGAGATGGTGAGTGGTAAACCAGAGTCCTATAATAAAGACAAAGAAACGATACTGTATTTGGAAAAGTTGTTGAACATCTTTTTAATGCGACAAATTAAAAATCTCGTCTCAGTGTTGTCGAAGTTTGTATATTTAATTGTTGTCGCCTTATGAATGGAACTTTTTGCTAATTAGGTTTTTTCTTCGCCGGTGAAATTCCATTGAATTTAGTTAATCTAAATCTTTCCACTAGCATTACTCACGAATATTTCCTTATAATCCAATTCAATTAATGTTTACTTGTACCTATAAACGGTAAGTATTGGGTTCGTGGATATTTTTATCAACCTGCCACGACTGATTGGATTTTCTTCAGAATTTACTACGAGTCGATTTTAAAAATGTGCAACGACACTACTGATTGCCTGATATTTTAAAATGGCTACTATTTAAAATTAAATTTATTAATTAGAAGTTTAATAGTTTTTTGCTTTGTAGAAAAAAAAAGAACAAATAATCAGCAAGAAAATAATTAGATGACTTGAAAAAATGTTTTCTCAGCAAAAATTAATTATTTGATAAGTAGAAGCTAATTTTTTAATGAAAACAAAGTGCAGAAAAAAATACATACATGTTAATAGATCATCTGAAAAATAATTTTTCAGAAAAAAGAAGAAAGAAACAAACGAAAAAATTTAAAAAAAAGTTTTTTTGGAATAATATTTCTTTTCGTTTTATTTTCCTTAACATATTGTTTTTTATCTGCAGATCAAAAAATTATTTTGTTGATTGGAAAATGATTTTTTTTTCAGATGATTTATTTTTCTGCTGGTTAATTATTATTTTTTGCTAGCACATTTTGCTGATCGTTCAACTATTTTGCTGATTACTAATAGTATTACCGTTTTAATACTGTGAAAAAAAAAAATTAAATTAAAGAAATATTACATAAGTTCTTCTAACTTTAAAGGCTTTTACGAAACCTCTTCTCGATTTTGGTTAAACTTTAATGTGAATACACAGTTTCGAAACCCAGAACATGTATGAGCAACTACCTGGGTCCCACCCGTATACTTTATTTTCTCTTACATAAGAAAGTGCTGGACATATAAACATGTTTCTGCATATTAATTACTTCTGGAGTGAGTGACACTTCAAAGCTTGACCCACACCTTGACTTACTCAATCAATAAATGCAATCTCTGTATTTACTACTTACCGGTTGAAGAATGAAGTAACTCGAGTGTTCAGATTTGTTTGGTGTTAGACCGGTTACATTATTCATTAGACCAGGATCAGCATCCATGAAATGCGGATAACTTAGTGATATTGGAAATCCGTAGTAGCAATCCGTGACGTCAATAAGTCCACGTGGTTGACAATAGCCTGCAATTGAGGAAAGAAATCAATGACTTAGCGACTTTGAGACTGGTGACACATGTAAAAATTCCACCTTCATGTTCGAGATATAGAAAAGTTTTCCATAATCACAGACAAAAGCTTAATGGAAATGTACTGAGACTGAGAAGATCATTGTCGCGTGCTGCACTTAAATTGCATAGTTTGTAGATGTACATACGATTAGGTACACATAGTTTGCAGGCTTTCAGCATAGTTAGTACGACGAAATGTCGTTCGTCATTTTCTCACTCGAAGAGAAACGAGGTGATGACTAGTGTATGCGATTAAATTTCCTTAATAAATGTTTGCAGGGCGGAGTATAAAAATGTATGTTATATTATTTTGTCAGGGGGCGGAAGTTGTTATATCTCGTGTGAGTGTTCACGTGCCAGCAGATTATACGTTATGGTGAATGATATATAAAACATTTTATGAGATAAATTAGGTACTTTAGATGCGCTGATTGTGGTCAGAATAGTTGCTTGTGTAAATTTTCGTAGAAAATTTAGTAAATTTTTCCACCGAAAACACATGACTTGAAACGTGAGATATTTTTCTGTCGCAGGGTGTAAACTAGAATATGCTCTGTTGAATTTTGATTAGAGCGCCAGATTGAGTAGTGTTTCATATAGAGATACGTAGTCAGACACAGACAATCTGTCAAGCACACGCATTTTCAATTAAAAACTCCATTATAATTCACTGCATGCATTAGTAGCCGACTTAAGCAGCAATCAGTGTTTGTTTACAATCTTCGATCCGTAAACAAATATAAATATCGCACCTCAATTAAATGCACACATTCTCATTGGTGTAGTACATGGCAAATATTTATCAAGCAAATAGTTCTCAAGAGAAACGATAAGGAAAACGGGAAAACCGTGTGGTAGGTTATAAAAGTTTTACGAGTAACCACCTTCAAAGCGTTACTCTAATTCCGCGCGGGAGGAAGTATGAAATCAGGAAAATTGACTTTAATTAGTGATAATAATATATTATCACTGCTTATTTTAATTAAAACGACGGAAGTCAGTGGAAAAAGACACTCACCTTGTCGGCAATAGCATTTGTTTTTCTCTTCAATTTCCCCATTATCCAAAGCATTATCTTCAAACACATATTTGTATCCGGCTAGATTGTTAAGAACAATTTCATCACCGACACGTACCTGCAATCAAAAAAGAGAATATACCTATATATACACATGTACATACATACATATAAATTTTTAGCAAAATTGCCAGCCAAAACAACAACCAAAGATGGCGTTAAGACGTTTTGAACGACAGAATGACGCACATACATTGGTTTGATGTCAAACACCCATAATTTGACACTAATTGCCATTATCAATTTGCTATAATATGTTCGCGACATCTGTAGGGTGTTTTGAAGTACTTACCAAATTCTGTGGACGGCACATACTTTTACGGAAGAATAGAACTGAGTCATTCGGTTGTATGAAACTCTTAAACTTGGTACCATCTGATGCGAGATTTATGTTACTGCAGTGTTCTCCTTTCCACTGAGGGAGATTAGGTGAACCACGATAGGTAGCATATAGCCCTGCTAGGCTTGGCTCTTTAACACCATTGTGGAATGTTTCATAATCGGTATCGAAATCGTACATCTAGATTAAGATTAGTCTCTTTAGAGTTGGTGGTTATGAAAATGGTTAGTGAGGACTTACCCGATCGATTAGGCCGACTTTGTCAAAATATATCCAACCAGGAAGGAATGTATTGCCTAAAGTGGTTATCGATGATTTATAGCCAAACATAAATTCTCTGGCAGTCATTTTGACAATGGGTTGATTTTCTGAATTAGATAGCACTACATTGATGGGGAGACGCACAAAAAAGCCTTTCCCAGCTGCTACTTGAGCAATTGACTAGAAATAGAAAAAAAAAAAAAAAAAAATAGTTAAGTAAGAATCCCTTTGGGAAGGATCGTATAATATCCGATCCTTTATTGTCTATCCTACCAAAAAGTTCGCATGGCGATATAAAATGTATGGACGAATTGTAGAGAAAGTGAGTATCTCTAAAATATCTAATCTTTCAAGCTAAAATATTCAGACATTCTTTGAAAAAGTGGGCGTGTTTGTGATTTCTGAACAAATGTTAACGTTTTTGTATCAAAAATTTGTTGCTAAAATGCACGAAATTTATGAAAAATCAACAATTAGGAGAAGTTTGTGCACTAGACAGAAGCAGAATCCATGGATGTCTTCGAATCCTATTGGAAAATGTCGTAAACGGGATGAACTATACAAGAGATGGAAAAACAATAGACTAAACCAGACATACGAACAAGAGTATAAGCGCTACCGGAATAAGGTGAATAAGGAAATCAACCTACAAAAAGCAACATTTTACAAAAATAAATTCATACAAGCGAGGCAGGATCCTAGGAAAACGTGGAAGCTAATAAATGAAATCATGGGTCGGAAAAAACTTAGCCTGGATGAGGTCATAATCAAAAATTATCCGATAGATAAATATATCACATCTCTATCAAATGAGTATGCTAAAGATTTTTGTGACCAAACTCTGCACATAGTACATGATTGCGACGTAACTGTTTCTGACCACATGAATACTTTTGTTAGGAATTCCATCTTCTTTGAAGAAAGCAGTGCGGCTGAAGTGCTAAATATCCTTAGGATGATGAACTCCAATAAATCACCGGGTGTTGACGGCATTAGGGCGATTGATTTGATTGAGATGATTTTGACACACGCTCTCGTATTTGCCCCCATCATTGCAAAAATGATAAACCTCAGCTTTATGCAAGCTAAAGTTCCACAAAAACTGAAGACAGCTGTGATGCGTCCCATTCATAAAAACGGAGCAAAAGGGCAAATAAGCAACTATAGGCCAATATAAATCTTACCGGTAATTGATAAATGTTTAGAGGAAGTAGTGACCAGAAGGCTGCTTAGTTTCATTTATAAGCACAACATTATTCATGAAAAGCAATACGAGTATGGATTCCAAAAGAACAAGAGCATGGGAAACTCCTATCAGAATTTACCAATATCGTCAACGAAAGCCTAAATTGAAACCATAACGTCCTAGTACTTTTCATGGATTTCAGCAAGGCTTTTAATACGCTAAACCACAAGAAAATGATAGTAGTGCTTGACAGACTGGGAATTCGAGGAACTTTATCGAACTGGCTTGAGGACTACTTGACGAACAGGTATTTTCGTGTAAAAATCAAAGACGCGTATAGCAATGATACACCAATCAAGTATGGAGTTCCGCAAGGTTCAAAGTTGGGCCCAATTCTTTTCATATTGTACACAAACGAGCTGCTTCGCGTGTTCGAAAATAGTACGCCGTATGCCTACGCTCATAGATGTCTCGATGCAGTGACAAATATAATACAAGAAGAATTCAGCAAAGCGGTCAATTGGTGCCACGACAATGGTCTAATAATAAATGCATCAAAAACGAAGATGATGCACATAAGAGGACCACACCACAAAGCAACCCAACAAACTATACAACTAAGGAAGAACACTTGTACAGGAGCACTTCCAGTTGAACAGATCGAAATAGTTGACAGTTACAAATACCTGGGTGTTACCATCGATAGCCACTTTATTTGGGACAAATATGTATACCTCAAGAACTACTCAACGTCGCAGATTCTAAGACAGGTATACTATGCCCTAGTTGAATCTAAGCTAAGGTATGGTATACTTGATTGGGGTAATGCATCTAATACCCATCTAGATAAGTTCCAAAGACTTCAAAACAACGTAGTTAGAAAAATAAACGAAGGAACTCAACGAAATGTTTTCCAATGTTTATGGCAAGAGAGAATTAAAGTACAGCCTACCCACGATACTGAACGAACTTCCTCAACCACACTGGCTAATTTTACTTTTTTTGATATTCTCTACAAATATAATTCTGTTTCTGTAAACATCTTTCTTTACTTTCACAAAAAGTGAGGGTTGAATAAATTTGGCATGCAGTCAGATTTTGCGGCCTGTGGCATAATTGAGTAGTTAGGGAATGGAAAACAGAACACATCCATTCATTCATCCATTAATATTTTAGTTCAATTTATTTCATTCGATAAAAAATTATTAGGACCGATATTTTTTAGATGGATACCGAATTTTTCAAAATTGCCGAAATTTATAAGTACGCAATCCTCCAAAATGTCCGACTTTGCCCCAAACCTAAAAGTGGAAGTGGTTTTTAAGCGAGAATCCACCAAAAAGGTTCCAATTTTTCTGAAGTTAGTGCAAATCTTTGATGAATATTTGTTCTTGAGGGCAAATGTGAACTCCCGACCCCATACATCAGTACATAGGTATAATGTATATTTTCGTTAGTTGAAATTATTCAGTTACTAATTATCGAAATCGATTCGACTGGATCTACTAATCAAAACAAAGAACATATTTATGGCCTCTTTCCCATTCCAGCTGTTGGATTATTTTAATACGTATGTTGTTGGCCTAACCACTGGATACATCTCAGAACATAATCACCTAAACTCAGCTTGAAACAAATTCAAATTAATATTAGATAGGAACAAATACTATCCACTTACTATTTAGAAGATGACTTATTATCGATTCTACTTTTCATTGTCACATTGTAGACAGTCATAGGCGTTTATTAATAATCGGGACTCTAATATATAGATATTATAAATTTCAATAAACAAAACAAAATTGATTTGCTTAATTATTCCTCATTAATGTTTAATGTGTTAAACTTGACATAAAGCTGGAAAAAAATGAAATTTCATTCCCAAAATGAAATATGATGACAAGGCAAAGCTTTTGTTTAATTTTGAAATGTCATTCTCCTATAAATTTATAATTGTTGGAATAAACACCAAGCCGGTATTTAGAACACATTTTGTTCGGTGTGATATTCCCCCGGTGTTTTTTTGTGACTTTTTTGCATGCGTAGAATATCCGATTTTGCGACTGGTTAAAATAGATAGATGATCGTATCCTTGATCATCAATTTTGAATACCGATATGATGATGAAATTTGTTTGTTTACTTTATATCGGCACTTACAGTGTGTACATAGAAAACAAATAGAAACCATAAATTTGCATTTTTTCATGTGGTAGATTTGTGTGTAGGAATCCACGACAATTCACTGATCGCAGTGCAATGGTAATCCATCGTCGGCGTTTGGCTGTCTGTCAGTATGTTAGTTGGTGAGTCTCTTGGAGGCACGGTATTAGCAATCGGTATGATCGATTTAATGATGATCAGCGCTCACCTGTCCATTGCAAAATGGGGTGGTTTTAATACACTACTGGTTAGGTAGAGGATTGTGGGAATTCAAGTCTTGTGGTTGCTATTTGCAGGTGCCGTGTGTTGTATGTGAGAAAGAAAATTAAAAAATGAAATATTTTGCAAAAACTTAGACATTAGGTGAAAAGTTCATATACAATTTGTTGAGGTAGGCATATGTAGATTTGTACACTTAACTTATGAAACTGATTTGTGTACGTGAAGACGGCAGTGAACAATTCATGCAGGTGTTTTTTTTTGCTAACTCGATAAAATGTGTAAATTAGGTCATTGTGGATTTTCTTTGCTTATTTGTAAAAATAAAAAGTAATTGCTACGATTATATAGCTGATCGTTCATAGCAAGCATTATAGTGTGCCTGACATGGAATTTTGTTCTGTATCCAGTGAAACTTCTGCTGACAAGCAACATGCAGCACATACCGCGAAAGGTTGTTTACTTGTTTTTTTTTTATTGCTTAATATTGTTTCATTAATCGAATGGTTGCTGATTTATGGGTGCTTTTGTAATTTGATTCTGTCAAAACTTGACAATTATTAATACTTTTTATGATAAACTGCTGTCATTAACAAGACAAATAGTAGTGGACATAGATGGATAGAAAGAGGTGCCTCTGTCTATTGGTTTTGAACGCTAATGGATTGTAAGAAGAGGAAACAAAAGTTGCCAAGTGCGAGTTGGTCTTCGCGCCATTAGCATTAGCGTTGTTCAAAAACCAGAAGACAGATTCTGATCATATTTGGTTTGTATATTTAGTTTAATGTGTAAGCAGATAGTTTTATGTGAAAATGTTTCAAATCTAGTGGTATGTGGGTAAAATGTGAGGGCGGGGAGTTAACGAACTTCAAATCGTCCTTGTTGGGTGCTATGACTTTTGTTCTCTTTTAAAATATTCTAATTCTTTAGTCACCAGCTTGCAAGCTTGGTATTAGTATTATAGAGAAACTCAAAATAAGTATTTTGCTTTTTAAATGATTTCATAAACAAATGAAGTGAACGACTGGGTCGTACGAAACTTTTTCATTATTTGAGTTCAATTCTAATTAACTCGCAAAGCGATGACCGTTTTAGGTTTCTATGTCATGTTTAATAAAATCACAAATGTGAACGAATTTAATAATATTCACATAAACCATATTACACTTAAATTATCTACATAATCTATTCATTTAACCATTAGTTAATAGGGTCTATTGAAAAATAGGTTTTTCCAAACTACACCTATACAATAAACAAAATAAAGGGCACGACTAGGTCGCACGTCTTGTCCCATATGTGCTGTTTGTTCGTGAATTGCTAGATTTCAAATGAATGTCAAAAAGAAGAGACAAAATTTGAATTTTCGAAAGACGTTATTCAATTTTTTAGCGAAAAACTGGATACACAGTCTTATTGTAGACGTTCACATTACTTCAGATATAAATTTTTTTTGAGATGTCTTCCAAAACTGGCCTCAAGTAAACTACCGTTAATTTTATGGTTTGAATAAAAATTCTAGGTATTAGCCCACAGACTCCAGATATGAAATTTGAAGTATATCCGTCCAGCCGTTTAAGCTGCAGTTCAATATACAGACGGACAGATGAACGTGAGAGATCCACTTTTCGAGTTTCTCTATAATACCAAGATTGATTAAAATCTTGATACCGAACATTTTCACGAAAACAAAAACTTTCTTTTAGATGAGAAAGTTAAAAAAACGATTTACCTATTTTGCTTTATTGGCATATATTCATACATACATAGATGCAAGTATGAACGACCCAATGGTGTACTATATTTTTCTTGTCCCTAAGGCCCGTTTCGCACATATCCGACATCGGATATATGTACGCCGGCGGATATCTAGCTCGAAGTGTATGAGATTCAATGAGAGTGTTCATACGTTTTCGGTGCCGGTTATACTACGTTTTAATAAACTTTGAGCCGGACACACAATTCCGTATATCCGATGCCGGATATGTGCGAAACGGGTATAAAATTAATAAATTAGAATGTATTATTATTTTTTTTTCCTGATTGTGTGAACTTAAAAGACATACCTACTATATTTCTGAAAAATTTAAGGACACGTGCACAGTTGGATTCACTTACAAACCAACGCTGTGACAAATTTATAAGTGTTCCATTTCGGTATGCGATACTGTACGTTTACTTTTAGTTAAAACTTTCATGTCGCGTATTTCACATGTTTCATATATAACTTTTTCGAATGTTTCTCAAGAAAGTTAGTATTGTATTGCTTACTCGCGTGCCTTGAAAAAGCGAACTTATAAATTCTCTGACTATGTACCAAAAATGCGTCACCGAAATGTGTTTAGTGAATGAAAAGTTAAAAAAAAACTCCATACAACAATCTTAACTTTTGTATTAAGCACGGTTAGATATTCGAACAATGATGAAAGATGATTATTTTTCCTTATCTGCAAAATATCCATTAAAAAGAAGAACATTCAAGGTAACCAAACAGCTTCTTCCTCCGTTCCTGATAACTTGATCATAAATTAATAATTTTTTTTTCTTTCTATCTGTACGTTTGCGAGAAAAACGAGATGAAGTTATTAGAAAACTCGCCGCGTTTATTCTGAGACTACCTTGATTACATAAAAGCAATGCAAACTTAATTATATGTAGTAGATACAAGTAATTTGATTGACGTAAATCATGGAAATTCTATTGCTTTGCAAATTAAATAAAATTGACTTTTTACAAGAACCTTCCACTAATCTCGCATTAAAACGTCAATTTCTAATCTTTAAACTACAAATCTAATAGGTGCTAATGAATTGAACAAGTACATTCCATTTAATAGAGTTGCATTTTATTCACCTAATAATCGATACAAGTTTACATATTTTATTGCAAGTTATCAACCACTCTCCAAAGAAGGTAATTTTAAATCGCCGGTTATTTGCAACTCATGAATGAAACTCAACTAAAGTACCTGATCTTGTAAGATCAATCAAATAATACGGATAATTATCACTAACAATCTTTAAAGTTGTGATTAATCACCTTGCGGTCAGATATACAAATAGATATTGTTACTAAAGATTTATTTAAAATGATAATAGCACAAGTTGTAGTATACATGGTTCTAATGATTCCAACATTTGATTGGTAAATGTTAGAAAATTAATATGTTAAGTGAAATGAAATAGATACTCTTCGGTAGCAAGTGATTGTTTAATGCACACAATTATGGCTGTCAAAACTACTTATGATTAATGAATCGCCGCCCAAAGTATTGAAGTGTAATTGATAGCGGATTAAATGTTGTTTTTTATCGATTAAATAAAGTAAATACTCATATAGTTTTTAGCTGAAGTTTATCGATAAATAAATATTTGTAGAATGCCTTAAGTGTGAACGTCAACTGGGTTGTTGATCACACTGTAGTTCAAAAAGCAAATAATTGCGTGCATAAACTTCTCTCGCCCATGTCACATTCTCAGAGCTACGTGTGTAGAGAGATGGATTCGAAGTAGATTCGGATTTCCATTTTGAAAGTTGAGTAAAAGTGGTATCCCTGGCCCCTATAACTGAGTCATATTGACGTGTCACTGATGATGAAAAATAATTAAAATCATTGTAGAAATATCAGTATTTCTGGAGACAGTCATGCCGACTAGCTACATACATACGTACATGTATATATATGCCAGCGGGAATAGTTGGTTGTGAAGTTCAAGACCCACAATGCGAACGGTTTTGGCGATCAACGCTGCCAAGATCGATGAACTCTCTAATCTATGGTACAGTTTAATACCTTATTGAGATTTACTAATCTATGACAAATGATGATCATGCGATATCATATTTCAACTATATTCGGCAATAAATTATTACGCAGGTCAGGCAGGCAATTAAGTATTTAAGTAAGCGTCAACAGACTTAAATTTAGCGTAAGAAAATTATTTGAGTCCAATATCTCTAATGTGTAACAATTCTACAATGATAGTTCAGATCTCCGGAATATTTAGCACTTAATTGTGACACTCTAACAAAGTCATGAATAACTTTCAATTCATGCATTAAAAACTCTATACGTAATTACTAAACAATACTTAAACTCACTCTGCTCTCTACGGTGGACATACATCGTTTAATGACCCAAACCGCAATATAATATAATGAAATGCACCCGGTGTGAAATTACATTCTCACTCAATTCAAAGTGTGAGACTACCTCAGCATTTTTTTACCGTGACTTACCAGCATTGCAATATTTAGCATCATGACGACGTCATCTTCTCTCCGACCTCCGGATAGTTCTTCCTGCCAAACTAGAGGATGACGAGGTATAGCAGACACTGTACCATTATCATTGAATGTAACATTTTCATGTGTCATTAATTCTCTGGAAAATGAAAATGAAGCATGATTTGAATATATCAACATTAGGATCCCCCACAGATTACTCACTTGTAGACATATGGGCCAACTTCCTCCACGTTCATTTTTTCTCGACCGGCTAGAAACGCTTCAGCATTTGTTATATTGAATAGATAGACTTTTAGATACAAATCGACTGGTGGTTTCTCCCACAGGCCAAAAATTTCCCCCCCTTCTTCAAAGACGAGTTTCTGTTAACATAAAGATTGGAGATAAAAAACATAAGTAAACATGTTTAAATTTGCTCTTCACATCAAATTCTCTCTCTTGACAACGATTCACTTACCCATTTGAATATTAAATCATAAGGTTGAAAGATTTTTACTAGTACAGCAGCCGTGATTGCTAATAGGCCCCCAGCTAGAAGCAGAAAGGCACCTGAAAAAATGTTAAAAAAAAAAAAAAAAAACTATTACAGTTATGTTGAAATGTCACAAAAAACAATAAAGATACAAATATGTTTCAACTACGGTATACGAACTCAAAACCAATTTTTTTTTGTCCACTTGACAGTGACCGTCTTTCTTTTGTGTGTACATCCGAAAGTGATTATTACCAATGGGATATTTCAAAAGAGCAAAAGACGGTGCTCATACAAATTGCTTACTTATAGCGTTGTTTATGGAAAATCAAATAAAGGGTGTTTAATCGAATGCAATTTTTTGTGGTGTCTAATACGATAAAAAAAATTCGGGGAATTTTTATTGCAATTTTTTCATGGTAAGTGTGACATTGAATTGTGTGCCATGTTTAAGAGGAATTAAAGTTATTTCAAGGTTATAATAGCTAAGTTTGTAGACAGTGAATATTTGTCTATATGAGGTTTGTTATTAAAGCGTACCTATTAACGGGGTTAAATGATGGGCTTACCGTAATGAAATTTCTGATCTGATACTCCCAACTTAATCCAATATATTCCTTGGTAGATGGCAGCAGTTTAGACTGTAGCACCCCATTATATAAAACACGGATCTATTCGGAACACTATTCCGATATCGACGACATCGTCATATTATTAACAATTGTTCGAATTCGAGGGAAAATGGGCTAAATGGAAAATTTGCAGTCTAAATTTTAAAATGACAATTTGACAAAGTATTCTTATATATTACATCGAATATTACGTCACATGCTTCTTCTGCTGATAATAGCTGAGGTCATAAACTTCAAAATGTAGAAACTTTGGCGACGAACGGAGGAGAAAAAACATTTTTGCGAAAAAAAAAAGAGCAATTTTATTTTATAAAAAATGGTAGAATTGAGTTGTACCAGCTAGAGAGCTAAAACTATTTTTAGTCTTTCATACCGAACCGGCAAAATAGAAAACTTGTGAATTCAACACGGCGTCTGTCTATCGGTCTGTCAGGTAGTGTTGTTATCATGACATAGTTTGAATCACTGGTGGCATAATTATTTCAGTGGTGACATAACTAGTAACATATTATAGTATTTTTAGAATAAGCGACATAATTTTAATCAAAAATGCGGAACAAAGAAATTGATCGACAAGTTAGAAATTTGTTTTGGGTGAAATTTTTTACTGGAAACACTTGGATTTGATGGGGGTAATATAAGAAATGTATTTCGTATCGTTTGGGCTAAGTCTATGTCAAGGTGACATATTTTTTAATATTTTATTAAGGGGACAATTTTTCTTATTAAGGTGACAATTTTTTCAAAGTCGACGATAACACTGTTCATTGACAACTCCTGAACCGCTTGACCTAGAGAGTTGAATTTTTGTAGCAAATATAGTAAACGAACATACTCTTAGGTACATGGTGAACTAAAAATAACCAGGAAAAAGAAATATTTTTGTTCATCTCTTTGAGTTTATAATAAAAATTCATTTCTTACCACGTCTACATCCAATTCTGATTGAACGTATCTACGAGTACATATCTGACTTGACTTGAAACACAAATTTCATCAAAATTCGTTCCATAGGTAGGCAAGTGACCATTACCATCCGATTTTGGCAGCTTTTAGATTAAACCACATACATTTCAGTACAAATATATGTACATACAACATACATTTCATCAAAATCTGTTACTTGGTTCTTGAGCAAGTATTAAAACGTTCATAGCTTTCTCATATTATTAAAATCTTAAAATGGAAAAATCAGGAAAAAACTAAAATGATAGTAGCTATAGGACACTAATGGCGCGAGGCCCGACTCGCACATGAAACCCAAATTTGAATTTACTTAAGTGCCAACACTTGACCAAAACAATGAGTGCTACCTACTTGAGACCTAAGGATGACGAAACTAACCAACACCACTTGGTTGTCCAGAAATGTAGTTACAATTAAAGGAAGAATCAGAAGCTTAGTAGCTATAGGAAAAGGAAACCGAGTCTAGATGGAGTACTGATGAGACATTGTGCGGTCGGCTGAATGACCAACAGGATAGGCATAAACTTCCCGGACTACTGTAGTAGCTGGTAGGATGATGAAGAAATAGAGATCATCAAACACTTCCTTTGCGACTGCCCGTACAAATTTCGCTGATGAACTTAATGCGATTCATTAGAAGCACACTCTGATTCGAGGGGGAATCAGCTAACTAGCAACAGTGTTAGAAGAGGTACCATAATTCAAGGGCAATCACAGGCCCCGGTATAAGCAACCGTCGGAGGTGCATATTTCGCCCAACATAACCTAACCTACTTGGGACTGGTAGAAGCACATAAAGACTAACTCGGGATAATCAGATATAAATTTCAAAAGCGATGGAACACTACGGAGAAGAAGTCCAGTTAAAAATTCTTTAGCGTTCTACAAGTAGGTTCCTAGCTTCGTTAGATTTTTTTTTTTTTTTTAAGAAATTTTCTAAATCCCGGAGTCCTCAGACTCGACTTTCTGTCGAGCTCTATTATTAAGCAGAAAACCCTTTTTGGTGTAGTGGTTGGAGAAACTTCTACACAGCTCGGGTCACAAGCAAACACACAAATCCCTACATCATGGCCACCCACAGTTGTATTTGATAGTACAAAAACATAATGAATAGCATTTCGATCGAATAATAATTGCTAACTTAACATACTTAATCACTTCAGTGCGACTTCCCTAGTCTTGTCTAAATGCGCACGCGTCCAAATGTTTACTTAAGTATTCGCTTCAAGTGTATGAACATTTCATAAATCATTTAAGTCAAGTTATTTTGATACTGAACTGTTTATCGAATTCCAATGTGCGAAATAAATACAAATAAGTAGTAAGATACCACACACCGATGCGACACGAGACTTTTAGCAACACTCTTGTCTACTTCTTTGCCTTCTTTTTCTGTTACTCACCATTAGTAATTGCATAAATTTAATTTTTATTTATTTTTGCATACTCCTCTCAAGCGATTGGAATACAAAACTGCTGATTAAAAATAAAACAGTCAATAGCTCGAGGGTATAAGGAGCTGCGGTTGTGTTTACTGTGTGTGGTGGTGGTGTCAGTATCTAGAATTATACAGTGGATCATGTAAAAAAAAAACCCAGAGACGGATTTTGACCCTTCCGGGTATTGAGAATGAATGCCGTGGTTTTGTTTGCATTCTTATATTTTATTTCCTCTCTGGCCTTGTATACAGATAGAATGATTTTTATTCCTGTTGTAACTTTAATGATATATGATAGGCACAGAAAAAATGCATTAACTAGTTTGAGTTGATTCGAGTGGCCTGACCAGTAAAAAAAGAAGAAGGCGAAGAAGACTTTACAACCATTAAGAGACTGGTTTGGCAAACCAGCCCTTTTGGGAAGGGCAAATCAACTATGGAAAAAAGTAAGATGGGTAATAAGTGGAGTTCTCAAGGTTGTTGCTAATTTCTGAAGATGGCAGAGGAATTTATAATTTTATATTTTTAGTTTCCTTTTCACGGCCGCACCCTTATTTTATTAGTGAGTTAATTCACATTAGTGATTCTCCGAGAATAAGTGTGCGTTTACGACCATTGATGCGGATATACCTATGTAAAGTATGAATACAAAACCAAAGCCAGTTAATAGCACTCTAACTGATAATTTAAGTATAATTTGTATCGACTTTTAAATTTCTTATAAGTTTGAGGTTTAAGAAGATGGTTGGTAGTTTTTTTTTTTGAATGTTTAATCTGCTGAAAGAGCTAGTAGAACTAAGTGCAAGTATAAACTGTACATCTTGTAATACATATATCCCATGAACATTGCGATCAAGACACAAATAAATTCAGCAAAGAGGATTTCAATCTACTGTCAATTGAAAAGCTCATTCATAATTTGATGCTATCAGTAGTTGAATATTTACAACTACTGGAACCAATCTAGATGAGGAAAGTGGTCCAATTACAGTAGTTGAACCGTCTATACAGCTGGGCTGGTTTTCCAATTCAACAAGGATAATGCAGAAGATTAAGTCGTAACGTGAATGGAACAACTGCAGATACATTAATTCAAAGAACAGGGCATACAAGTCCAATTCCAAGAGATCAGTTTAGATGAAAGTTGATTGATTCATGTTCGACAGCTAGGAGCTGACTCTGTCGCTGACCAGATTGTGGACAAGCTTTGAATAGAAGAAAGAAAAAGGTTTGGAACATTTTTTGTCAAACAGAATCGAAGGAAGAAGAGAAGCATTACTTTCGCACCTGCAAGTGAAGATGGACAGCATTCTGTGATATGAAGAAACATTGCACAGAAGGAAATTTTATCATTTTAAACCACAGCTAAAAAGTTACAACATTTGCTAAATACGTAAATTAAAAGTGCGAAGATCTCTTGGGAATTTCAAGATTTCACCATCGCATCAAATTTCTCAAGGTTATAATGACTTTCAAATTTCATATGGAAAATCCTGCTGTTCTCCGCGTTAGGTATACCTATTATTTATTCTAAAATAAAGTAACAGGTTCTTAAAGTTGTATTTCATTTAATCGCTTTATCATACTATTTCAAGCTTTGCAAATTCTAGACATGTAAATTATGTTATTTGTCAGAAATAACATAACGATCAAAAATTAAAGAAACGAATTTAATATTCAGCAAATTAATCGTATGGTTTGCAAAAAGCAAAAGCCGCTGACTAAAAATGATGTACGTATATCGCAATGTTTTTATTTTTTTTATTTTTGTTTAATTTCGCAAACGTGTGCTGTTGACCTTGCAGAATGTGATTTCGTGAAACATTACGAAGCCTATAAACTACATATCTATGGTGCTATGACCAAAAAACGTGTTGGCAAATAAAATAAAAATATTAATATACCTATATTATATTCCGCAAACGAAGTAGGTGGATGAAGGAAGTTCTAACGAAAGAGATTTAATAGATTAAGATTAATTGCAAACTGATATCCATCCGTGTATTTTGGTATTATAAGTGGTTGAGTGCGGAAAGAAAATACTGTAATGCTTGTTTTTGTTCTTCGTTCAACAACAAATTGATTAAAATAATGGGTTCCATAATATACCTACATACATATATAAAAATATCTTGATGGCTCTCAAAATTACGCCATAGGATATTGCAGAAAAGAAGCAAAAGTCTTCTTTTTCCTGCAAAATGGTTGGTGTTTTTTTTTATCAATTTTCGGTGCAGCAGAAAAGGCTTGGAAAGTTGCTTTTTGAAAAAAAAGTCAAGCAACGTTGCCTATCAAAGAAAATATCCCAGATGCGGCTGTACTTCCATTGCAACTCTTCGTTGCTTTCATAGCCTTATTTTTCAGTGTGAACATTTATCAATTTTATGGATTATTTTATAAATTGAAATGTCAAAACTAAAGCAAAAATATGAACAAATTTTACTCTTTAAATACAGTTTTAATTCCCAATTTGCGATCAGTCGCAGAAATAAAAAGGTAAAGTCGAAATCTGTTTTAAATTTTCTGCTAAAACTGCTCAACCAGCCGAGTTTAAAAGAATTAATAAATCGCACTTATCTACTTATGTCTACTCCAACAGATGTTCTGACATGACGTCTGAATACTGTTATGAAAAATCAAGTGAATACAGGTTTCATACAAGCCTACAGACTTTGCATGCTGATTAATTTGTACTATACTATCATACACATAGTTCTATTTCTTGTATGTATGTACGTCTGTACTTTTCCGCTGATATTTGGATTGATAAAATTACTCTATTACAGAAATGACTTATTTCCACTTAACTTCTGAGATACCATTTTATACAAATCTGTAGATTCAAAATTTCGAAAACTACTATGATATGATATAATAAGGGCTAATTATATGAGGCACTCAGACGCGTTCTACAATTCCAATTTAAAATACACAAATCCATCGAACAAACTTCAGTCAAGTGGTATCAATAAAATTTGTTTTATATGTAAATCACGCACAACGAATAAAAACACTTCTCCCTTCGGTTATAACTTACAAATAGTTCTTCGCCAATTTGTGGGCTGCATGGTTGTCACTGGATTAAAGGATTCAAATGTTTTAGCCCCAAATATCCAAATATTTTTAAATGAATTTCTTCGCAGGATCATTATTTTATTTTGTTTATATTTCATTCACATAAATGTGCAATTTATTTTAAATAAATCTTTGAATTTAACACAAAATTAAACTCAACATTTATTTGTTTTATACTTATTCACTAAGAATGTTCTGTATTCACTTGTAAAAAAAATCAACACTTCCGATATTGGCAAAAATATTTGCTCGGATCTTTCTTGCCACAACTGAAGCGTTCACAATTCAATTCAAGACTATTTGTTTGTGCCCAATTAATATTAGTAATATATTAACAATTCAATCACCCGTATGCCGCCTCATCAAAATCAGACAACAACCGAACAATTCCAAAGTTTACCAACAAACAACTACGATATGAAATAAAATGAAAAAAAAACTCATACCCGATTCATCTACCCTGCGGTCATCCATTTAAATGGCGAAATTATGACAATTTATCTCGTGGAAAATCATAATTTCCTAAAACCAAAGCAAACAATTTTTATTGCCACCTGACCACGTCGCGGCATGACACATGCATGCGAAACATATTTAGCCGCCAATTAGAATCTGCTTAAATGGTAAGTTAGCAAAATGAAGGAAAAGAAAATAGGAAAGCGTCTATTCTTAGCTTGAGCCCGAACACGCGCTTTATCAGAATTGACTCGTTTCGAATTGAGTAATACCCAGAAGAAGCCTAATGCTTATCATGATCTTATATTTAGTGGATCATAAATGATCATTACGATCAGCAGTGCGGCCGATTGATATTCAGTGCACGTCTTGGGAATGATATCAAACTATTCGATAGAATTTGAATATTTTTCTATCGATGGCGGCCAACCGGGAGAGGGTGAGTACATCAGTTCAAAGTGCGGAGCGTGGATGAATGTGGGAACTGGGAATACCAGAACTACATAGATTGAGGTCTGGGGTTAGTAGTTGATTCACCTTTTGTCGACTTGCTAATTTTTCTTTGCGTTTTGGGGACAAATGCAAATGTTTTTTTTTTTTTTTTTTTGGGAAGTTAATCATTATTCACTATATGAGCAATCCTTTCCGTACTCTTGAATGCTGGACAAAGTGCAATTTGAAGAAGAAATTTGCATGTGGTGTCCCAGAAATCAAGTCAAATTAAAATAATAAATTTTCCACATAAAAGATGATTAATTAGTATGCGAACTTCCTATTTGTTAACGAATGATTTAATGTCAAATGATGTGTTAATAAAATTTGTTTAATGTCTTAGAAGCATCCAGACTTTGGAGAATTTCCAAAGTACGTAGTACGTGGGTATTGATTCATAGATACGAGTAGTTGTTTTTGTTGTCAAGGAAACTAGTTAATTGTTAGTAATGACTTATACCTTATTTTACATTCTAACAGGGAAAGCAAGTTTGGCGACGTCTTTTCTAGGGATGTATACCAAATTTAAATATTTATGTTTTCTGTTTCCCAAATATCGATTTAGGAACATTCCTGTCTAGAATATGATTTTTTAACATGTATTTTTAATTAGATGTACATTTAAATTTACATTAAATCTGTTTCGAACACTTCGCGTGGATCATTGTTGAATATCCACTTAACTGATCTTGCATTTATTTGGCTAAATTAAAATAAGTATTTTTGAATATTTTGGAGGACGGCAACTTTTCTCTTGCCATTTAGCATGGTTTCTTAAAACAAATGATGGTTCTAATCGCGGTTGTGTTATGTTTTAAATGTTGAACTATTGCTCTAGTCCAAAGTGTTGGAGTCTATGTAAATTCAGGTGAGTTGTTACCAAAAAATGTTGAAATTGCTAACCGCTGATGTAAAACAATTCTAATGGTAGAAATTAATTGAGTGATGGTCGAAGGTTTTTTTCTTTTAAGAAATGGTATGATGTTGAGCAATTAAACAAAAAATGGCAGAACAAACTGGTATTGTTACGTCGTGAAAATTGTGTAAATAAAACGAATAAAATTGACTGATTGATTTGAAAGGAATTCAAATGTTTGTTATTTGATCCACCTGTCCATAAATCTATTTGAATTGAGAAGAAAGAGACACATTTGCACATTGGAAGGTTGAAGCATTTTCAAAAAAAAAAACCCAACTTAGTTCTGTAGTTCTTTCAAATTTGCAAACTACACAAATCTTTTATATATGTTAATGATTTTTATATATTGTACAATCGAATTCTTAATCTAAGTGACTCTCATAAGATTAAAATTCAAAGGAATTACATTCAACTGTTTGCGTTTAAAATTTTCAGAGTTTTGCAAACAAACATGTTTCTTAAATTGGCGCCCAACAAAAGTTTCAAACAATTTCAAACGGTTTTATTATGCAATTCATAATATGTGCAACAAAAAAGAAATAATTTCAATATTAATCACCCTTGACATACTTAAAGAATGAAAGATTAATCCCTAATTAATTTATATAATTATCACTGTTCAGTTGAAGCATGTGTTTTATTGAAAAATAAAATTAAATTTAATTATCGCTAATACTAAAATTTGTTGTTTATACAAAACTTATATCTTATGAAAATGGTAGGGAATACCAATATTGTTTTGCGTGAAACTTTGTTAGTCACTCTGTCCACATGTCTCATAAATAAATAGATCAACTTTTAATTGAGTACATAATAGGCATTCGTAGAAGACAATGAAAAAGTATAATTAAATCATTGAGAAAGGCTTTAAGTGATCAAATTGATTTTTATTTACCTTATCTATGCGTAATTAAATTAAACCGCATTTAAAACCATTCGAATTGCATGAAATTGAATTATGGAATTCTTACTCAAGTTCCAAGGGCAAAACTTTCTCTATTAAAAATGTGTTCAAGTTATTTTTCACCTAAAGCAATTTGTTTTCGAATCTCTGATGATCGATAAATATCATTACACCCGGTAGATATCAAACGTGATTTTTATTTACCGATTGTGAAATGAGTGCCACTATTTCAATAAAACCACATGATGAATAACGTGATTTATATTGATAAATCAACAGTTAAACTGTAGATATTTGTACACTATAAATATATATTTTTTATAGTTTCTTAGTTACTTAAGAAATTGTCAACTGTGATCAGTAAAAGGGGTACTAGCTGTTGCTTATTTTCTGACCTACCTTTGCAAAAAAAAGTATATAAACGCACAAATATTTTTTAAATTGTTAATCCAAAATCTGAAATGTAACGAATTTGATCATTGAACCAAGTTAAGTAAAGAAATAGAATAAAAGGATATTTTTAGATCTAGGTCACCGTCAACATAGTTAGGTTTTCTACAATATGTTAAATAGTTTTCGCTAAAAAAAGTGGTTATTATTAGTGCAATAATTTTCCATTTCATCCGGTTTTAATTATTTATTCACAGAACTCGTATTCGCATTGCACCCTCCAGTAAAAAGATTATTGCCGTCATTAAAGGAAACAAAGCGACGAACTTTTGTTAGAAAATACTTTTTAGAAACAACTTATGATATAAAAGACCTTCCCTGACGAGTGGAGCGTGCATAAGTTTGTTAAGCTCACTAAAAGGGGTACAAGCCGATCGAAGACGAGACCTGACAGTTAGGGAAGAGCTCACACAGGTCACCAGGAACTAGTAGACTCGTAAAGGAACAAAAAATTTATCATGCAATTATAATAAAATCACTTTTCTATTTAACGAATACCTTGGCGTTTTCAAAACAATTAAATTTTTTAAAATAAATAACCGTTCTTTGTTTTTAATTCTACAAAATGTATGTTTTATTTTTAATTAAAAATAGGTATCTACGTACCTAAAAGGAAATTCTTTAAAATGACTCTTGTCGCAAATCTATTCGCTGCTCTCGCATTTTAAGGAAGAAAACTGCATGCTAGACTTGTTTAACTTGTTTACTTGTTCTAAGGAATTTCACTTGGAAGTATTTTATTGTCTACGTTTTCGTTTTTTTAAACGAAAAACCACTGTTGTATGGTATCTGCAAACCAATCTTATACGCATCGGAGACAAACAGAAAAAAAAGGAAATAACGTGCATGCATTGAACTTGACCATAATATTATACATAATTTGTGTTTGCTTTTTGTAACCAGTTTAAAGCAATTTTTCTATCTGCAGGTGTTTCTTAGATTTATCTCCTTAAGAGTTTATTTACGTGAAGAGTACCAAGCAATCGCATTTGATATTTTTTGCAAAAATAAAAATAAATTACTTTACTTTTTTTAAGTGTGCTTTTGTTTATTCAACTTGTAAACAATTTGGAATTTATTTCGCTACAAGTACAAAAATAAATTCATTGAAATACGATTTAGAGGAATTTGGAGCAAAAAGAAAAAAAAACAAGGTCAAAATAAATTACATTAGCCCGAAGGTTGTGTTTCATTGACGCTTTACTTAAATGTTCTCGTAAGGATTTTTTTCTAACAATTTAATAACAACTTACATTTTGGAACCCGAGTCCGTTTTCCCTCTGATCGCTCACTGAAGAACGAATCTACAATATGGAATCCTTGATTCAAAGGACGACTCGTATTTAGACTTTTCCTTCGTTTTTCTAAATTCCCTGCGTTATTTTCTTCCTGTGTGCTAACGACACTATACCGTCGGTTAAAATATTCCGCCAGCTCCTTCATATTTGATTTTAGTGGATTATTTATTATTATTTATTAACACTTCCACTAATAATAAACTTAAACAAAATTTTCACTTATATTTATTTGTCTACTAATCAGAACACGACTTTCATATTTTAAAATTTCACAATCTTTTACTTTCTTTTATTTCATTAATCAATTTATTAAATTCTTATTTTGAAATTTTAAAAAATCTACTTCATCCGTTACGTACGTTGAAATTATATACGAGTACTATCCCACAACGAACAGTCGACCGAAGAACGGAATGACTTGTAATTTAAGAGAAAACGAGAGCTTTTCGCAAAGTTCGTCTGAGCGTTAACGATGTTCAGTTATGAATGAAACCCCCAACGAGTGGCTGGGTGCCAAGAAGAAACCTTTTTAGCGTGTAGTGATCGTGCGAATAGAGCTTCTTGGTCTGCTGGACTGGTCAGTATCAGTAGAGGAGGGTTTTTTTTTTTTTTTCGCACAACAGTATAGATGTACAACAGTATAAATGTACATATGTACGAAAATGGTCAAGTGGTTTTGATGCAGGTTTAGTTTTTTTTTTCTGTTGTATCCGTAGGAGCTACTGATCTTTTAGCAAATTTGCGTGTGGCCGTTAAGTAGAGTGTAGACATTCAAAATAATAATAAACTTTGAGCAAATTCTAAGTTAATATTGCGCGTCTTTACACTGTACCCACCATTAGACAAGTGCAATAGTGTGTAGGTATAGTGCGAGATACATTTATATCTTTATGAGTTCGTTTCAAATCAATTTCGATTCTAGGTGATGTTGGGAGGTTGTGACAGGGAGTCTGTGATGAGTGGCGCGCGAAGCAGGAAGGCTTGTTTGTATTAACCTTGTAACTATAGTCATATCTGTCGACTAGTGGTAAATATGGGGGTGTGTTATATTTTATGAGATGACGGAAATATTTTGGAGTGCTTGGGTTAAAGTTCAACGATTGTGTAGCAATAGATCTGTGTTGTTTATTTTAATTGCAAATTGTTGGCAAAAACTAAACGTTTTTCTTTGATGCGAAATCGGTGCTAATTGGAAGCATTTTCTTATAACCGCAGACGATTAAATTATTTTCTAGTAATTACTAGGTTAGTTAAGAAAAGATTATATCAGAAAGAATAATAAATACAGCTTAAGGTGTTGGATAAATTGGTTATCTAATTGTGATTGATAATTGATTTAGATGTTTTCCTTACCACTTTTTTTGATTATAAGACGGTTGCATATAATAATAACCCAACGACAACGTGTCGTTGGGGTTTATTATTTCATTGCCTTATTTTGTAGTTGGGTTATTTTGACGTTAGGTTATTAATACGTGCCACCTTGTAAGACATCTATTACGCCTACTCGCCCAAATAAGATAAGATAAACCTCACTAAGTACTCACACTCTGCTTTAACCTTTCTTATGAGATCTTTTGGGGTCCACCCATAGTAATTTCATCTTCTGTAAGGCAAATTTTATTATGCAAACTCCCATGTATGTACATACTAGAATACCTAAATTAATTTTATTAATTCAAAGCTGGCTACCCGTCCGCTTCTTAAAAATACAATCATCACAAAACTTTTTGTTCATGTACTATGTATATTCCCTCACGTCTCTCAGACTGATCAAACAAATTCACAACTCCAAAATTTATTTTTTTACTTCACTGCACAAAGAACAACAAAAATAGTTTTGAACTTAAAATTATCTTTATTCCATTCCCATTCAGATACACATAAAACCCAAAAGACAAACGGGACAAATAAAAATAAACTAAAAACTCCGCTGGTGGCAGTAGTTCTCGCCAATTACAAATTTATGATGAGTGCAATCCTTAAGTTGCTTATTTTTCAGCTTCAGGATAACGAAAGATAATTTATAGAGTAAAAGATCCACTAAATTATAACCTAATTAATTAAAAAAATATACAATCGAATCGGACAAGTCATTGTAAGCGTTTTGACCGTACAAGTTTGAAATTTTTGTGTGCGGCGTAAATACGAGTATATTGCAATTAGTCATCTTTTGTGGAGAGAATCATGGTGTTTAGCTATTCATAAATATTTCTTGATAAATTTCCCAATCAACAACGCAAACTGAATTAACGCGTAAAATTGAGCAACATACCACTTAACTTTATATTATTAGGGATGGCTATCGAAGGCCGACCGTTTGCTGATTTATCGAAGCAAGCAAACGAAACTGAAGACGATTTTTAAATTTAGGCATTTGAAATGGGGATCGGTTTGGCTCAGTGGTAGCGTACTGAGCTTCTTGATCTCACAAGTTGTTTCTCACGAGTTCAATTCAAATTGTACAAAACGAACTTGACTTAAATCTCTTAATCGAAAACATTCACAAGACCAAAATAGCTAATCAAAATCTTATTTACCAAAGAAGATTATTAGTTTCATCGGCGTTAGAATAAACTAAGACGGTAGAGTTTATTCGGTAAAAGAACCGGACTATTGCTAGCCATCGTCTCTGCTCACGAGAGTAACTTTTTTATAACTCCCTACCTAAGTTCCTTCAGTCAAATTTCCATATTGTCTTTGATTAATTTCTTTTATATATGTTTCTGGAATATTATAACTAAGTCTTGATCTGTTTTAGGTCTTCTTTTTTGCAAAATGTTTCTATTTTTTGTCATAGTATTTTCTGAGAATAGGTGTGCTATAAATCGTTGTAACCTTCGGTTAAGAATTTCTTTGCAAAACCTCGTTTTTAATCAACAGCTGCTAAGACATCCGATGATTTTTATAGTTTTTTTTATTACCATCACATTCCACTGGAATTAAGATAAATAAAATGTAGTAAAAAAGATTTTGCTTAGGTACCTATACATACTTATGCATGGGTCTGAAGGGTTTTTTAAGCCGCGTATTTTTTATTGTTAATCTTTCTCTATAAATAATAATTTACATGCAATTTTGTCCAACGCAAATTTTTATGTTGCTAGTATGACCAAATAAAATAGAAACAAAGTTCTTAGCCTTCTGGACCGACATCAAAATGCACTTTGTAACATCGAAAACATAACAATTTTAATTATGAGCAACACACGTATTAAGTACGTATTAAATTGATCTGGGGTATATTCTACGCGCTTTGGTTTCTGCTTTCGCCTCACTGGCATAGGAGTATAAAAGGGAATAAAGTAGCGAAAGACAACCACCATGATCTACATATGTATGTCGTCATGTTTATTCGTAATATAAAAAAACGGCACACCTGTACATAGTTTCCTTGGGAAGCGGTGCGATATAGAGAGAACAGTGTGCCGGACCTGTTTTTTTAAAACAAATTCCAATAGTCAATAAGATTTTGACCTCCTTAAAAAATACTAGAAATTACATATCAAAATTTTGCACAAATCCAAGCAGAATTCATTTGTTTATTGCATAGCGAATAAAAAAAATTAGTTAGTCGTAGACTGTTGAAGTTAAAGTTGGCAAATCGAGGAATGCGCATAATAAAGGAGCAAAACCGTTTTCTGCATCGCTAAATCTGAGTATGAAGTCAGACTTTCAAAACTAAAGTGTCTTAAAAATGGCTTATAAAACCCTTAAGTGCATATGCAATTTCTTCGTAGAAAAATGTCATTAGATTGAGATTCGGCAACCCCCAAAACCTTTTGACTAAAATTGCCCTATGATTTACATACTTCACTAATTTACAAAGAAATTACATTTGTTTATATATTAGTATTTTCACCGCAGTCTAGAATTTTGAAATTTTGACTTCGTAAATACATTTCTGGTTTGAAATTGATGGCACTAAATGCATAGCTGGGTCAAAGGCTTTCGAAATCTGTCCTTAAGGTCGCTGATAAGTTGATACTCTCTATCTTATATAAATATGTATTTTGTTGGGCTGATTTATCGAGCGCTTCCAAAATATTTGAAAGAATTTATGTAAGTAAGCGAGTGTAGTTCTTAGAGTTGGTTGGTGTTGGTGGTTACTCGCCTCTGAAGTCATTCACTCAGGACTATGGTTGGTGAAGGGTGATCTCTAGTCTTTGGTTGTCATTCGCTGTTTGCACAAGCATAGAGTCATTGATAGATGGTGCTCGCTCCTAACTAGTTCATAGTCTCTCATCTCTGGTACTTCTAACAGACATGTTGCTTTTCTCTAGTCTTCTCGGTGATTTATGTAGGTTAGTAGTTCTTAGGGTCACTAGCAGAGATGAAAAATAATCACGTATCAGACTTACAAGCCCCGATCATGTGCGCAATAGGAAATATCTTGGCGGTTTTCTTTTCTTAACAACAGATGCCAGCTTCTAAAATAACTTATTCTGGGCTCGCATTGGCTTAATTGATAGTCGTTTTTGTGGTAGTCAAATACAATAATAAATTATTTTTGTCCAAATACTGGCGGCGCTAGCATTTTCGAGATGTAATGTGGTTGCCAATGATGTCATGATACCCGTCATCTGGAATCTTTTTTTTATTATTAAATTGAGTAAAAAAAAAAAATTTAATTGAAATATAATCAAATGCGACCTGCAGCAGCAAAATAGATGATTTTGACTATCAGCTGTCACAAATCACATCATAAATAATAATATTTAATATTTAAAACGGATTAAAAACCCGAATGTATGTATGTAGTTATTTATTTCATATTTATTTCACTATTATTCTAATTTGTCATCTCTCCTGACACTCTACCTGGTAATCTGTCGATATGCATGTCTGCAGCAGTGGAGTGAACTGGGTGCAAGATCATTGAGCACGCTACTTTTTTGCGTTGCTAAAAATAATTCAATCCGGTTCTATTCGTATTAAATTATTGTAGATACAACTTTTGTGTGAGCCTATATTCTATTTGGAACTCGTTTTTGCTGTGAATTTTTTTTTTATAATTTGCGCACGCCAAAGGGGATATGAATACCCTTATACTATACAGGGCACGGACGTTGTGTAGATAGATAGAGAAAGAGAGAAAGTCGTCCTGATGTCATCATCACGATCAAATTGCATTTTCAGATAATATGACCACCCTACTGCCAGTGTTATGCCTTCGCAGTAGAGCTGACTTAGCTTTCGCAATTGATCGACTTTTTTATTTATTTCGTGCGAAATAAATAGATTATTCTAGACATCAGGATTTGAACCGTGAACCAACAGCGTGACAATTTACCCACAATTTACATTTAATACTACTATGGCAAACTTTCTACCTTAAAGGGAAGGGTGAGGGTGTTGTTGGAATTATGAAAAAAATAAAATAAAAACCAAAAACAAGTTTTTTATTTAGGATCATGTCATTGTAAAAACCTAGTAAAAACATGAGGACCATCAGGTAAGTTCCAATCGGCCTGACGTAAGTGAAAAACCGATGCTCGCATCATCTCCTCTCCTTAAGTTCTTTGCCTCTCTTGATGAATCATAAACTATGCATCATTAAAAATCAAGATATCAGTCGGAGACAATGTAAAGATGGTACCTACCTAAACAAGTTTCGGTGTCGTCTTTTTTTTATTGTTACCGCGGAAAATAGACTAAACAGCCCAACAAATACCGGTTATACATATTTTAATTTATACGAGTATATCATAGATAAACAAAAGTCACCTCTGCGGGAACCTAACTTAGATACGAAACGTTAATCGATTTGAAGGCTTCTTTATGAGTTATCTGTTAAGGTCGATGACCTTATAGCGCAAAAACTGTCGACTAAGTGTAAGGCCGTGTGTACAGAAAAGACAAACTGTCTAAACACTTCTTCGTCGTTACGTTTTTGGCTAATATCTGCTCGGCAACAAATGAAAGATAAAATACTTCCGTCACTGTATGTGTCCCCAGGGTAGACATTAGAGATTTATTGTATCCGTTCTAGAATGAGGTGATGGGCCGGTCGAGATAGATATTCGTGCGCAACGACAGAGTTGTGCGATTTACATGGCCTCATATGGCATACTGCATGTCGTGTGCAATCGTATGAGGCCTTGTTCATTGAACCATTTTCTAACGCGTGATTCCAACTTTTTTTTTGTTGTGTATCAATGAAAACAAGAGTTAACTTGCGCTTTTAAAAATGCTTTATGTATACAAGGCCCCAGATTTAAACTTAATAAAGGCATCGAAACGACACAAATAGGTTGTAAACTGTGTACATTCGTATACATAGACCAAGTTTTGTACATATTGTAATTAATTCAGATCCTTTTGCATACAAAATTTTGGTGATCATAAATACTACCGAATTGTCTGTGAGTCTGGTTATACCATGCATTTTGTCTATGAAGAAGGTTACTAGTGCGTTCATAGCTTTTTCCATTTGGTTTAATCTTGAAATATCAGCTCTTGTGGTATCATGAATTTTTCTCGAAAAAGTTCGAAACTTTATAATCGTTCGTTTGTGTGTGTGTTAATATAATTAATGATAACATCAGCATATTCTTCCGCTTTAATTTGATTCTTCTTTTTAGTGTCATCAATCTATTTCTCGAAGAGCTTGATAGAAGCAAGGGGAGAAACGATATTTTAGCGAATATGAAATTTTGCATATGCAGATCGATGGAGCTGACTTAACTGCTGATCAAAGGTAAGTGGACATACATACATATAAAAAATCCGCATCATAAAAGATGATATGCGAAAGTTTGTATTTTTATTATGCTAAAAGGTGTCAAGCATCTTTCATTGTGGGTGTGTTAGAGTTTCATTTCCTAGATTGGCTTACCCGTATAGAGTTGTACTGTAGGATTTATATATTTTTTTTAGGATTTATAGCTTGCTCGACGTCCAAGGCTAGGTACATAGCTAGAGGATTCCGATATTACATAACTGCCCTTCTATACGCCCGCGATAGTTGTTCCAAAAAGATCTAATTTAAAAGTCAGAAGATGTTGGCATGAACACGTTGGAGATCGGCGTGCCACTCCATTTCACGTTAGTTCAAATCAGCAAAAGCAACCTCACGCCATCATTATTATTATCACTACAGTTCGAGGACGTTTGATGTTAGTTGAAGACCACGTAGCACTGCGAGGCTAAGTTTGATCTTGCATAAGATCCAATTTATGTAGGAAACTGAGGATCGTTTTTGAAGATGAGTGAATGATTTTGAAGTCGGTTACTATTGTAGCTATGGCGCAAATTGCGTGAAATGTGACCGCCTTTTTTTAAATTTTCGAAACAACGTCGTACTGTGTCAGGCAGACTTCGGCCTAATTAGTTTCTTGATTGACTGAGCGGCGCGGCGTTACGTGAGAAAGTCTGTTGCGTCATATATGCTCAATGTGAGAAGTTTTTCACTTCTGTTTTTGTCTGGAAAATCTCTTACACTCGACTTAAACTCAATTGCGAATTTTTCAATCATACATCGTGTACATACAATCATGTATACTGCATGTGCAATCATACATTGCACATGCAGTATGCCTAGCTTGACCATACTTTTACCTCCGTATTCTAAGGAAATGGAAGTTCTATGGTGTTCGTGTCAACAAATCGTATCCGAAATAAAGCAAGATTCTGATGGTACTGCAATCGAAATGATCAAAAAAGTAGTTTTCCGCATGGTGGTTGTGCGTGCGTCTGCCGGTTTGTCCGTCTGTGTGTCTGTGTCATTGCCTTTCCCTCTTTAGATAGTTCAATATAACTTTTGCGAAAACGCACCGGTTTGAATAATTATTTTTGCAAATTAGAACTCAACATCTATTGATCTTGGTGGCAATCGGATTAACGGTTTTAAAAATACAGTTAATTCTATCCCGTTCGTACACGATAACTTGAGCAAAAATGTGCCGATTTCGACAATTCTTCTTGAATGGTGTTTGCCTTACCAGGGACTGCAGCCCTATTGTTTTTGGTGCAAATCGGACCAACGGTTTTGATTCGCTCTGAAAACCAGAACCCCATAGGACTATAGATCTGCAAATTTGGAAGTACTGTTAATTTTGTTAGGTTTCTTCATTAACTTGTGTAAAAATGCACCGATTTGAATGATTCTTTTAGGTGAATGATTAGCTGAAGTTGAAATTAAATTGATTGGTTTCAATTTCAATTGGATAGCGGTTTTGAAAATACAGTTAATTTCGGATAATCTTAGTAAACATTTCTTTGGCGACTTTTCTGCAAAAATGCACTGATTTTAATGTTTCTTTTGTAAACTATCTAGCTGAACTGAAACAGTATTCTTCGGTGTTAATCTGATAATTGGTTTTAGAAAAATAGAGGATTGTACCTATATATAACATTTGAATTTATTTAGCCATGCTTTACGTTCGTAGCTGAAAACATGAAACATAGTATTAGGCAAGTTTATAAGGGGGCAGACGAGGCTCAATGGTCGTGGATCTCATGGCTCAATTTCTACATTCTACACCCTAACAATCTACATTCTGCACTCTACCCTAACTGGTTTGAGTCCCACAAAAACGTCAATGAGTTTTTTATTCGGTTTCTCCTCTTGCAAAATCTGACAAAAAGTCGAGAGTAAAACTTTTATAAAAAAGCTTTTCAAATTTGGAAACGACAATGAACTGTAAGTGGCTTCCATTCGTATGAAAAAAATATGACACGCACAGTGTGAATGCGCCATTGGCGCCAAAATTTAAATGGGCAGTTGCAACACGCTTGTAATTTCTGAAGTGTTTACAGAGATGCAATTTTCAAAAAATATAATATGTGGTAAACCGAAAACGATTATGACAAACTATTTTTAACAATTTTGTTCACTTTTTAGGTGTCGGTTTTGGGAGTCTAAACTACGCTAAGAAGCAAATATTTTTGCATTTAATTTTGTGACATCTTATACTGGGTATCTCAATTGAATTGTAAAATAGAAAAATCCAATCATATCTGAACATACATATACAGTGCTGGCACGCTAATTAGCACACCCTCATAAAAGAATAAACTTGTGCCTTATTTCATAATACAACATAATTTATAAATTATTATATGTCCATATTACATATTTAACAATCTCTAATCACATTTTGAAATGTTCAAATTTTGAAATTTCAGTAGGCTTTGCTTTATATTTTTTTTTATTTTTAAAATAGATTGCCTTTCGCATTGGCATTTTAATTAGCACACCCAAACAAAAAATTGCGTTTCATTTAAAGCCGTAATTTTTCATTCATCCTATTGTTGTGGTGAGTTATAAAGTATTATTTTGAAGTGTTTAAGTGCATTTAGAAATAGTTATGGGATTAAACAAGAGTTTTACGCCGGAGGAGAGGAGGTTAATATGGCTAATGTTCCAGAAGGAGCAAAACGTCAGCAAAATTGCACGGAACATAGATTGTTCGCGAAAAAAAGTGCAAAACGCTTTGAAGCATTATGAAACCCATGGAACATTTGCGGATAAAACAAAATGCAGACCTAGAAAAACAACGAAAAGAGAGGATTCCATTATAGTCCGACATGCTCTTAGAGATCTTTTTGCCACTTCTTCTGAAATTAGAGCGCACATGGAGCAATAATATGGTGTAATCAATCGCGGCTAGGACGGTGCGACAACGGCTTTTGGAGAACAACCTTCGAGGATGCCAGAGTCTTAAGAAACCGAAGGTAACAGATGGTAATAGGAAGAAGCGAATTGCATTCGCAAGAGGCCATTTGGATTCTCCTTCATCTTTATGGAATTCAGTGATATGGAGCGATGAATCCAAATTTAATATCTGTGGTTCTGATGGAAGAACTTTTGTACGACGACCTCCAAACAAGCAACTAGATCCCAAGTACACCAAAAAGACGGGAAAGTTTGGTGGAGGAAGCGTAATGGTATGGGGTTGTTTTAGCTCTCATGGTGTTGGACCTCTAGTCCTTATAAAAGGTAAATTAGATGCTCTAGCATATAAGACTATGTTGTCGAACCACCTCATACCATATCTTGAGAGTTTACCGCTATCATTGTACCGGGAAGCTGTTTTCCAGCAGGACAATGCGCCTTGCCATAAGGCCAGGTCTGTAAAAGAGTGGTTTGAAGAACACCAAATATCGGTAATGGATTGGCCCCCTCAGAGCCCAGACCTAAGCCCAATCGAAAATTTGTGGGCTATTATTAAGAGACGTGTCATGGCTTTAAAACCGAGAAATGTGAAGGAGTTATGGGACACAATCCATCAAGAATGGTTTAAGATACCAAAGGAAGAGTGCGCACGCCTCACGTGCTCCTTGAATAAACTATGTGCCGCCGTAATTACCCAAAAAGGGTACCCAACTAAGTACTAGGTAAGTTTAAATAAGTTAATTTTAATTTTAACTTGTTATTATTTAATTTTTTATATTTTCAGATGTCTTTGACGAGACTCTGGCGTGTTACGAAAACACATATTTTTTTATTTTTTATTTTTTTATTCTTTTTTATTGTTTTTTTTTAAATTTTTTTTTATAAATTAATTAAGTATTAATATCAATAAAAGCAAACATTGAAGATCCTTATTAAATTGTTTTACTTTAACATTCGTTTTATCTTATCATAACTTTGTATGATAGGGTGTGCTAATTAGCGTGCCAGCACTGTATATAAATATTTTTATTAAATTTTTTTTTTAAATGTCGGCAAAAAAATATCTCTGATTGAATACAATCACCCAATTTTCCATGTAAGCACCTTTAAATAGGATCACAGTGTCCAATCTGTCGGCGAACGCATTGCATGAGTCTCGAATGACACTCTGTGGAATTTTGTTTCATTCGCTGACAAGTGCACGTTTCAAAGCGTTGAAAGTTTTCGTATTTTTTGTTGCTGACCTTGCTCTCTAAAAATTTTTTATTTTTTTTTCCAAGGGTAGGTAAAAAATCTTCATGAAGGCACTATGAGGATCAATAGCGCGTGCTCATAGTAGTGTGAGATTTTTACTCACTAAAAAAACCTCCCTTCGTGATTACTACAACTAAGTTTTTACTTATCCAGCAGTTTTTCTTTCACGTATTGAGATCGTTTGGCAGGTCCCTTTCCATGGAAAGTTCCTGCTTGTTCCGCAAATTAGACGTGGTTTCTTGCTATCGCGTTAAGACGAAAGGCTTAGTCCTTTGTAGACGACGCAGTAGGATTTCATTGTTAACGTGTCCTTGTAATCTGTCTTTATGCTTACGCGCCAAGTTTTTGGTTTCATGTTCGACTGTTGCAATTCCTAAATCTCTATGGATATCGCTATTTCTAATAAACCACGGTGCATTAACTATTGATCTTAGCACTTTATTTTCAAAAGTTTGTAAAATATTGACATTACCTATTTTGGTACAACCCCAGAGTTGTATTCCATATGTCCATACCGGCTTTAGCACTTGCTTGTATAAAAGCAGTTTGTTCTCAATATTAAGCTTGGAATGTTTTCCAAGTAACCAGTACATTTCTCTGTATTTGGTTTTGAGTTCTTTGCGTTTTTTCAGCTTAGCATCAAGTGTCATTCCAAGACACTTAGCATCGTTTACAAACGGAATTTGAACCGAGTTTGAAAAGATCAGCAAATTATTTATTTTCTTATAAGTAAAATTGACATAAACAGATTTGCTTTCGTTTAAAGCTAGTCGCCAAATCTTTGTCCATTCATTTACTTTGTTCATTGCTTCTTGCAATTTTTCAGTCGTTTCTTGGATTGTTTTACCCGTTGCCAGGATGGCAGTGTTGTCGGCAAATGTAGCTAATACGATGCCTTCTTCTTGCGGTATATCGCGAGTATATAATAGGTACAAAAGCGGTCCAAGGACACTTCCTTGCGGCACCCCAGCCCTTATTTCTTTAAATTCTGAATATTCATTTCCGTGTTTGACTCAGAAAAGTATTTTTCCAGAATATTATATAAGTGTTCCGGCAGAACTTGTCGTAATTTATATTTCAATCCTTCATGCCAGATCTTGTCAAAAGCTTGAGAAATATCAAGGAATATGCTCGATCAAATCTTTTTTTCTTCGTAAGCTTTCTCAATTAAATCAGTTATTCTATGCACTTGGTCTATTGTTGAGTGCTTGGTTCTAAACCCAAACTGGTGATTGGGAATAAGAGATCTTTCTTCTATAACCGGCTGTAATCGCTTAAGTTCTATTCTTTCGAAAACTTTAGACATAATCGGCAGCAGCGAAAAAGGTTTATACAATTTTTTATCATTCGGCGGTTTTCCTGGCTTTAGAATCATTATTACTTCCGCGACTTTCCATTGACTCGGAACATATTCTAGTCTTATCGCTGCGTTTATAATGTAGAGGAACTTAACTAACGTTTTTCTAGGTAACGATTTAAGAAGCTCTCCTGTGACTAGGTCGTATCCAGGAGCTTTATTCGGTTTCAGTTTCTTTATATCTTGTTGAATTTCGGTCAGCCTTGCATTTCTTACTGTGTAATTGTGAAGTGCTATATCCGACGCATTATCATTTTCAACAAGCGCTTGTCCATCAAATGGTTTAAATGTTTCTTCTAAATGGCCGGCAAAGACTTCTGCTTTGTCTTTATCATTCTTGGCCCATTCGTTGTTATTTTTCTTGATTGCGGCCGCTTGTATTTTCGGTTTTTTATAGCTTTCCAGAGCGAATAATTGTAATCTTTTTCCGCTGTTAAGCTTTCAATGCTGGTTTGTATTGTCCGATTTTTAAAATCAATAATGGCCTTTTTTAGCAAGTTACACAAGCGATTTAAATGCGATTTATGTTGCGGAGCACGAGTTTGTTGCCATTTTTTACGCGCTTTTCTCTTCTCCCCTTACCATTTCTTTTATTTCCGGTGGATATTTTTGGGCATGATAGATCGGCGTTTTCCTTTGATAGGGAGTATTTTTCCACGCGGCGCGCTGCAGAACTTCAACAAAACGATCAATTTCGATTTCGAGTTCAGAAGACGTCCTAAGTGATACTCTCAGTTCGATATGTTCTTCAACGCCTTTTTTAAAGCCTTCCCAATCAGTTTCTCTGCTAGTAAGTCTAGCAGATACATCTTTTTTAATTAGGCGTTCGCTAATCGTTAGAATGATAAGGGAATGATCGGAAGAGAGATCAAACTTTCACTTTCGAGTGAAAGTCGCAACTGTGTTGCATGCAAGCGTTGTAAAGTGCTCTGCCTTTTTGTCAGACACATCTTGAACCCCAGGAGGTGTGTTTTGCATTAAAATCACCGCCTATAATAAAATTCGGACCAAGAGAGCTGAAAATATTTGCAAAATCATTTTTTCTTTAAACCTGCAAAGCAGTGGACAATAAATAGACGAGACATTGAAAGAGTAATGTCCATTTTTAACGCGTACAGTGCTCACTTGCATTGTTTCAAGCTCTATCATAATCTCTTCAGAGTGTTTCATGCAATCTTTTATGATTAAAGACGATCCGCCTCTGGCCCTATCCGACGGGTGATAAGCGTGATAGGCACTGTATCCAGTAATGTTTACACGCGATAGTTTCGTCAGGTGAGTTTCACAGATCAAACATATGTCAATGTCATTTTCTCATAGAAATATTTCTAGCTCTTCTAGTCTTTGTATGAGACCGTTGGCGTTCCATGCAACAATTTTAAAAAGTTTCGTCATGTTCGTTTTGAAATAGCTTTTCCAACCTTTCGACAATTAGCATGTTTGTTTTTGTTTACTCCTCAAGCCTCGCAAGGAAAAGACGTGAGATAGAGGATTTTCCGAATTATCAGTGTTCGTCTTTGTTGATGTTGATGCTTGAGCACGCGTCTGCATGTCAGAATCTGATGGCTTTTCTTTAGGCTCTTTTACCTTAACCCGGTGTGGAATTTGATCGGTGTTTGATGTCGCAGCTTGGGCGTACGTTAGCACGCCAGGGTCGGCTCGGTTGTCTCTAGTCACCTTTCTTGCAGCAGTTTTTGACTTTTCCTTATTTACCGGTTTTGAATTTGGGTTTTGCGGCTTCATAAGTCGATCTCTTCTTTTTTTCAATTCCTTGGCTACTTCACAGCCTCTGTAATTAGCCGGGTGCTTACCATTGCAGTTAATACACGCTGCAGGGGTTTTGACTAAGATTGTATTTGACACATCGCGTTTCTTTTCGGCAATACGTTTGCGTATGGTTGAATCCTTGGCATCGTTTGCACTGAGGTATCAACCTCGTATTCTTGCGCATGGGTTCGATTTTGACTACGAAATTCAGAATTGTTCTTATTTCGTAAATCTTATCTAAACTCTCAGCCTTATCAAAGATTAGCATAAAAAGAGGAAGCTCGAGCTTAACCGTCGTTTCCTCGCCTTCCAATTTTTGCTTTTCCCTTTTAATTAAGTTTACCGCATCGACGATTTGAAAGTTTTTGTTCTTCAAATAGTGAAAAACATCTTCCTTTCGGCATGAGGCATGAAGTCCTCTAGCTACGACTCGTATCGGTCTTTCAGATTTATTTTCATACGTATACCACTGGATTTTTTCTGTATTCAGTTTATTAGGTACCTGTCTGAGTCCTTTACGTTTACTTTCCATTTGTTATTGTTGAACGATGTTACTTCAAAACCGGATAGCAACAAAGGTTTGGGAAAACAATGCAGTTTATTATAGTCTGCAATTCCGATCACGTATATTATTGGAGGTGGTCGTACCTTATTTCGTGGATTTTCTTCGGCACGCGTGCTTATTTTGCCACGCTGTTCTTTATCTTCTCGTTTATTTTGCGTGTTTTCTTGCCTCGTTACCATTTCGGGCGAAAAGCCAGCTTTTCGTTTTTTGACTGGTCGTTTTTTTTAGAATCCAATTGGTTTCCCGACTTAGTTCGTCATCATCCGTTTTATAATCCGTGTTATCGGGGACGTTTGAACTCGCAGCAGACTCATTACGAGGTTTCGATGTATCATTAAATGCTTTATTTTCTGCTTTAAGTTCATTTAATTCCTTTCTTAGTTCTTCGCAGAGAAGTTCCATTTTACTTAGCCTGGTCCGGAGTTCCGTATTTTCGTCCGTAAGGCTTTGAATTTTCGTTGAAGTCCGTTGTTCGTGCGCCGACACTATCGATGTCGCCGGACTTCTAGTTCCGCACGTTTTTATGGTAGATCTTGATGTTGGATATCTAACTACCCTAGTACCTTTTTTAAAAGGGTCAGATGAACGCAATGCTCTCTAAAATGTCCATATGGTGAAGTCCATCGGATTGAGGTCGGGCTATTACGAAGACCAATCTGCCGTCGAAATGAAGTCAGGAACGTTTTCTCGAAGCCAAGCCTGAGTTGTCTTGGTTTTGTAACCGGGTGCAGAGTCCTTCTGGAAAGTTCAGTGGCCTTCTTTGAAATGTTTGGCTGCCCATGGTTTTATACATAATTTTTAAATTTCAATCCCACCAGCACATAAACGAGCGGAGTTACTCTCACTCTCGGTTACTCCGACCCAAACTATCACGGACAATGATTTTTGACGACGAAATGCTCGCAATTGATCCAATTCATAGCAGAGCGTTCAGTCAACCAAACTCTATCGTTTTGTTTATTTAAGAATTGCTGCACAGTGAACACGCAATTTTTTAAGTCGCCGTGAACGCTGCTTCAACGCCTTTGATCTTTGGAGCCGAATTGCTTTCTGAGCAACTGTATGGTCTGAAACTTTTTGTATTTTGAAAGACTTGCGGCAAACACACCAACCTGTTTTGCCATCACCAGTGTCCTAATATCGTTCTATGGTCCGGTAGATGAATATACGATTCATCTTTAGATGCCGCAACTCATAAACTATAGTCGAAATTGATTCCTTTCCCAAATAAAGTGCGATCACTGAATCATGTTTCGTTTGCAAATCCATAGCGTCGGTTGGTGTTGTTTCTTTCGATTTGATGTTTCAAAGGTATGATACATCAGTCTGAAGTTGTATACACTTCAATTGAAACACTCTGTATAAAAGCTGAAGGCCTAAAAAATCCAAATATTTAAATAAAAAAAGCTCAAAAACCATCGTCAAAAATACTATTTTGATAATTTTGTGCCAACTATCACGCCAATCTAAACTTACGAATAAAGTTTCAACAAAATCGGTATAGACGTTCTTGAGTAGACAACGCATTTTACCCGCACTATATCCGATTTTGATAGTTTTTAGACAATACTAATTACAGTCGCTAATCAAATAATTAGAGCCACTCTAAGAAAAATATTTACTGAGCTGCTCAGAAATGAAGTATGGAAATCAAGGGTTTTACGTGAAATTAAATTTTTATTAAGAATTATTCCCTTCATCTGTACATTAGAAATCTTAATTACATACAAAATATAAATTAATACATGTTAATGTCGTCTTTATTGCAGTTACCTCTTATGTGCATTTAAGCATGATTCTACACATTCATTTGGACAAGTTTATATTAAACGCTTGACAAACTGACACCTTTTGGTAACAAGTTCCCTGAAAATTTTCACGGTTCAAGGGACCTCCGAATTCTCAACTGGGTTGATAATCGGACAAGTCCTAGCCCTATCCTCTGGCACTTTTTTAATAATAACATAAAGCAGAATCATGAATTGTGGGGTAATTGTGTGTAAATGTACCACTCCTGTACTGCAGCCAGCAAACTTGTCTCCAACCGTGGTGTCAGTCTTTCAAACACAATTAGATGCTAAATGTAAAAGTATTTAGACAGCTCTAGTAATATGATCACCCACTGTACATATCAGGACAAACATACAAATCAAATTTCATTAAAATCTCTTCAGCAGTTCTCGAGCGAAAGCCGTGTTGAACAAACTGACGCGCGGCCCGACTTACACTTGGCGATTTTTAATTATTTAACAAAAGACGATAAGCCATAAGTTGTCCGCATTTTCACTTGTGTCCATGAATCGCTAATAAATTACATATATAAAATTACCACTAAAAATGCGTCATCAATCATTCATTCATCAAAATTCATACGTAATAATCAAATGATCAAAATAAACCAACTGAAGGATTTATTACTTTAATTAACCGTGTTAACCCAATTAAATTTCATTGACTGTCTACCTAATATGCCAAAGAAGATGCGGAAAGGTTGTCCACTTTTCCATGGTCAACATTTTCGAGCTACTACCACTACCGTTGTATTTGACATTCCATATCAAACAAAATCAATCACAGACTGCACGTTACTTGACCTTATTAAGCGAAAACAGAAACACGTGCATTTGTGCGAAATATCGAAAGCATTAATTTTACGCACATTACTGGAAAGCCTAGCTACTTACTTTTGTTTAAAATTTTATTTCCGACATGAAAATTAACCCATAATTAACAACACTTTAAGCTAAACCAAAGTGTCTGATTGTTTATCAACAACAAAATTTTAAGAAAAAAAAAAAAAACAAATAAATAAAGAAAAGGAAAAAGATAAATACACTCCTTCAAGGTCTGATTAATTTTTTTTTTTTTTTTAAATTTTCAAACTAGTTTCACCACTGGCATAAATATGTACATATATAATTTATAAATTAACTTAATTATTGAGAAATTCCCATAGTACATACAACTACATACATAGGTGCCTATAGAAACCTTTTAATTAGCCAATTTTCCGAAGGGCTATCAAAAAAAAAACTAAGGGATCATTCCAAATCAAAGGTTTCCACATCAAGCGCTGAAATCAAAGTATCTCAGGGTTCACTGTGAAGAAAACAACTCAATGATGATGCAGAGGTTGTCAATAAAAATCAAACTGATATTAATCACTGATTAAAGTGTTAATTTTATGATGGAAATTTCGTTTGACCCCTACCGGTTTTATGTAATTATTACTACAAAAAGTTTATACTCTTTACACCATTTAATAGCTGAGGTTAATTAGTCCTTCTTATATGAATTCGTTTTAACTACTAATCGATAATCGATTCTCGTGACGTAAATTTATGCCATTGTTATTGAAACCGATTCAGTATTACAGCTATAAATTACAGGAATAAGGCACAAGCAATAAACAATTATTAGGGCAATGGCAGGAGCATTAACTTAACAATTGCTCAATTAAAATTAATTTCCTAGATGTGGGGCTCTAAACGTCAATAGCAGTTCAATAAATAATTTAATGGAATATTTCAATTGATTTGACTCATTTTTTAATTAGAGTTGCATTTAAATGATAATGACAATAATGACATTTCTGATCTGCTAATTTAAATGCCTATAACTGATGCTGAAACATTCTTAATGAGGAAAAATATACTAGCCATTAACTTACAAGAGCCTTACAAGAGTAAAAGATATCTTACTGACTTCCGTTAATTGACGTTTAGAGCAGAATTTAACGACGACTGGACATGGTTATCTGTATGGAAACACTATCAAGTAGTAACTGCGCCAAAGTTAGTGCCTTAGAACGTCATTTCCCGTGAAGGTCACACGTTGATTTTTTGGCAGAATTTTTATAATCAGCGCGCGCCGAAGGGGATATGAATATTACAATTATTAAATTGTTTCAGGGTACGGGCGTTAGGAAAAGGGGGAAGAGGAACGGAGGAGGAGCCTGAGCACGTTGGCTTTAAATGTTTGAAGGTTGTAGTGATGGGAAATATAGAGCCTGGTAGAATTTAAGAATAAACTAATAAGCATTCGATAAGTGACAAAGAAGGGGCGGCTTCTTTGCTGGAGGCCTTTTTGTAAAAGAAACGATAAAACGAGGTCAAGCTAGAAATACTTCTTTGATGTTCGAGAGAGTCTAAAGAATTGGCTATGTTTCGGATGTAAATTCTATATGCAGTGATAACAATATAGTTTTGGATTTAATAAAAATAGTAGAAACATTGTACTTAAACCCCTTAAGAAAACCTAGATGCTTCGCAAAGTTAATTGCTTTTTACTTCGAATAAAGGGTAGTACCAGAAAAAAAAAAGACTCATATTTTTTAACGACGTGTCCATACAAGGACTAACAGTTGCACCACAAGCAGCCCACTTGCTTCTTGGGCCAATAGTTAATACATGTTGTCCGCGAGTTGAGCATTTTGGTTTCTAAGTGTGTGGTTTAGTTGCCTTTTTGGATGCTTCATTTCAGTATATTCTGATATATGCACAGTGTCTGCGTAACTGTTGGTGTGTGTTTGCCAGGAAATTGGGTTATAAAGACCGGTAATCGCGCTCCTAGGACGAACACCATTGGGACGGGCGGTAACTAATGGTCTTTCTTACATGATGCTATAAACTCAAAGACTATCTCAGAAAGCTGTAGAACATGCAGATTCTGTATTGAAGTGGAGGATACTCTGTATTATATTCTAGGCTGACAGGCTGACTCGCAACAGAAAGTTCGAGGTCCAATTTTTGAATTTTTTTTTTTTATAATTTACGCGCGCCAAAGGGGATATGAATACCCTTATATTATTGCAGGGCACTGGCGTTTATAGACAGATATAGAGAGAGAAAGTAAGATTGGTGTAGTGGTTTAAAACTCAGGTGGTATTTAAGTCTCTGTAAACTCCTATGGTAGCCGGCCAAATAACTGGGGAGAATTTTTTTTGTGCTGTTATTGTCGTTGCTTTTGATTCACAGTATTTTTTTTCGTCCCCCTGATGTCATCATCACGATCAAGTTGTATTTTGAGCCACATGGTCACCCTACTGCCAATGTTATGCCTTCGCAGTAGACAGGAACGTTTTCTCGAAGCCAAGCCTGAGTTGTCTTGGTTTTGTAACCGGGTGCAGAGTCCTTCTGGAAAGTTCAGTGGCCTTCTTTGAAATGTTTGGCTGCCCATGGTTTTATACATAATTTTTAAATTTCAATCCCACCAGCACATAAACGAGCGGAGTTACTCTCACTCTCGGTTACTCCGACCCAAACTATCACGGACAATGATTTTTGACGACGAAATGCTCGCAATTGATCCAATTCATAGCAGAGCGTTCAGTCAACCAAACTCTATCGTTTTGTTTATTTAAGAATTGCTGCACAGTGAACACGCAATTTTTTAAGTCGCCGTGAACGCTGCTTCAACGCCTTTGATCTTTGGAGCCGAATTGCTTTCTGAGCAACTGTATGGTCTGAAACTTTTTGTATTTTGAAAGACTTGCGGCAAACACACCAACCTGTTTTGCCATCACCAGTGTCCTAATATCGTTCTATGGTCCGGTAGATGAATATACGATTCATCTTTAGATGCCGCAACTCATAAACTATAGTCGAAATTGATTCCTTTCCCAAATAAAGTGCGATCACTGAATCATGTTTCGTTTGCAAATCCATAGCGTCGGTTGGTGTTGTTTCTTTCGATTTGATGTTTCAAAGGTATGATACATCAGTCTGAAGTTGTATACACTTCAATTGAAACACTCTGTATAAAAGCTGAAGGCCTAAAAAATCCAAATATTTAAATAAAAAAAGCTCAAAAACCATCGTCAAAAATACTATTTTGATAATTTTGTGCCAACTATCACGCCAATCTAAACTTACGAATAAAGTTTCAACAAAATCGGTATAGACGTTCTTGAGTAGACAACGCATTTTACCCGCACTATATCCGATTTTGATAGTTTTTAGACAATACTAATTACAGTCGCTAATCAAATAATTAGAGCCACTCTAAGAAAAATATTTACTGAGCTGCTCAGAAATGAAGTATGGAAATCAAGGGTTTTACGTGAAATTAAATTTTTATTAAGAATTATTCCCTTCATCTGTACATTAGAAATCTTAATTACATACAAAATATAAATTAATACATGTTAATGTCGTCTTTATTGCAGTTACCTCTTATGTGCATTTAAGCATGATTCTACACATTCATTTGGACAAGTTTATATTAAACGCTTGACAAACTGACACCTTTTGGTAACAAGTTCCCTGAAAATTTTCACGGTTCAAGGGACCTCCGAATTCTCAACTGGGTTGATAATCGGACAAGTCCTAGCCCTATCCTCTGGCACTTTTTTAATAATAACATAAAGCAGAATCATGAATTGTGGGGTAATTGTGTGTAAATGTACCACTCCTGTACTGCAGCCAGCAAACTTGTCTCCAACCGTGGTGTCAGTCTTTCAAACACAATTAGATGCTAAATGTAAAAGTATTTAGACAGCTCTAGTAATATGATCACCCACTGTACATATCAGGACAAACATACAAATCAAATTTCATTAAAATCTCTTCAGCAGTTCTCGAGCGAAAGCCGTGTTGAACAAACTGACGCGCGGCCCGACTTACACTTGGCGATTTTTAATTATTTAACAAAAGACGATAAGCCATAAGTTGTCCGCATTTTCACTTGTGTCCATGAATCGCTAATAAATTACATATATAAAATTACCACTAAAAATGCGTCATCAATCATTCATTCATCAAAATTCATACGTAATAATCAAATGATCAAAATAAACCAACTGAAGGATTTATTACTTTAATTAACCGTGTTAACCCAATTAAATTTCATTGACTGTCTACCTAATATGCCAAAGAAGATGCGGAAAGGTTGTCCACTTTTCCATGGTCAACATTTTCGAGCTACTACCACTACCGTTGTATTTGACATTCCATATCAAACAAAATCAATCACAGACTGCACGTTACTTGACCTTATTAAGCGAAAACAGAAACACGTGCATTTGTGCGAAATATCGAAAGCATTAATTTTACGCACATTACTGGAAAGCCTAGCTACTTACTTTTGTTTAAAATTTTATTTCCGACATGAAAATTAACCCATAATTAACAACACTTTAAGCTAAACCAAAGTGTCTGATTGTTTATCAACAACAAAATTTTAAGAAAAAAAAAAAAAACAAATAAATAAAGAAAAGGAAAAAGATAAATACACTCCTTCAAGGTCTGATTAATTTTTTTTTTTTTTTTAAATTTTCAAACTAGTTTCACCACTGGCATAAATATGTACATATATAATTTATAAATTAACTTAATTATTGAGAAATTCCCATAGTACATACAACTACATACATAGGTGCCTATAGAAACCTTTTAATTAGCCAATTTTCCGAAGGGCTATCAAAAAAAAAACTAAGGGATCATTCCAAATCAAAGGTTTCCACATCAAGCGCTGAAATCAAAGTATCTCAGGGTTCACTGTGAAGAAAACAACTCAATGATGATGCAGAGGTTGTCAATAAAAATCAAACTGATATTAATCACTGATTAAAGTGTTAATTTTATGATGGAAATTTCGTTTGACCCCTACCGGTTTTATGTAATTATTACTACAAAAAGTTTATACTCTTTACACCATTTAATAGCTGAGGTTAATTAGTCCTTCTTATATGAATTCGTTTTAACTACTAATCGATAATCGATTCTCGTGACGTAAATTTATGCCATTGTTATTGAAACCGATTCAGTATTACAGCTATAAATTACAGGAATAAGGCACAAGCAATAAACAATTATTAGGGCAATGGCAGGAGCATTAACTTAACAATTGCTCAATTAAAATTAATTTCCTAGATGTGGGGCTCTAAACGTCAATAGCAGTTCAATAAATAATTTAATGGAATATTTCAATTGATTTGACTCATTTTTTAATTAGAGTTGCATTTAAATGATAATGACAATAATGACATTTCTGATCTGCTAATTTAAATGCCTATAACTGATGCTGAAACATTCTTAATGAGGAAAAATATACTAGCCATTAACTTACAAGAGCCTTACAAGAGTAAAAGATATCTTACTGACTTCCGTTAATTGACGTTTAGAGCAGAATTTAACGACGACTGGACATGGTTATCTGTATGGAAACACTATCAAGTAGTAACTGCGCCAAAGTTAGTGCCTTAGAACGTCATTTCCCGTGAAGGTCACACGTTGATTTTTTGGCAGAATTTTTATAATCAGCGCGCGCCGAAGGGGATATGAATATTACAATTATTAAATTGTTTCAGGGTACGGGCGTTAGGAAAAGGGGGAAGAGGAACGGAGGAGGAGCCTGAGCACGTTGGCTTTAAATGTTTGAAGGTTGTAGTGATGGGAAATATAGAGCCTGGTAGAATTTAAGAATAAACTAATAAGCATTCGATAAGTGACAAAGAAGGGGCGGCTTCTTTGCTGGAGGCCTTTTTGTAAAAGAAACGATAAAACGAGGTCAAGCTAGAAATACTTCTTTGATGTTCGAGAGAGTCTAAAGAATTGGCTATGTTTCGGATGTAAATTCTATATGCAGTGATAACAATATAGTTTTGGATTTAATAAAAATAGTAGAAACATTGTACTTAAACCCCTTAAGAAAACCTAGATGCTTCGCAAAGTTAATTGCTTTTTACTTCGAATAAAGGGTAGTACCAGAAAAAAAAAAGACTCATATTTTTTAACGACGTGTCCATACAAGGACTAACAGTTGCACCACAAGCAGCCCACTTGCTTCTTGGGCCAATAGTTAATACATGTTGTCCGCGAGTTGAGCATTTTGGTTTCTAAGTGTGTGGTTTAGTTGCCTTTTTGGATGCTTCATTTCAGTATATTCTGATATATGCACAGTGTCTGCGTAACTGTTGGTGTGTGTTTGCCAGGAAATTGGGTTATAAAGACCGGTAATCGCGCTCCTAGGACGAACACCATTGGGACGGGCGGTAACTAATGGTCTTTCTTACATGATGCTATAAACTCAAAGACTATCTCAGAAAGCTGTAGAACATGCAGATTCTGTATTGAAGTGGAGGATACTCTGTATTATATTCTAGGCTGACAGGCTGACTCGCAACAGAAAGTTCGAGGTCCAATTTTTGAATTTTTTTTTTTTATAATTTACGCGCGCCAAAGGGGATATGAATACCCTTATATTATTGCAGGGCACTGGCGTTTATAGACAGATATAGAGAGAGAAAGTAAGATTGGTGTAGTGGTTTAAAACTCAGGTGGTATTTAAGTCTCTGTAAACTCCTATGGTAGCCGGCCAAATAACTGGGGAGAATTTTTTTTGTGCTGTTATTGTCGTTGCTTTTGATTCACAGTATTTTTTTTCGTCCCCCTGATGTCATCATCACGATCAAGTTGTATTTTGAGCCACATGGTCACCCTACTGCCAATGTTATGCCTTCGCAGTAGAGTTGACTTAGCTTTTGCAATTGATCGATTTTTTTTGTTTATTTCATGCGAATAGATGATTCTTGATATCAGGATTTGAATCGTGAACCCACAGCGTGACAAGCGATGACGTTACCACTACACCACGGCCACCCCCTGTGCTTTCTTGGCTTGGAGCTGCCTGCCTGTAAAATTTAAGTTTCCTAGGTCTTAAAAGTTGTTTAATAACTGCTAGAAAATTATTACAATGTAGTAACTATTTTAGTAACTATGTCAAGTGTGAGCAGTAATTACATCCACAGTGTTAAAGGCATTTTACTGTTTACTCTAAATAGGCCACTATGTGATGTAATTAAGTAAAGTGACATGACGTTTTCATAATCGAAGTTGTAAAATCAATCAAATAGATGTAAGATCAGTAATTAACGATGAGAATGTGGAAATAATCGCATGGTTGTTAAGATAAATGATTTTGTAATTGTTCTGCACAATGTTGCAAGAAATGATTTTATGTCATCTAACAGATATACATATTATACATAGATAATTAATGATAAAATAAAACTAAAATTAGTTCAAGAATTATTAGTTTGTTTCAGCTTAAATAGGATACCCATCCCGAGGTGTTCAAATTTCAAAGCTAACTAAATTTAAAAATCGACCTATATTCCCGTGGATTTGTTTTGCCGAACTATTAACAATTAACAAATAAGCCTCTTTGTGTCCCAACCATACAAAATTGTCCACTATCGTCCATTTTGCTAAAAGTACAAGATTTTCTTGATCTACCTATTTGTATTTGCCAATTATAAATGTCGTTAGTCAGACATGTCTTTTACAAAACAAACAAAATATTAAACAAATCTACGTACTCAATTGGAGTCAAGTAGAATTTTAAAATTTTTGCGTAATAATAATGTTTTACAATAAAGAAGACTCGGGAAAGAAGAAGAACAACAAAAAAGAAGATTATAATAATTAATTGCCTTCAAATACCGATAACAGATGACACCAATAATAAAACGTTTTGATGGACCAAACAACCTTCGTGGCCACAGAACCAAGTATTTCAATTTAATTTGTCATTAATAAATCCCCTAGATTTATTTATTCATGGTTTTTTTTTTGTTCGTGTTTAAAAGAAACTTGCTTTTTGTTTGGTTCTTTTTCGGCTTCCTTATCATTCGATTACTTATGAGAACTTTGGCGTACGTGCTCTAAATTTCTGTGAATATTTTGCAAAAAAAATTGGCAACACCACAGCCACCTAACAAGGTAAAGTATTCACTTAGATTTTACGTAGTAAATATAAATAGTAAAAAATAAAAGGAATGACTTAGTGTAAAGATTACGTTCCAGAAATTTTAAAATTTTCTTTGTCGCCATAAAACCACAAGATAACACAAATTGCGTATATGAATCGGTTGGAAAAGGTAAACAATAATTGATTGTGACGGCGATTATCAGAAGGGTGGGTGGGTTATCTAATAGTGGAAAGTTACATAACGTAGTTTAAATGTGGCATTTGTAAATGTGTATATTGATCGTGCTTTCGGTCAGCACGTGGGCTTGTAGGGAATGGTTTCTGCAAAGCTAAGGCGTCCTTCAAATTGTTGTGAATGCTGATGAATTTAATGCTAACCTATATAGGGCTCTAAACTTCCTCTTTAAGTGATCGAGTTTCACAAATGAAATTGCATTCACTTGTTTACTGTCTTCTGCCTGATTAGAAAGTGGGCGCCCAGGGCACGTACGACTTTTGTATCACCAAAATGAAAGATTGCATAAATCGGAAGATAAGAGGGAGTGAAAACAAGTCACTAGCGTGATTAGGTGATATGTACACTGGGTTATAGGGTACGTTCTACTTTTAGGTTTAACACTTATTTATAAGGAAACTATGCAATGTAATCTAAATATGTGAGGGCGTAACCCTGTATTTTGATGCGGCACTCAGTAACGTTTTCGTGTCTAATACAAATATGCATTTAAAATCATTGTTAGCATAGTTCATGTAATTAGGATTTCTCATTTCATGGTATTTTCGCAATCCCGGAATTCCTAGAAAAAACATAATAGTAGGTGAAACAAATGCTAACGTTAAATAAAATTCAAAATCGAAAAGTATTATAAGTATACTTAATTATACAAAATTAAACATTACAAACGTTCGCAAAACATAACTGTAATATGTAGGATAAAAATATTTTATCATATTTTCATTATACAAAGATAGTAAGCAGTCCTCGATAAGATGCCCTTAGAATAACATACCTAGGTTAATTGCGATACCACTATGGAGGAGGGATTACGATCCCTATCAACTACTAGTTTTGGCAGTGCAGGTTTTGTCCAGATCGTTCAGATCGTTGAAGTATTTTCTTAGAGTAGCCCTTCTGATATGGGCAAGGATGAGAAATTATTGCTTGCAATGAACAGTGCCTAAGTACTTGCTTTTCCACTCTATTGGCGTGAGTCAGGTACTCGTACGCCTACTTTTTATATCGAGTGAACCTTGGGAGCAGACAGAGAATTATTATAACTTTTAGCGATATAGAAATGAAACTGATTAAAAAAAATAAAGTTAACAAAATAAAATAGGGACTGCAGAACTTTGACAGTTGATAGCGGCCATATTGTTGAAGCTGCATCTGTCAAATTGGCTGTCATTTATTCAGTCTGTTTTGCCAAATCACAATGGATGGATATAGCGTTCAACAACACGTGCAAATAATAAAATTGATTTATCAAAATGGGTGTTCTGTTCGGGCAACGTTCCGCGCGCTTCGCCCATTTTACTGTCGCCATAATCGTCCTTCCGAGAGGACTATTCGCAGTGTGGTGAATAAATTTGAGTCCACTGATTCAGTAAACGATCAACCAACACCCGTACGTGCAAAAGAATCCGAGGCAGTCGATTTCGCGTCGCTCACAAGAACTCGGTCTTTCGCAGACCACAACTTGGCGAATTTTGCGTCATGACTTGGACCTGCAACCGTACAAAATTCAACTGACCCAGGAGCTGAAGGTAAACGACCATAGACAACCACGTGTGTTCGCTGAATGGGCTCTGGAGTAGTTGGAAACTGACCCTAATTTTCATTGAAAAATCATATTCAGCGATGAGGCCCATTTCTGGATGAATGGATACGTGAACAAACAAAATTGTCGAATTTGGGACGATACCAATCCACATGAGATCCAAGAGCGTCCAATGCATCCCGAAAAAGTCGCTGTTTGGTGTGGATTTTGGGCTGGCGGCGTCATCGGTCCATATTTCTTTGAGAACGACGTTGGCCAGGCCATCACTGTCAGCGGCGAACGCTATAGGTCGATGCTTACCAACTTCTTTTGGTCTGAATTGGATCATATGGCCACCGAGATCGTGCGATTTGACCCCGTTAGCCTTTTTGGTGTGGAATTTTCTGAAGTCGCAGGTCTATGCGAATACGAGTAAGCCACAAACCACAGCGGCCCTCAAAGCCAACACAACCCATGCCATCGGTCAAATTCAGCCTGCTTTATGCGCCAGATTCATGGAAAATTGGACATTTCAGATGCGTGCCACCCAGAGAAGCCGCGGTGGATATTTGAACGATGTTATATTCCATACATAATGGCATCGATAGGCCTTTCAAACAAATAAAAAATTTCGATGATATCTCATACACACTTTCTTTTATTTAAATTTAAAGATAGGAATCGCTTAATGAAAGACCCTTTATGTAATTTAACACGGATATTGAGCTAGCTAAAGATAATATTTAGTACAAGAAGTACCCATTTTTTCATAATTTGTAATAAGTTCATATGCCATAATCATAAATAAATATGTAGATACAATGTGTGTTACAACCGCGATCGTGCTACTTTACCAATGTCTTGAAAATTCACAGTGGTAAGAGTTTACCGAAATTACCTTAAGTGATCCTCTATTAAGGCTTTCATGCAAAATAGTGCTGAATACTTTCAACCCCAGTGTCGATCGATTCATTTCTGTCTTAAGAATCCATTAGAAACAACCATTTTTTGTAGCAAAAGTGAATCTTATATTATATTGGGTATATTAATTTTAACTCGTAGTTTGTAACATAGAGAAATAATAACGTTAGACTCCTATAAGTATACATGGCTTAAATGCAACTTGATCGTGATGATGACATCAGGTGGAGGGAAAAAAAATACTGTGAATCATGAGCAACGACAAAAAGTAAAACAAACAAGCTCTCCAGTTATCTGGACGCCACCCTTGGAGTTTACTGAAAACTTACTACCACCTAAGTTTCAAACCCACTACACCAATCTTTCTTTCTCTCTCTCTCTCTCTCAATTTCTTCAAACGCTCGTGCCCTGAAATAATTTAATGGTATTCATATCCCATTTGGCGCGCGCAAATTATAAAAAAAAAAAAAAAAAATGTACATATATTTTTCAGCCTGTATGTCGCCTTTGTTTGAGCCTTAAATTTTGAGTAATGTTTAACTTCTTATATAAGCTTTGTACAACTAGAAGCAGTAAAAGTGTAAAATTGTTTGAAACTAGACTACGGATACGCCCACTTTTTAAAAAAAAAAAAAAAATCCTTTATTAAATAAAAATATTGACCTCAAATATGTATTCGTTGACTTTCTCTATTTTGTCCATATATTGTATGTGGCCACGCCTACTTCTTGAGGGCGTTTAAAAAAAATTATATATTTTGCTATAGCTATGTATGGTGATGGTCAAGTCTTATTGCTAATATTTAATCAAAATCCGTGAATTTCGATTACAAATGGTAATATCCATTTGTTTTTATTAGGGGTGGGTTAGTAGATGGAGCATAGGGTATTATGCGATTCGTTTAAGACGGATTGTATCTTTTCTGCATGTTTTATAAAAAATTCAGTATTAATATTTGTTACTAAAAATACCTAAAAGTAATCAAAATAACTCGATTGGATTTAATTTTAAGTTTTTCTGAATCTGGTTTTTAGGGCATTTATAATTTTGTTTAATCTTTTGACTTTCGAATCATAATTGACATTGATTTAGAAACTTTTTACTACATTTAAGAACGAGGGGAAACTTTAAAGAACTTTCTTGACGAAATGGTAACTTTACGCCATGCTAGAAATCTAAATTTAAATCAAAAATAACAATCTGCTGTGCATGTTGTCCCCAACATCAAAATGCACGTGCACGTATCGCTACAAAAAAAAAAAAAAACCGCTGGTAACGAAAATTCTTATACATACTCGTATGTGTCTGGTTTAAACTTGAAACCATAAGATCCGAACGCAATGTTTTTTTTTAAATATTGCCAATCAAGATCACGGGGTTTTAAAGAAATATGCGTGTTTTTTGTAAAACTTATTTTTCTATATAATAATTTATTTTTCTATTCGTGGTAATATCCTTGAATTATATAACTACATATATCAGATTCAAAAAAAGTCAAATCCACTCGAAAATAGGTCTTAAAAGATACGATCCAAGATTCGGATTAACTAATACTTGTTGTTGGATCAAAATCAGAAAAATACCTAAGACGAGTCCACATTTTTTCTAATCAAAATGGTTTGAATCCAAAACAGTTCTTTATAGATAGAAATTATAAAATATAAGACGGAGAAACATTCAAAATCTATGTATCAAACGAGAAGTGGGACTGTGAGAAAACTTATTTTTTATTTTTGTGTTTTTCTTGGATTCGAACCTTGAACCTCTCGCTCAGTAGTCCCGCACTTAACCACTGAGTCACGGCGGGAATAAGAGTTTTATTCCCACAGCCGAACTGGCAGATTGTCACCTTTCTTTATTTTATGCCTGTTCACGTACGAGAAAATTCATGCCTTGTTTAGGAACTTTCAATGCTGGAACAGACCTTCTTCTTTAATTAGCATTGTTAACAAATGATCGAAGTCACGCCCACTTTTCTTCAATGAAAAATTCTAAACTGTAATTCTTAATTTAAAATTAATCTTAAAAGTGGAGAAGACTATTATATCATAATGTTATTATATCAACATTTTAATAAGAAATTTCATAATGTCACGCCTTCTTTATTTGGGTTTTTGTTGAAAAAAAGTCTAGGATCATACGAACGATTCTATGGATTTTAAATTTTCCGAATGTTAATTAATTAATATTATTTTTATATGTTCTTCTTTTATAGTTCAAACTGTTAGCTGAAAATGTAGGTATCATTGAACACGATTATCCACTCAAACTTTAAGTCTGAATATGATTTTAAATGGGTACTGTGAAAAACATAACCGCAAACTAAAGAAACTTCCTACTCTATCAACATTTTATAAAAAAAAGTTAACACTATGGTTTTCAAAACGAATAAGTTTAACCTTAACCCCACTCATCTATCTACAGTTCACTGTATTTAAGAAACTTCTGACCTCTTTCCGATAAATAGAACCTTGTAACAATTAGAGGTGTTTTTTTTCAGTACAAGATTTGTAATTTAATTTAAAATAAAAAAAAATACTTACATTGAATCCGAATAAACATAATACGACTTCCCTTATCGTTTAAATTAAAATATATCCTCAACTGGAAATTCCTTTAATATGGCAGGATTACACACACAATATACACACGCGCACTTGTTTGTTTTAAGGTTTTTTTCTGCACTTTTTACACCACTTATCAAGAAATTAATACTGTAAATTGAAATTCATAAGTAATGAATTTTATTTGTAATGATTTACTTTAAAAATCGTACTCAGATTTGTCTTATTGTAGAGAAAATAATTTATAACGTTGCCGAAAGCACATTCGGCGGCGTTATGAAACCATTAGAGTTTTCTTCCAATGAAAATGTTCTGTACTACGGATGCAAAAGTGATAAGAAAGAACATCAAGGCAATTAAGCGTTTAGGTGCTCACCTAAGATCTTTTAACACACATCAAATGAACTGTGAATGTGATGGTAGGTACTTCTTTTCAAGAATACGTCACAGATATACGTCAAATGGAAGCTGGCAAGTCACAAGCCAAAAAAAAACTAATCAACATAAATGTATTCTTGTGGGTGCGTGTGCTGTTTTTTTTTTTCTGAACATCTATTTTCTTCATTCAGACAAATACAAATACACTTTTGTCCTAATTTGTGTAAACAAGTGCGTTTTTCCTCTGCTGAGCTTTAGATAGATCCTGTGATCGCTCTGTGTCACTCATTGGAGACATTTCTTTATAAGTCGGGTGCTCTTGAAAACGTATCTGTATTGCCCTGTGACTATCCTTTTATATACCATTCCAAATTTCGCTTGTAGATACTTCTTTTTTGTTTTTTTCTATTAGTGGTATCAATTGATTCACTTATTGATCTCTAACCGAATAAATTCAATTCACCCAATTGAGAGCGAAAAATAAATTCGTTCGCAAATTCTATGCAAATCTTATTAAAATCAAATCATTGAGGCCATTAATTGTGATTCTTTAATTAAATTATATGCTCAGATTTCAACAACCTACAGCGCAAACAGAACGCTGATGATCGATAAACGATGAACCTATGAACGAGTTCAAACACACATGTATGGGGAAATAATAATAAAGAAGATAGGAGACTGTCGCAGTAGTATTAATTTTTATCAAAATGGGTCATTGCAAATTCAATTGACTCTTACTCGGTAAAGTCCGAATAACACACATTTTGCTGACTACAAACATCACCACGGTTTCACTCTCACTTTTCTTTCTTTTAATAGTATTCACTATAGCTCCAGTGATTTTTATGAATTATTTCAACTGCTTTGGATCGCGATCACTCGATGATCAGCGAGAGATAACTTATGCAACAATTTGTAAAAGAATTTTACGATCAGGTGCCGGCACTTTTCCAAAGTCTTAAAATTAGAAATTTCACAAAAATATGAATCTATATACTGTTCCCTGTGAACAAATGATTTTTTCACACGATCAACCGCTTGCTGATCCAGAAAATCTTGAACTTGAAGATACCGGTGCCGGTGCGTAGAAATAGTAAAAATACTACACATTCGATATAACACACACGAATGTGTGATAAGGTGTTGAGTTTCAATTAGAAAATTCGATTCAAAATATTCTGAAGGGATGAATGAATATTTTTACCCGAAACGATCATTTGTTTATTAATAAATTTAACAAGTGTGTTTTTTTGTTTTGGTGTCTCGCCGACTTGACTGATAGCACACGCGTGTCTGTTTGACAAATGAGTCAGTGCCTAGCACGCACCGATTGTCGAACTTAATGCATCCACTGTTCATATTTAAAAATTTAGCCAGTCAATGCTCTTATCAACAACTACTGTGTGTACTCGGTTAAGGCATACTCGTAGAGTGAATTTTGACTACAATTTTCAATTATTGTTTACGTGTGATAACGCCAACTTGAGATAGTTGAATTGATTGTGACGCACTTGATCATCGTGCAATGGACTTGTGCGCTATAGGTGGGAGTTTTTGTTTATAATTGTTTATATTTGGCTTAAGAGTTTTCTTATGTGATATCAAACTACAGTAATACGCAGTGATTAAATAATTAGCAGTAGTGTTAGAAAAGGGTAACCGATTTTTTTTGTTTCAGTTATTTTTCACCCATGAGGAAAGATATGGTCTGTTTTGCTTTGGGCTTGGAAGTATGACTGCATTGGAAAGTTATTTACTTGTTTATCTTACCCATGAGTAAGATTTCGGCCTAAGTTGCTGATAGGGATATCCATAATATGTATAAAATCCAGGGCTGTTTTAAGACCTTCCTAGGCTCTAGGCACTTTTATTTCAAAAGACTTCTCTCCGAAATTTGTATTTATTGCATTGCCTATAATGTGTACCTACTTAAAGCGAAATATTTTGGTCTTTGGCTCAGACTTTCAAACATTAGTCGTACTGATCAAGCTTTTATTAGCTATATACAGAAAGCAAAAAATATTGCTGAGCCATTTATTAAATCTAGTAAACGACATTGTCAGCTTCGGTAAAAAAAAAGTTAGCGATCTTGAGTAAGAAAGTGTGAAGAAAATTAAAGAAAAGGATATATTCTGTTTTTTTTTTTTTTTTTTTGAGATCCGGAAACAATAAAATAAGTGGAGGAAAGAAATTAAGTAGTGTAGAAATAAAGGTTATTACATAACTGCATTAGGAAAATTTCAAAATTGGGTTGTAAATTTTCTGATAAAAAACAGTTTTTCAACTCTGCTCAATTTGGTTTTCAAAAAGGCAAATCTACTTAAGATGCTCTCTTAGATGTTTGTTCTCAAATTTGGACAGGCAAAAAAATACATCAGCTTTATTTGTGGATATAGCTAAAGCCTTCGATATGGTTAACCATAACATTTTGTTGGGGAAACTTAGTAAAGCAGGTTTTCGGGGTTTTATGGTCGAGTGGTTCAAATCCTTTCTAAATAATAGATCATAAAGTGTGAAAATAGAAGACACCAGAAGTGGATTAAAGTCCATTAAAACGGGTGTGCCACAAGGCTCGGTGTTAGGACCAATACTTTTTTTAATTTACATTAATTTTCTATTTGACCTTTATCTTAAAGGAGTATTAAGAGCGTTCGCTGATGACTTAGGATGTGTGTTTTGCTCAAATAGCCCTCTAGATCTAATAGCAGACATTAATTGGGATTTGGACTTACTAAGAATATGGTTTGCTAAGCACAAATTAGTTATAACTCCCAAAACTAAAATTATGTTTTTCAGTTTGTCTGGGAAAAACTGTTTTGATGCGAATATCTTATTTCACGCACCGAAATGTCTTAAAATTAAACTGATTTACTGTGTCTGTAATTTCCCTATGACCTTCTATAGCGATCTAAACTGTTGTGATAATTGTTCCCTTATTGAGAAAGTCGATGAGTTCAAGTACTTGGGATTAATTAGTGACTCTAAGATGTCCTTTTCTAACCACACTAAGGAGATGCGAAAATACTTTCGCCTTACATTAAGATATATTCTGAGAAAATTCAGCTTTAAACATCGCCTTCATCCTAGTTTTCAACTGTTTCGTGATCTGAAAATTCTTCCGATTGCTTTAAAGTGTTAAAGAGATTTTTTATTAGATCTGGCAACCTTAATTTTAGAATCCTCGACAATTATAATCTTCGTTGAAAATCCCTGCATTTAGTCTCTGTACCTGTATTTCGGACTACTTCGTTTCGTAATTTTTATACAGTGTTTACTTGTCATTTATTTAATAAGTGACCAGAATGCCTTAGAGTAATAAATTCTCCAAAAATTGTTTTTGACACAATTAAAAAATTTGCTTTTTAGTTTTTCTTTTGATGATCTAGAAACTTTCGTGAATGTCCAGTCCTAGATAATTTAATATGTACCATATATATAAATCTAACATTTTGGTTTATCTGTGAAATTATTGTTCTCGTTTTTTTTTTTTTTGGTTTCTCTTCCCTTTTGCATGTTTTTTTTTTTAAATTGCTCAATTATTATGAATTTTCTTTCTATTTTATTTTTTATTTTTTACTTTTCTTTACTTTTTTGATCACCCCTCCATATTTAATATTAAGCTAATTTTTGAGGTGACATTCTACACTATTTTTATTTTTAAATATTGAATGTCTTTAACATTTCTCTATTATTTTGTTGGAATTGTACACTTAGACTAAGATGTTATTTATAAGGTATAAATCATAATAGTAGTATTTTGCTATGGAGCACATGCACTGGAAAAAACGATTACGTTGGGTACTATTTACGGAAAAGAAATTTAACCTCGAGCGTCTCGATGGTCTGGCGTATTATTACCACGATTTAAGAAAAGATGTGTCCATATTGAGCTGTCGGCAACATGGGGAAGGAATAGGATACTCAGGTAAAACTGATATAAAGTTCGTACCACAAAAAATGGTCAGCAAGAAATACCTGGATTTACGAGTAATTGGCAATGAAATAACATAATCAGCTTGAGAAAATAATAATTTGCCGCTGATTTTTCAGCAAGGTAATGTAATGGTTGTGAAAAAGTTGTTTTCAGATAACAATGCTGATGTTTTGAATTGGCCAGTGCGATCATCAGACATGAATATTATCGAAAACTGTTGGGGTATCCTTGCCAGATCTGTTTATGTTTAAAACAGGCAGTATGAGAATTTTGAAGAGCTAAAACAATTATTTTCAAATTGGCGCGGATTGATACAAAAAATATAAAAAAAATGTTTAAATCGTTGCCAAATAGGATGACAGAGATAATAGAAAAAGTGGAGGTCCTACCCATTATTGCCAATTAAAAAGAAAACAATTTACTAATCGGTACAATGTTTTTGAAAGTAAATACTAGAAATGTGTTATCTTTTTTTCCCACCTGAATTTGAATCTTTTTTTTTCGCTGTATTTTATTACTTTAAGAAACAAAATTCCATGCAGAAATTAAAATTGCTTTACTTTTTGTGGAAAAAGACAAATTCATTAAGTCTATTTTATGTATAAAAATAAACAAAACACTTGAAAAATTGATTGTACTATATTTTATTCGCTCACTGTATGTGCTATTCATTTGGAAATCACTCAGATTTGAAATATAAGCGAAATTGTAAAAAAATACTATTTTTGGAAAATGCATTAGCCATGGTAGAAAGCCATGTTCTAGCTTGTATCAAATGTTACTTAGATGTCAATTTTCAAAATCATTTTAGTCATATACGAGAAATAACCAATTCAAAAAAAACTCAACAGTAAGCACTTTACCGTTATACGATATTTTTCCAAAAACTTGGTATACCCTTTAGTGACATAATGTCTAACTCAACTCAAATATCAAATTTAAACAGAAACGTTAGAGCCGTTTTCGAGAAAATCTCACAATGAGCCATTAGTAAAGTACTGTTAATTTTGGGGTTTTCCGATTTCGTCTCGAAATGTGACCCCAGAGACCAGATATGAAGTTTAAAGAAAATCCGCGCGCGCTCGTGTGTATGTACATACAGACAGAAGAACAGATGGAACAGTAATATAATTCCGGATAACCAATTCGGTTTTAAGGCAGGGCATGATACAATACATGCCGCGTCTAAACTGGTATCTGACATCCAATGGAACAAAAGTAAGAAACAATGCACGGGTGCCTGCCTGATTGACTTGGAGAAGGCCTTCGACACCGTATGGTTAGAGGGACTCTTCTACAAGCTGAACAGACTGGGCATAAGCAAACCACTGTTGTACATACTTTATAACATGCTCACCGGTAGGCAGTTCATCGTCAAAAATGGCAATGTGACTTCTACTGGAACATTTCTAATTAAAAATGGTCTGCAACAAGGTGCGGTTAATTCACCGATCCTTTTCAACATTTACACGAGCGATCTGATAGGATCACTACACCATGCCATAGCGTACGCAGACGACTTGATCGCGTACAGATCAGGACCAAAAATCGAGGTCATTGCAATTCTCTTGCAACGTGACTTCGATAAGATTCAGCGATATTGCGATGACTGGAAGTTGAAGATCAACTTCCAGAAATCGGAAACCATTCTTTTTAGGACGCCGTTGTCTGGGGCCTCTAGGGATACCAGAAAGAATTGGCGAAAGTTCTCAATAGTTGGACCGCACGGACAGCCACTTGCGAGTCGAAGTGTAGTCAGATACCTGGGGCTCTGGTTAGACCAATATCTATATTTTAACAAACATATAGATGCTGCTCTGGCCAGAGCCAAAGGTGCTTTTGCCCTTACAAAGAGACTTTTTTATAGCAAGCAACTCGATGCAAGGGTAAAGGTAATCTGCTACATGGCCCTCATTAGGCCCATGCTCGTATATGGATGCCCCGTGTGGTTTAACGTGGGAGCAAGCTTGTTGGAAAAGATTCGGGTGTTTGAGAGGGCTTGCCTTCATTTGTACAGAACACCAGAGTCCCAGTACATAAAATTCTATCCCAATGAGGTCCTATACAACGGGGCTAACCTAATAAGAGTGGATAATTTCGTTATCAAGCTGATTCGAAGGCACATTGCAAGAGCAATGAGCTCGACGAACAACCTGATCTCCGGGGCTTATTACCCCAATTACGAGTATCATGAGAGAGTGCGCCTTAACGGCTTTGTTCCCCCAGAGGCGTTCCTCTATTTTGATAAGAAAGGTCTGATCCAGGACAGATTGGCAGTGCCGCTAATCTTCCACGTTGCTCGGACAGCTGTGGATAGGCGACTCAACTACGACAGAGACGTTGCACACGGCAGTGTGGAGCGTCTCCGGTTTAGTAGGGCGGTATCGGGTCGCGATATTTATGACGTACAACGTCAGTACGGTCGTTTTTGGTGGCTAGCCGAAAGAGAGGAAACTCCTTCGTCGTTTCCTCCTAATCCAGGGTAGCCTGTTGCATATTTGAGGTTGGCTGTTTGTAGTCCATGGCCGACTTACATAGTTTTAAGGTTTAGGTAGTGTTATGTAAATAGGTTGTAAGTAATATTTTAATAATAAAAAAAAAAAAAAAAAAAAAAAATCCACAGCACTTGGATTCAAAAATACAAAAAAAAACACAAAAACACAAAAAACATAAAAATAAAATAAAAAAAAAACAGCACTCGATAAAAAAAAAAAAAAAAAAAAAATTAAAAAACAAAAAAAAAAAAAAAAAAAAATTTACGTAGAATAAGATAGGCTAATTTAGAATAAGATAGCTTAAGATTTATTTTAAGGTAGTTTATAAGTTTTATATATAAGAACATTAAAAACAAAAAAAAGTTCATATACTAAGTTTTTTCATTTGATTAAACATTTTTCTTAGTAGTAATAGCCAATAGAATAATAAAATAAATAAATAAAGAATCTTAAGTTAGTTACGTCGAAAGACATAGTTTTAAGTATTAGGTTTAACTTAGAACGCCCGCATAGGGCCAGTAAGTTAGAATAAGAATAGTTAAGTTAGTTAAGCTAGTTTTAAGCGTTTTTTTTTGTCTAGCAAATAAGTTACAATGAATTTAATAAAAATGCATTAAAAATGAAAAAATGAAAATGACAGATGGAATTGAGAGACCCACTCTTCGAGTTTCTCTATTATAGTAATTTCAAGTTGTATCAAAATATCGACATCGACAATTTAAGGAATCCAATACTTGCCCTTATAAGTTCAAGTAGAAAGTACTTAGTACTTCAACGTTGAACGAAATGTTAACTTTAAAATTTTGATGTTATAGCTGGAGTTTCTACCTTTGCTAGAAAACTAAAATCATTGTTAAAAATAAAATTCTGTGCTAAAAAAACAAAGGTGCTTGCTAAAAAAAACGACATTTTTAAATAATTTTAAATTTATATAATAAAATTTTTAAATATTTTAAAATCTTTGGTAAAAAACAGAGGCGTATCAATGTAAAGAATAAAGTTAATTGAGGCTAGGTTTAACGACTGGTAAGAAAATTGCGTTTTATTCAAAATCTACTTGCAAGTACCTTTGGACAAAACTTGACTGACCCAAGAAAAGCAGGGACGATAACTGTTACAATATGTACAGAACAAATCCCAGAGCAATAAGTATTTTGTGATTTTTATTTAAATATGTAAATTAATAATATTGAACCGATCACGATTTGTACTTTAAAAATCATAAGTAAAAATTAAATTATGAGTTTTGTTTTTAAAAATCAGACAAATTATAATCAGTTTTTTATGTTTGATTTTAAAAATTAAAAATTACAATCTGATTTTTACTTTTTATTCGATATTACTCGTACTACCAGTAATGCTCTAACCATTTTACTACCCATATCCACAAATGTGGGTACATCTTTAAAATCGTTTCAAACTATAATCCAATGATTTTTCTTTGTATATTCTATTCAGGGTAAATTTGATACATAGTTTGTAACATGAAGAAATAAAAGCGATAGACCCCCAAAAGTATATATGTATGTATATGTGTAATCAGCATCAAAAGTTATGACGATTTAGCCATGTCCGTCCGTCCGTATCTCACTACTTTTTGAGCCTTCTATTTTAAGCTAAATGAAATTTAGTATATAAGCTTTCTGGATTCCGAAGCAATACAAGTTTAAAAATTGTTAAAACCCGCCCACTTTTAAGAAAATGTCGTTTTTCTCATTTTTGCTAGAACTGAAAAATATTATCTAGGTAAGATATATAGACGTTGATTTCTTCTACATTTCGTCCATACATTATACATGGCCACGTCCATTTTCCAGGGGAGTTTTCTTTAAAAAACATGTATTGCTTTTTCAAAACTGTTTACTGTCATTGTTAAGTCTTATTGTGAATATTTTACCAGAATATATTAGGAGCCACGCCCACTTTATTCTAAGAGAAATTTGTAGCAACAATTGCGTGATAAAATGTCTTAAAAATCGCGGAAATATCCTCTGTATAAAAAGATGTAATTACATATTTTTTAAAAAATTTCGCAACGCCACGCTCCCTTTATTAGGGGTAGGTTAAAAGATGGGGATGAATCCATACAAAAAAAAAAATCGGATATATTTGTTGCTTTCTATTTATCCACACACGCACCAACCATCTACGTACAAGTACGTTTGTGATTTCAACAAACTAACTTAATGGCAGTATTCCAACAAATATCTAACATTCAAAAGGCATCATTTGTTTCCTCTATGAATTACATAAAATTATTTAATATTAATCCGCTGTTGCTAAGCCATTAGAAACAAACACACAAAACAACCTTTTTTTGGAAGCCAATTAAAGCTGGTTAAATAACTTTTATCATAAATCAAATGCAGATGAACACATAGTATGAATCTCTTGCGAAAAGAAAAAAAAAAGAATATAAATGTTTTTGACTCTCTGAGTCATTCACCAATATCTTCATCGTCATCTGATGGGATTATTGAAAATTTTGAATGGAATTTGCTAAGTCATCTGCGATTTTGTTAACTAGTCGAGTGAGTTTCTTACCACTTCAAATTTTATGAAACACTCAAGCGCGTAGTTGCGTTAATTGATAGGGTATCAAAAAGGATTTGTATAAGATTTGCGAAGAATTTATTACTACATGTATTATAGTTATGAATAAAATGAGTTCATTAGAACGTTGACGTTCATTGATTAGTAAAATGATCACGTATCTAATTCGAAACGTGAAACTACATGTGATGAACATTTCCTTTGATTTAATTTAATTTAATTTCATGCTCAAAGTTTCAAAAGCATACAGGATGCATAAATTGGGCGCGTAAAGTACTTCTGAAACATACATATTTTCACATCACAAAGAAGGAAATGTTTGAAAATATTTTGCCATCATGTTACATGCTAAAAATATGCACATGTACCTATCTATATATGACTGTCAATGTGATTCCCTCGATGTATTCAAATTGAAATGTATAGAGTAGAGCACTTATCCAACTCGGAGAAAGTACTTCTGGGAATATAGTCTCTGCATTTAATGAACAGACAGCACTCCTTAACCGATAACTTCAATCGACTTTTCACAGAGGTCTCACATAAAGACAATCTAGGTAGGAACCACTGAAAAAAACATCTGCGCTAAAATAATCTATGGAATTGAATTTCACAAAACAAAAAAAAAAAGACAACAAAATAAAATCGTATGTCTGCTAGAGTTTTTTTTTTTATAATTTGCACGTGTTAAAGGGGATATGAATACCCTTATACTAATTTTTAGAACACGTGCGTTTTTGTGGAAAGGAAGAGATAGAGAGAAAGACAGAGTGGTGTGGTTTGAAACTCAGGTGTTATTAAGTTTCTGTAAACTCCAAGGGTGGCTGTCCAGATAACTGGGGAGTTGTTTTCGCTGTTATTGTCGTTGCTTATGATTCACAGTATTTTTTCTCCGTCCTCCTGATGTCATCATCACGATTAAGTTGCATTTTGACCATATGACCACCCTACTGCCAGTGTTATGCCTTCACAGTAGAGTTGTCTTAGCTTTCGCAAGTGATCGACGTTTTTATTTATTTCATGCGAAATAAATAGATGATTCTTTACATCAGGATTCGAACCGTGAATCAACAGCGTGACAAACGATGATGTTACCACTACACCACGGCTACCTTAAAGTTACCGCATGAAATTTAACATAATACAATATTTCATATAATTTCTATAATTTTGTCAAAGAATATAAGCTTTATCCAAACATTTGCCTGCAATATTCATACAATTTTCTCTTCTTTTTGACACAATGTCAATAGAAGTGAAGATAGGTGCGCTTCAACAAAGCGTGGATTATTGCCTTTCATCAACATGTTTCCAGCAACATTTCTCGTTACCAATTTCGTCAGACATCATCATTACAGTTCGTGGGTATCGTTATCTGAAAATCGTTTGTCATGCTTCTTGTCTTGTAACACGTAATAAGACCCCAGTTCTTAACCGCTACAAAAAAACGTAGATATTCAGCGTAGAGTTTGTGGCCTTACTAGTTCTTTGATTTCCCTGAAACCACCTGTGGAGCAAGAAAACACCTCTAGTAAAATGATTTATAAATATGAATTTATTTTTATGTAATATAAATAGGTCATATTAAGGTTATATGGATAAATTAATCAATTAATCAATTTCGATATGCACCCTATGTGGATCTAAATCTCACAAATCGACAAACCTACTCAACATTATATCAATGGACGCAATAGATGGCTTAGTGCTTACTCTTGCGTTAACCAAATACTGCTACTCGTACGTGCAATGGCGCTTGGTTCGATCTTTTCTTTTGATCTCGAACTTGGCTGCATCATTATCCATCCGCTCGAAGTGTCTGAGGGAATGTAGTCGGTGGGTTTTAGATTGTTGGCCTATCTTCTCATCATCTGTTTATTGCCCAGTACTCGGCACCATTGAAGAAAATTGTCAGGGTCTGTAGTGTATCAAAATTTTGTTCTTCTATTCCAGTTGATTTGTCAAACTGAAGTAGCAGCGGTCTTCGGGGGTAATTTGTCATTGCATGTGATTTGTAGAGTTTACGTACATACTCGTATATTACGAGGTTGGTGAGTTGGAAGTTATAACTGACGACAGTGACGTTTTGTCCCATGTAGGTTTATGGACAAATGCTTCTTCGTTTGTTGATAGAATGTACATATTACATTTGTACATATTCATGTGGAAAAAGCACACAAAAGAGATATCCATAAGGCTACTCGTACTCTCAAGATATGTATGAGCCTAGCGGGTAAGTCTTGGAAACTTAGACCGAACATTTTAAGATGGATGTATATCGCCATTGTGAGACCAATGATCACATATGGAGCGAGAGAGTGGTCAAAACAAACTAGTCTAGCTACAACGAGGGAGACACTAAAGTGCAAAGACTTGCCTGCATCTGTATTACTAGGGCTATGAGAACATGTCCAACTGCAACCATGGAAGTATTTCTGTAATTAACTCTACTTCACATCATAGTTGAGCAAAATGCAAAGCGGACGATCCTAAGGATGGCAAAGGAGGGTATAGGGAGGGAGAAATGCATCAGTTCGAAAGAATATGATGTACTTCTCCAGAAACCTCCCCTTCTAGCAATCGGCAGGGACGATAGTATTAGGAAATTTAACTTTGATAATAAATTCCGTACGAAGTTAAGTAATAAGAAGGACTGGAGCAATGAATCCATAATGTACGCAATTAGTAACCACGTAATAAAGTGGTACACACACGGCTCGAGAACTGAAAAAGAACAGGAGCAGGTGTAATTGGGCCAAGAACAAAGCACCCAGAACCTATGGGCAAAAGTACCAGCATCTTTCAAGCCGAAATAGATAGATGTAGCTAATTCAATCTCGATAGAAGATACAATAACTGCGACATAAAAATATTGTCAGACAGTCAAGCAGGGCTGAGCTTAGGCTGCTGTGGGGATCAGCAGGTGGCGGATAGCTGAACGGCATGTGATGCACAGGTTAGCTGCGAATAACAAATAAGCAGCTCCCGACCAAAAGCGGCAGAGAAGGGAGGGTGAGGCTGAAAACGTTTCAGAAACCTTATGAACTCTCTGTGAGAGGACGAGTCGGTGCTGTCCACAAATAGGTGCCCCACTCCAAGGAGTGGCGACGGGGGAACTCTCTAAACACGAAGACAACACGTGAAGTACTGCATACTAAGCCTATATACTAGGCATTAAGACCGAGCCCGGTAAGGTCTTAATTACGGTATACCGGACCATCGATTAGACTTTATTGCTGTGGGCTGACGGTTGTAGTATTCTGTTACCTTAGTATGTTAGAGTGAAATCTGATTGAAACGGATCCTGTGTCAACCCTCGCATGGCCTCCCTGCCTGCATAGATAACCATGGGATAATAGAGGTGAATACACATCCGGACGGAGATAGCGGCTTTGAGTGGGGACCCAATAGAGATGATACACTGGATTTCGCTGGTTTCCAGATCTCCGGAAAAGACAATACCAGCAGAAAAGCAGGACAGTACCGAACCCACTGGTCCCAGCTCTTCCAAAAGCACGGAAAAACCCGTTGAGATGAAGGAAAAATTGGACCAAATTCCCAGTCTGACCAAACAAAATCGGGAAAATGATGCGATGAAAATCCTTGGTAGCAAGATCAACGAGCTGATGATTTTCATCCAAGGGAAGAACAACATGCATCATGAAATCAGAAGACTGAAAAGCGAAGCAGTGAGGAAAACAGAAACGAACTCTCGACCCAAAGTACCCAGACGGAGGAAGTAAGTTGCAGTGCGACCTCCAGGAGTGGGAAGGACAGCACTTGCGGTCCCACATGCAGTCTTGCACAGAATCCTGGAGAGCAGGCGACACCTACAATCAAAAGGAGGAGAGATACAACTCTCAAGCCGAATAAGCAAACCAGTCCACAAAAACGCAACTTGCCTGAGGCAAAAAGAGAAAAATCGGAGACACAAGCGGTTGAAGGATTGGCGAACCCAGACCGAGAACGAACAACAGTGTAGAGACAAGGACCAACAAAGAAGCAAGAATGGACGCAGGTGAAGGGACGTGAAATGCACAGAAAGAAACCAACCCGTCCAGATGCACTTGAGATAAAGGCAACAGGCGAGAATTGTTGACCACGTCCGAAAGACCGTGAAAGGAGACTTATTGCTGCAACTGAAGAAAACAGCAGACAGCTGCTATCTTCGGACTTCCAACAAAAAGTGGAGAAGATCCTAGAAAGCAAAGCTGAAATCAGGACCGTGACACATGAGGTCACGATAGAGGTAAAGGATCTTAATGAAATCACGACCAAGGAAGAGGTCGCTCTAGCCCTCTCAGAGCAAATCGACCAACAAAACCCAATACCAGTAACTGCAGTAAAGTCAATGAGGAAGACCTATACTGGGACGCAGACAACAGTGGTAAGTTTGTCAGCAAGCATCGCCAACAAATCGTTAGGTTGGGTATATTGCAGACTAAGAGGAAAACCGGACCTGAAAAGATGTTACTGATGCCTCGGGTTTGGTCATTGTGCAAAGGACTGCAAGAGCGAAGACCGGTCCAAACACTGTCACAGATGCGGTGGAAAGGGTCATAAGGCAAAGGAGCCGAAATGCATACTCTGTAAAAGAAGTCGCCATGGCGCCAAGCACAGTATTGGAAGCATAAGATACCCTGCATTCCAGCTGGCGCTGAACGCTTCCCAGAAGCGAACATTAAGGTTATCCAACTAAACCTTAACAATTGCGAGGCAGCACAGGACCTACTTACACAGCCGGTTCGAGAGTACTATGCGGATCCTACAAGCAGCTGAATGAGGGAATATGGACGGCGGACACTTCAGGCAAAGCCGCGATATGGATACTCGGCCAACGAGCCTTCGAAGAGAAGAAGGCAGGCTTCGTGTGGGCCAAAGTTGGTGGCATTTACTTCTTTAGCTGCTACGTCCCTCCCAGCATTGGACTTAGTTCTCCTAAACTCAGGAAACGAGCTGACCTTCAGCAAAAACGAAAGAGGGTCAATAGTGGACATCACAGTGGACATCACCAGTTCGGCAAGAGATATTGCGTGGAGAGTAAGCAAAACATATACGCACAGCGATCAGCAGGCAGTTAAGTATCATCTACGACCCAGTCATACAGGAAATAGAGGAGAGCATAGGAGACAGATGCAGAATAAGGGGTGGAAACCTCACACCCTAGACGTCGAAGTACTCCAGCTGATGACGGAGGACATATCCCTCTACGGACCTGCTGCCGATAAAGCGAAGCAACTCTCGAGAGGAGTGACAAGAGCTTGTGATGATTCCATGCAGGAGAGAACAGCAAACTTGCGGCCCCCAGTATACTGGTGGAATGATGAGATCGCCAGACCGCGCGCAGATTGCCACAGGGCGCGCCGAATGTACCAGCGTTCCGGGGAACACAGCAGCCACGGACAACTCCGCGAGAGATTTATAATTGCCAGAAAAAACTTAAAAGCTGCAATTAAAAAGAGTAAAAAGAGAAGCTTCGAAGGACTGTGCAATGAAGCCAATCAAAACCCGTGGGGAAAGCCTGCCAAGTGGTTATGATAAAGTTGAAGGGTGGCAGAAAACTCTCGTACACGTCCTCAGTGTTTCTCGAAAACGTGGGCTCTGTGCTTTTTCCACAACAACATGGAATAGAGGAATAAACGGAGAGGAGAACCAATACGAGGGCGTTACCAATACCTCTCTTCACAGCAGCAGAAGTTCTACAAGTCTGCAAAAACATCAAGGATCAAAAAGCACCTGGTGTTGATGGAATCCCAAACATTGCATTAAAAGGAGCAATTAATTGGACCCCACAAATCTTTGCAGACGTATACAATGCTTACCTCAAAGAAGAGGTATTCCCCGATCAGTGGAAGAACCAAAGACTTGTCCTCTTACCAAAAGGTAATAAACCACCGCACGATCCCTCATCGTATAGGCCTCTATGTATGCTGGACATCATGGGCAAAATACTGGAGCGCATAATAAGTGACAGATTGGAAAGCGCGATCGATGAAGCGTGAGGTCTCGCAGACTGCCAGCATGGCTTCCGTAAGGCACGCTCTACGACGAAGTCGTAAAAAAAAGAGCCATCGAAGGAAGACGATGGAGGGGCGGAAGTAAACAGTACTGCGTAATCATAACGCTGGATGTTAAAAACGCCCTTAACACCGCACTGAAGTAACACTGGAGTGTTCTGCGAGCACTTACCGCCAAGAGAGTACCGGATTAGCTGCAGAAAATAATGGCTGACTATTTCAGAAATAGAATACTGTACTATTGTACCGACGACGGAATGAGGCAGTAAAACGTTACAGGCGGTGTCCCTCAAGGCTCCTTACTAGGTCCACTACTGTGGAATCTAATGTATGACGACGTCCTCAGACTTCGAATCCCGAGGTTCTCGAAAATAATTGGCTTCGCCGACGACATAGCGATCGTTGTAGTGACCAAGTTGCTTGAGGACTTGGAGCATGACTGTAATGAAGCTATCGGGATGGTACAGGACTGGCTAGCAAGCATGGACCTAAAACTAGCAGAGGAAAAGACCGAAGTACTGCTCATCAGCAGTAGCCGAGTTATGGAGACTATAAGAGTAACCGTGGGCGATCACGTTGTAGTTTCCAAACCAGAGCTGAAGTACCCTGGCGTTACTATAGATGCAAGTTTGACTTTTAAGCAACACCTGCAATATGCAGCTGAGAAGGCAGCAAGAACAACGGCTGCCCTGGCAAGGATCATGCCAAATATTAGAGAACCTAAGCAAAAGAAGAGACTGCTCTTAGCAAGAGTTGCGACGTCGATGATGCTTTACGGCTCCCAAATATGGGCAAGTGCCATGGAGACTAAATCGTACAGAAGAAAAACGGAGGCGGTCTACAGAACCAATGCCTTGAGAGTATTCAGTGCCTTTCGAACAAGCTCCTAAGACGCGGCATGTGTAGTTGCTGAAATGGTGCCAATAGACCTCCTAGTTAAAGAAGCCGAACAGAAATATCATGCCAACAAGACAGTGGTGTCAACAACGACGAGTCGAAGTGACGCCGAAGTACCGCCAAGAACAAACCTCAAAGAATGGCAAGAGAGATGGAATTTTTATGCCAAAGCCAGGTGGAAGCAGTGATTGATCCCCAATATAGACCCTTGGATCAATAGGAAGCATGGAGAGCTGAACTTCTATCTGACGCAAATACTTACTGGTCATGGATGTTTTAAAGCCTACCTCCATAGATTTGGACACGAAGACAACCCTTATTGCGCAACATGCACGGAAACAGTCCAGGATGCAGAACACATCATGTTTCACTGTGCACGATATCACGAAGAACGTAACTTGCTGACGAACAAGCCGAGTGTGTAAGGCTGAAGCCCCCCTCGCCATGAAATGCTTGATGGGAGTGCCGCGAGGACCAGGGGTAGGAGGGGAGGTGGGTTTAGTGGGTGGAAATCGCACACTGTTACTGAGTATGGGCTCAGTTTCGTCTTTGAAAGATTCCTACCTCTACCTCCCAACGCAAAAAATAGAAGACAGTCAAGCAGCTATCAAAGCACTTGACTCCCATGTCATTAAATCAAAAATTGTGTGAGAAAGCCTATACATATGAATTGGGTAGTAGTAACAAGGTAACGCTCTATTGGGTACCCGGTCACGTCGGAATAGAGGGCAACGAAGAAGCAGACACCATCAGAATCCTTCATTGAACCTGAACCATTCTGCGGAATAGGAAATCATACCATATGCGAAGAATTCAGGAAGATGGAGAAAGAAGACAGGGCAAGCTAAGAACTTCTGGGACACTACAACCGGAAAAGATTCGAAGCGTGTATCTGCCTTAACAACAATAACCTACGTATCCTAACAAGCTTTTTAACGGAGCACTGTAAGCTCGGGGAGCATCTAAAAAAACTAGGTATAACAAACTCCATGAGTTGTGTGGGGCACTGACCCACAAAAGATTCAAATACTTGGGCAGGTACCAACTGTCAAACCTAGTATCTAGGTGTTTGACTTTCGAAAACAAATCTGAAGGAATTATATTCCGAGGCGAAATCTAATGAGGGAATAAAATTATCCTAGGTTTTAGCAGAGGGCACAACAGACCATTAGGTCGTAGTGCAAGATAACCCTAAACCCTACACAATAATAATAATCACCTCATCATCTTTGAGAAACATAAATTAATTGCTATAGTACATTCCAGGAGTATACTATCAAGTCATAATCCGTGAACGTTATAGGTCGTCCTGTGAAGAAGAGCTCCATCAATATTCGATACAGTGCCGACCTTCTAAAGAGGTTGCTAAGCTAATTTCATATAGAAAACAAGTTGGCCAGGTGACATGTTCTCAGCTACCAACGCTATCGTACAAATTATAAAGTACAATAAATAACATGAAGTTAATCAAATTGAATATAATTGTACACAGTCGTTAGGAAATCAATTTAAAGAAATTAAGATGCAATTTCTTAATTACTTTAACAACAGATCTAGACATGGTCAAGCTTTAACTTACATGTACATATGTACATAGGTATCTTAGAAATCGTAGATGTACATACTGCAATTATAATTGTTGTTTACACCTAATGTTCTTTTATGAATTACGGTTAATTGATGAGTATATTTCTGATAAATTATCCATCATTATAGGGATACATCCTTCGGGTTTAATTAAATTTCTAGTATACGTATATTACTATAGAATAATTTCTCAAGCTAGTTATCTGGGATATATGATTTTAATTTGTTTAGTTTTGATGGATTTTTTCAATAATATGACAGAACTCGTGTAGAGATAAGGTACTGTCTATTAAATACGTCAAAGATGCACTTTGATTTTAAGGTTAATGGATTTTTTCTGTTCAATTTTCAAAAGTAATTAAAATAAACACATTTTTGTTTTAAGCATGCAATTTGTATTTACTTAACAAATATAATTTATTTTAACATTCTTTTTTTGAATTTACTTTTTTCTCATTTTACAAAGTTTCTTTTTTTGATCAACAAAAGTTTACAATTCCGTTTTTTTAATTTAAAAGTAAAAAAATACAATGTTGATTAATATTGGCATTAATATTGAAAATTTAAGTATAAGTATTACACCGACGAATTTAGTATTTAGAATTAAAAATTCGCGACATCTTTCAAGATTATGCTAAGCGTTTTCCGCGTGTGAACTATTTTTTTTTAATTTAGATGGATTGTTATACAAGTTACTGTTTTTTTTTTAAAGAAACTATTAATTAACATTTGGCATTTTGTTTTTTTTTTAAGTTATTACAATAGAAATATAAATAAATAATAAAATCATTAGTTTAATATTTGTTGCTCAGTTTTCCAGTGGCCTATTGTGATTCAAGCGATTTTTCTATCATGGTTTTCAAAATTGAACATTTGTTGTTTCATGTTTTCGGTTTTTGATAGAGTATAGGGAGATAGAAGCATCGGTAGGATATTGAATGTCTTAAATTCTGGAAGTTTTATATTGAGCTGAAAGAAAAAAGAACTACGTTTGATAATCTAAATAAAATGTAGAGAAAAGTTACGATCCGACTGGAACGGATCGATACCCAATGCCTTATCTTCTAACACATCCCAAATAAAGTAGGCGTGGCGGGCGGAAATTCCTAAACACGATGTCATGCGTATCCTTCTATTCAGAGTATACCTCCGCAATTTTAAAGAGATCTTATGAGACAAATTAATTTTATGGCTTCTTCTTATAATAAGTTCATGGATTCTGATGAGATCTTAAACATAAGTTTAGTAGTTTCAAAAAAGCAATGTCATGTTTCTTGAAGAAAACACCCCCAAAAAGTGGCAGTATACAACGTATGGACGAATTGTAGAAAATATGAATGGCTATATTTTTTGTTAAGGTGATATTTTTCAGTTTCTAGTAAAAATAATTTAAAAAAAGGGGGATGCTTTTAAAACTGGGTATACTTTTAAAACATTTGTACACTTGTACTGCTTCAGGTTCTAAAAAGATAAAATACCAAATTACATCTTCCTCATTGAAAATTTAAGACCCACAAATTGGTAACATACGGACGGACAGACGGATACACGGACGGAAATGGCTAAATCGATTTCCGATGCTAGGTGTATTTATTTTTGGAGTTCTGTTATCATATCTACAAGTATATACCATTTAATACCGAAATTCATGGATTGCAGTAAATAAGTATGAAGAAGGAAAATATGAATTTTTGAGAAAATATTCGCAAAAAGTGGGTGTGGCCGTATTCAATATATTCACAAATTTTAAAAAATGTATACAGTCACATACATAGAACGTTTTTAGTTATAGCGACCAGTCGTATATAACGACAATTTCTTTCCCTAAACTTAGGAACCGTTGCCGGTTATTCATGCTGATCTGAATTCTTTCTGTACGCGAACGCTATTCGCACATTTTTGTTGATAAAATATATTACATATTCGGAATATTGCTTTTGCACACGAGTACGCGGATAGACCTATTATAAAAATTACTTAAAGCTGAGGAGTTTGGACAACTTTTTAGTAAAGGTGAATACAGATGATCTAAAATCCGGATATGAAGCTTTCGTCGACTTAACTTCACTTATGTCGTAATACGTTCCTCAAAAGTTTCGACTTAGACTGTACTTTGTTAAGACGATATTTACTTAAGACTTGTCTTTTAAAGTTTATTAATCCAGTGATAGAGAGAGAGAAAAGGATATAGAGGAGAACTAACGATTAGAGAGGAAAGGATGGACTAAATTCACCGCTCTAGCCTTGCGTGTTGACGAGTTTGTGATTTTAGCCTCTCTTAACCTGGAGAAACAGACGCTATTCACAGCCGCTCATTTTTGGTTGATGATTATTTGAAGACGACATCTGCACATCTTGTCGATATTTGACCAAGGTCAATGGATTTTATTCTAGGTATTAGTATATGAAGTTTTTCTTAGGAAAATCGCAGTGCCAAACTGCAAAGACCTCCACACCAATTCAATATTCGCTGCTTGTTCGGGACTGTTTATTTGTAAATACATACTTATTCGCAGATAACACTTACATATATCTAAAGGCCGTTCCAGGATCCACAACCCGTGGACCTATCCGGATACATTATATTTCATCATCCTAGCTCAAAATCTAATTTCCAAACACTAGTGACATACAGACCAACGGACGGACAGGCGGACGGATGGACGGACTTGGCTAAATTGATATAACGTTTATTTAATTTGCCTATTGTTTCTCTATGTTATAAACTAATGTCTAAGTTAATATACCCTATAGCCTATGGTCATCTTACCGAATTGATTTTTGGTGGCTTCTCACCATTACTATTCGCCCATATCGGATCAATCCAGAATGGCATGTTCTAGAAAATACCAAAAAATGTTTTTCCATTCGAAATAGAAAGTTCTGTATAAAACTTACATCCGATGGTGGAGTATCCGGTTTGGGTGGTTCATACACCGGACACATTTGCATGTTGGTAGTCAATTCGAAAATACAACTGCCTTGATCTGTGTTTGCATTTGCAGTACTATTGTAGTAGTTTGCTTGACGACGATCCCACAACTTGGAGAAGCCCGTTGGATTCGTGCCATTAACACTTCCCATGCTAGTGTTTGGATCGGACAGAGAATTCAACGATGAGTTGAACGACATGTTAAATCCAGAGTTGTTAAAAGAATTCTCCTTGTTGGTGCAGGATGTCGATGTTGTGTTTAACATGTTGCTGGCACTAATGTTGAGATTGTTGCTAGACGAGCTGTTGTTGAAGCAACTGGTGGTTGTTAGATTGTTCTTGCCACTGTTAGTGGCCATTACTTGTGGTTGTTTGGTGGGAACAGATTGTGGCTTTTGATAAAAATTTGAAGGGAGTTTATTTGATGGGATCTTTTGAGTAACTCCTGATGGTTTTGCCAGTGAGGAACGATTACTTTCAGTCAGTGGTAGACGTTGCGGGCGTACTTTCGATGGCTGTTTCTTGGAGCAGTGCTTTTGGACGCTCGTCGAATTTGAACCATTGCGAGAGATCAAGTGAAGAGCTAATTCGGATTGTAAAACTAGCGACACTTCACTACGTTCCTGAGTTGTTCCTATATTTATGGAGAATATATCTGGATAGGCACGAAGAATTGTATACAAATTGGGAAAACCGTGCTGAAAGCAATTGACACATTCCACATTGAGAGCATTCTTAATCTCTGATAAAAGCATTGTACGGTGCTCTATAAATTGAACCACTCCAATGAGGAACTTCATGAAGCCCGAGATCTTTACGAATTTCATATCTTTCTCCGTGATAATCTGAAAAATACAGAGAATGTACGAGTAAAAAAGAAATTCTTTAGCCACCATTTAATCGATCAACAGTAAAAGGCTTTTTGACCAGCAAAATACAATTATTTATTAGCAATTTATTAGTTTTTGTTCATCAGAAAATAATTTAATTAAAAAAAAATTCATTTTTGATCTGCAAAAAATTAAAACAAACAAAAAAAAAAAAAAAACAAAAAAAAAAAAAATGGTTTAGCTAATGTTTGGTTTTCAGAAAAAAAATACTTATTTTATCATTTTTTATAAGCAGAAAAAGTAGATCGGATTATTTACTTTTTCTGTTGATTTTATTTTGTGCAGATCAAAAGATTATTTTCTGCTGGTCAAATAATTACTTCTTGCTGATTATAAAATAATTTAATGCATATTTCGCTGGTCGTTTAATTATTTAGCTGATCACTAATAATAATAGCGACATTTTGTTATCTTCTTACCTCAACTGCGTGTTTCATGGCAGCAATTGAGTTTTCTGGAAGTGTCTCCTGGTACTTCAGGCTAAATGAGCTTATGAAATCATTCATAGGGACTTGATCATTTCCATGCTCTTGAATAACATTACAAGAACGATAACACTGAGTACGAAAGACGGCATCATCATTATGACAGATTATCCATATGTTATTGTCATTTTTCAAGACCTGAAATAAAATTTATTAACAAGGGTAAAGAGATATGGTGAAAGCTCACCTCAATATAAGGTAGCAGCTTAACACCATCATGAATGTCGGTAACTCCTAAAGCCTGTGGTTGAATATTGTAGCCAAACTTTTTCTTGTGCAACTCCAGAACTTCATCAAGCTTCATGCAAGTCTTGGATGAACCAGTAAACTCTCGAATCAATTCTTCCAATTGCTCGGCAAAAACTCTACGAGCTATCTTCGGCGATAGAAATACCTTTTTATCCTCATCATTGGTTAACTCCATTTCGACTACACCCTGGATAGCTTCCATTAGATCGGCGAGCTTAAAGAATCCATAATCACTAAGGCGGCACTGATACGCAAAGTGATAGTGGTAAGAACGGACGAACTTCTGGAACAAGATCGAATACTGCGGTGCATTGCGGAACAGCTCGACTACTTCACTGGCAAATATGCTGGTTTTTTCAATCTCAGCCGCAGTTTGCTTGCGTTGTGGAATCGAAATAAGGATGTCTTTTCCATTCTGCACTGTGGCGACGGTGACAATATTCGAATTTACCAATCCATCTAGAATGTCAACAATGTCGCATACTCCGTAGTCAGTTATGTCGAAATTACGGTGTTGAATTTGAGAGAATATAAGCGGGAGCTGCGACAAGAGGACGGATTTATTTCCCAAGGCTCTTAAAATTCGCAACAGATCCGAGGTAAATCGACGCACTTGGGTGCGATGAGTCAGAGTAATCTGACGATTCTCTCCATCACCCATAATCTGGACAACTGTGGACAGGGCCTCAAAGAGTTCAATCAGTTTGGTATATCCATAGTCAGCAACTCGGCACTGTTTCCCAAAATGGTTGTGATAAGCCGGAATAAAACGATTGAATTTCATTGTCGATTTTGGCGACATTTTCACCAATTCTACTACCTCTCTTGATATCTGATACAATGGATCCGACACCGATGCGTTTTTGGCATAGAACCGTCCATCTCCATTCTCCTTTCCCACGGCATTTTCTGGCTCCAGCCAGCCGAGGATCTTATTTCCAAAGCTATTAGTATTTATCTGTATTCCATGGACACAACAAACCAAATGTTCCAGGTTTACCCCATTTTCATTCTTTGTAATCTGAATATTCAACTCGCCCTCGATACAGTGAACCAAACTGGCGACAGGAATGTCACCGGGATGGCCCTTGAGCAGGGGATAAATTATCTGCTGAATTTCAGAGATGGTCATAAAGACGTTGGGCAATGGTTCGATCTCCTGCTCCGCCCAACCCTTGTGTTGTTCACGTTTGAAATGAATTGTGCAATATGGAACGCTGTGCTGTAACCCTTCCATTAGAGGGCTACTATCAAGTGAGTTAAACAACTCCGGTTGCAGGCTTATAAATTTTTCCTCATTGCTATCGGCGTTAATGTTGCAGATATCTTGCATTTTATAGAGATCCAGCACGCTAATGGATGTCTTGAAGCGAGATTGAAAGAGTTCGCGGAACTTGTACATTGGAAGGGTGTAATACGGAACATCCTTAAGTAGACCGGCTACTTGGCAACGTAGTGTATTAAATTCTGTCAATGATGAGTCCCGCGTGTAGGAGACAATCATTCGCTTATGCCCGATCTTCTTACGATGTAGATTGGCAACTACTTGCTTAGCGAAATTCAAATTCGGAACGGTAACCTTGGCGTAGGAACTGCCCTCAAACACCAATGACACCACAGGCGTTATCGGCTTGAGTTGGTTTAGTAGGAAATTTCTAAGGCTTGCCTCGTCCATTGAATAATCCAAGTTATTAATTTGTAATGTCACCACTTGGCTTGCATCATTTCCAGGTGACGATCCGTTAGCTTGATACTGCGATGTACTTCCATTGGCTAAGCCCTTTCCACTATTAACGCTAGTATTCCCTGTGCCAACACTCCCATTCGTGATACAATTGGTGCTTGTGTTAACAATAGAGGTTGACGCTACAGGGGTTACAGCTCCAGCCACAGCACGTGCATAGCTATAATCTAGCTCAGCCATACGATCATAGATTCCACCCCCAGTGGACTGCGACATCATTATAGAAGAAGAGCAATTTTGATAAATCGGAGCGAATTGCTGGAACTGCATATTCAAGGATGCAGTGGACGCTGGGTTACCCAGAGCTGTAGCGGAAGCTGCTGCCGCTGCTGCAGCACATGCACGATTATGATTGTACGGCATATAGCGATTTCGGTTGAAACACCCATTGCCAGTATTGTGCGCATACTGGCATTGCTGTGGTGGAATCTGCTGCGATGGCTGATTCAGCAGCGATGGAATGTTAGATGGCGGAAGATAAGTCTGGCTAGAAACACAACCACCAGCGGTGGGTTGTTTCAACATAGAATTGGTTGCAATTTTATTGTAATTCTGCTGATTAGCAAAGTAACTCAGCATGGAACTGCGTCCATCGTTCAAGTCAATTCCACTGGCCGTGCTGCTACATATGGCATTGTTATTTACATCGACCGTGGTGGATGTGAAATACGCCGATGTTGGGCCATAGTCTCCCATCACTGCTGCAGCCGGTTGAGGCTGTTGCGTCGCTAACCCCGTCGATTGAAGACAAGTTTTGTAATTCATAAAGCTGGTGGCCTCTTCAGGATGAAAGCTGTGTGAAATAGATTTGTTTGCCATGTCAGTGTCGGATAGTCAATCATAAATGTATTTGGTAACAAACCTGAAGAATCGATCTGCCATTTTAATGGTAGTGTTTAGCTTCTCGAATCGTCAATAATCTGGAAGGTTAGTTGAAAAGAAAAAAATATCAGCTAAGTTTTTATTAGTTCATTAATTTATTTATTTATTTATTTATTAATAAAAATGTATCGCTCACACCTAAGATACAATATCTTTAAATCGTGTAAAGCTAATCAAATGGTAATAGGCTGTTATAATAATTTAATCAAACTAATAAATTAAAACAAAAAGAAATAATAACAAAATAATAATAACAATAAGAATAAGCGGCAATAGTATATAATTATAAAGAGAAGGCAAAACATAAAAAAAAAAAAATACAAAAAATACAAAATCAAGTGAACACATAATTATAAATTTACAATCCTACCTAATATAACCTAAACATCAGCTAAATATCTGTACAGAGATTTCTTAAAACGACTCACACTATTGACCTTTGTCAGACTAATGGGTTCCATAGGGGACTGACATGGATAAAGAATTGACGTTCCAATGTGAGATAAGAAAAAGACGGCATAGGTTCTAATTGATTGCGCTAAGCAAATCATATCGTAAAAGTTGACCAGTGTGATATATATTGTAAAATAGAACTAAAACCCAATACTTCAAATGAGCATCGAACGGATATCCAAAGATGTTTCTCGCATATATAGGTACATGATCATATTGTCTGAACCCACATATATAACGGATTATATTGTTAAAAGCTGAGTTCAGTTTCCTTTTACTCTGGGCGTCAGTACTCGCAAATACCTCTCAGCTGTAAGTAATTATGGCGACTAGAAGCGTCTTAGCAAGCATGAGTCTTGTGCATAACACTGTTAGGCCCATAAGCTCCTTAATACACCGAACACTTTTCCTACAATTGAATATACATATATGATCTTCCCATTTTAAGGTTCGGTTGAATATTAGTCCAAGATTTTTAGCGAACTCAAATGAGTCACCACTACTAGATTTTAGCTTGAGCTTGTACATGATCCCCTTGGAAACATAAATCGCTACCTGTCCAGCGCGAAATTTACGATCTGCACGAAACATGTTGTAGTCACTTGCTCAATGAGAGCCATGTTTCTGAAATACGCATACAGTCAACATCGGACTCTTCAAAAGTGCTACGAAACTCATTTTGATTTGGATGTGAACTTTGTGCATTCAAGTAACAAATACGCAGCCCTTCTTTCTGAAGACACGTAAATATTCTCAACCAAGGTACGCAGGTCCCCGTCCATATAAGCAGAGCCTGTAAGATTGCTAGGCATAATAATTGACTGAATTGGCTTTTAATGATATACTTTGTACATATATATAGTAGATATAAACTAACAACTAGTTTATACGTATATGTACATACATAGCTGTGTGAAAAACGGGGATCTTTATTTCAAATCTTCCAGGCATTCAAAAGAATGAAAAAATCATGGGGCACGCAAGTTAATAAGAAATGAATCTAGCCGAACTGTTGCTGCAGGCTTTCCAGCGATAAGATTTAAACTCCCACTATCAGGTAATGATTGTTAAACATGCAGTAGTAAAAGACCATTAAAGGTTCGAAGAAAAGTAAACCACGTTCGCCAAATTGTAGCAAAATTTGTTTATAAAATATTGTTAAATTTCAAATAATATTTAAAAATTATACTAATCATTAAGACTAGAGTAAAAACCTGAGACCGACGTGTACAAAGTTAACTGCCATCAAGATTGAAAAACAGCCTTTGATTTTTTACGATTCCGAATTTCTAGGTAAGTCGAGAAAGCCGTACGAAATCAAGCTGCAGATAACATAATCTGTAACAAAAAACTAGCGAAAGAATGTTCGGAGACTACCCTGTGTTAAGACGGCATTACACCAGGTTGTATCCACAATAGAAGAAGCTTTTCAAACGTTTTTTTAGATATCGAAGGGGTATTTAACAATGTGAAAACTAAAAAAATTATGGATGCACTCTCGATATACTGTAAAAACCAAATAATAAACAATTGGCTAGAACACATGCTTACGAACCGCATTATCATAGCTTCACTGGGGACGAAACAAGAATAGGAACAGTCCGTACGGGAGCATCAAGGGGGGGATAATATCTCCTTTTCTGTGGGTGCTCACAATGGACAACCTTTTAAAAGCACTGGATGGAACCTGTGTGAAATGCGTAGTGCACGCAGATGACCTGCCGTTCTGATAATCATCGAAAAATCACCGAAATGATAAGAGTAATGACACCACTCATCGATTGCCCAAGTGATGTTGTTGAAAAATCGTATACGTTCTCCAACAACTTCGAAACAATTTTCCCCCCAAGAGAATATTGGACGTATGAAAGAACGACAAGAAACTCCAATGGGGTATCGGTACATACAGACGGCTCTAACATATCAGGGAAATCAGGGGCTGGCATCTTTAGTGCTAACCCGCCGATTGAACTTGCTATTCACCTAGAACCATTTGTATCGGTGTTCCAAGCAGAAGTCTATGTAATTATGAAAGCAACTGAAATACTCGCAGAAGACACCAGCGAAGGGAGGCAAAGCAGGAATTAGCGCGATCACAAACCCCATGTCGAAATCATGACTAGTAAGGGAGTGCAAAACTAAATTGAACTTACTTGCCAGACGCAATAGAGTCCGTCTTACCCGTGCATGAAGGTGTACCGGGTAACGAAAAGGCAGACGAACTGGCAAGGAAAGGAGCGGGCAACACAGAACTGAACCCGGATAATACATAGGGGTCCCTCTGACAACTATTAAAACAATAATCAATGAGAACACACAGCTCAGTAAGAAAGGAATCGGGGATATATTGGAGTTCGCCAGACGAACAGTACGATTCCCCGATCACTATACGGTTTAGATTCCCGTTGATACTCTCCATGATCCCAATACCTAAATCCCCTCTTAACGCACAATTCCCAAAGCACAGCACTATTCCTTACAGTTCCATAGACGAGGGGAACACAACGGGTACAATGGAGGCCTAGGTGAAGAGCATAAGCTCACCCTCTTAAACCAACCAACCAACCAACCCTGTGTTAATTAGTTTAACAAAAATTGTGTACTGGATCGACTTTCTTATGAATTCCATTCATAGATGGTCATGCTTAGTTACTTGTATTGTAGTATCTTATAAAAGAGTCTTCATTTCAAGGACTGCAGAGCTTATCACAGTATATTCATAGAAAATACGAGATCATGCACTTTGCGTATCGATGTCATGGGGATCAATCCCTGGGTGATATTCTGCATCTGTCAAGTACATACGGCTAATTTGTCCATGTTTGAGTGCTGGTAGCAGCATAACTATCCAAAAGTCGTAAGTTGTGCTATTTGTTAGTTTTGGTTATTAGTGAAGTTTTTTACTTTGCTTTGTCGGTGGTTACAGCTAGAATATGATGGACTTTTAATTTATAGCTTAAACATCCTCTGTTTACTCTCTCACCTCAACTGAAGTGTCGAGTGGGAGGCGAACTCTGCAAGGTTTATACAACATTGCGGAAACAAAAATGCTTAGCCTTGCATATAACTCATATGCTGAAGTAAGCATTGTTGGACAATAGATCGAGAGTTTCAATTGCCTAGAAATTTTTATCCGAGCCAAAAAAGTGTAGATGAGAAATTACGGCAGTTGGGAAAGAGTTTGCAGGAAATCGTACTTAATCGCAAACGGTGTTGAGTTCCTAAAGCCTATATGGAGAACTGGCAAATAGGCATCAAATATTGTGATCTCACGCTTAGCTCAAGAACAACTTGATGAATTTTGATAAAAATTAACAAAGTGCTTCAAAAATATTCAAAAATGGTCCTTTTTACGCCGCTAACTCAAGAATCACTTCTGATTATGAAATTTGGTTCGTTGGTTGGTCTGGTGTGTAGACGATCTCATTTAAAATTAATAAATGTTGGATAGAGTGTTAGTTAGATATGCAGGGGTGAGGTTGCAAAAATCCTTAAAAATTGTCTCCGTCGTCCGTCTAACTTAAGAATCATTGCACGGTTTTTAATGAAATTTGGTTTGTTTTCGTATAAAAAATAATTAAAATTTAATCGAGTGGGGATAAGATATACCGTTATTCAACGCCCTACTCGAAAAATACATAGCATGGAGTACAGATGAGATTTAGAGATGGCGTTAGATGTTTTCTTTTACAAGTCGCTTCTTCATAAGCTATTTTTAAAAACCAAACGACTGAAAATAAAAGAAACTTTAACCCGCTAAAAAGGGTTTCAATCAAAGGCCCGGATTAAATATATTCGCCGGTAATTGGGTCGAGCGAGATGTCATATTAAAGGAGTTCCAATGGTAATTCAAAAACATAACGCTTGCAGGATTTTAGTCTCAAATATTTCACTAAACACTTGAATAAGAGCACTCACTGTATCTAAAAACATTTAAACTCTGCCAATGTCTCCAGTTTGTCTGTCAGAGCACACCTTCAAATTTAATTTGAAGGCATACTATTCTACTAAATGACTGATTCAGTTAATTTGCACCTCAGCGGCCACAACTGGTTATGAAAAACACTTTTTTTTATGGTTCCCTTCAAACTGTCCCCAACTGTAGTGACAACATAAACACATTTTCTCCATCTCTTGTTAACAGTTAACAACACACTTTCTCACTCACCTTCGTGAATTTATAGATGTGATGTAAAAACAAAAATTACAACGTGTAACCAATTTCCTTCTTTATAACCAATAAGGAATCACAAATGTGCGCACGATCAATGAAAAGAACGATGAAATGATGTAGCACTTGACTTGAGAAACAATCTCGTTTTTCCAGCATAAAATGGTTCTATCACTTTTTTTCTCTATAAGGATTTTCTTAAATATTTTAGCTTAATAAAAAAAAAATAATTAAAATTAATACTAATCTATAGACATGAACAAAGTAATAGACATGGAAAAATAAGCTTAAACCGACTAGAGCAGGAGCAGAGAAAATATTGAAAGTTTCAATTAGCACTTGGACCGGAAAAGGATCACGAGTTGTTGAGAGATGTTTCTGAGACGAGGAATGCAATGGGTTTGTGGAAAATATGGAAGTCGTCGAGAAAAAGGCGGGAGATTTTAAACGCATTTGGTGACCATTCCAGCTTAGTAGATAAAACCCTGCATAGTTCTAGGCATAGAAAATAAATGAAAAACAAAAGCTGCTTTTGTACTTGATGCGAATGTATATTTCTCATTTCATTTTGCGTTGGCAAATAAAAATACAAAAAATAAAATCCTTAACTTACAGAAAAGTGTGTAAATAAAACTAAAAAGAGAAATAGTGCTAAAATTCAAAAGAATTCTCAATGTTCTCCATATTGGAGTAGCGCAAAATCTTCTTGACCGGCGTAATCTTGTGCAGAGTATCGTCAAAGCTGGTGAGCGGCAACCGGGACTTGATAGATTTTCCTGAAATCTCAGCGGAGCGCGATCGGAGGTGTGGTTGATTCTTGACGCAACTTAGTGGTGTCCGTTTGACGTTCGATGGCGACTCGATCGCGCCTTTTTGGGCTCTTGGTGGGGTCTGATGCTCACGATCTTCGTAGATCATGTTTCTACAGTAGGGCGTCTTACTGGGAACCCTCTTCTTATTCCTAATCCGTTCCAGTGGTTTGTTTTCGGGAATTTTATGAGATATATTCAGCGACAGGGTTGATAGGATACTCTCGATCATGTCCTCTTCATCGGGTGCAGTCTCATCTGTGAAGATAATCGGTGTTCGATCGACGCCAATTGATGGAGAACGGGGATCACGTTCGATGATGATTTCCTGTGGTTGGGTTTTTGGTGTAGATACCGTTTCATCGGTCTTTTCTTCTTCGGATTGCTGGGCCATGGGTTTCTCCTGCTCAACTCCGGGGATCTTACTCTCTACAAAGAGGTCAGAGAATGTGTCATCCAAATTCAATGTCTTATCGGCCAGATCATCGAATATCAGGGGAGTACGATTGAGAAAAGTGCTTGGTGATCGTGGATCATTCAAGTTGTAGGAGAACCCTTTGAAGAAACGTTTACGCAGTAGACCGACGGGGTGCTCCGTGCTAATAGCTGGAATGGCAGCTGCTTGCTGATAGACTTCTATTTCTTTCTTTTGTGCGATTTCCTAAAGGCTATTTATTAGAATCGAAGGTTTTCTTCTCGTGGGGGGATACTTACATTTAGAGGTGTCCGACAGATGTGTGGCGATCTCGGGTCCAAGACATTTTCCAAATTTTCGAAATCAGTTTGCACACTTATTGGTTGCTGCGGTGTTTGCGGTAGATATTCGCCCTCAAATTTTGTTTGTTTCGCACCCATGCTTTGTTGAGTTTTAAAATAGTTGAAAAGTTTACCGTCTTTACTGTAGAATTATGTACAACTCATAAATTGGACCACAAATTGATTGCACAGCAACTCCGTCCCGCAAACAAAGTTTTCAAACAAATGGCGGTTATGCTCTGAAGTTTGCGGCATTTTCGATTCTATTTTTCTTTGACAGTTGTTCGAAATTTTCGAAATGAATGCATTCCGGCCATTTCAAACTACATTTCATGTAGAAATTCTTTCTTGATATTGTGGAAATTCAAAGAATGTTTGGAACTAACACACTGATCCAGCAAAAAAAAAAAAAAAAAATGGGATGAAAAGAAAATTTCATGGTACGCAGCGAAACGATTGTGGCATTTGGAAGTGGTGAAAAATGTCTGCACTCAGTTTTCGCGCGATGTTAGTTGTTTGGGACAATAATTCATAGTGAAATGTTAACATTTTCTTTTTTAGTTTCTTTGTTCATGAATATAATGCAAAACCGTCTGACTTATATGTTCGTCCATTCAAACGACTGCGATTCTATGGTCGTTTTGGTGACAGAATCAGAAATGGAATCTAACTCGTGTCGTCTCCAATGGGAAGATAGCCTACATATTTCCCCCACCCAACACATTTGATCACATTTATTCAACTGTGAGTACTTGAAATATAAGACAAGCCAGGAAGTTTAGTCATTTCATATGACGTCGGTGTAGTTCGCACATGAAAACTTTTTTTGAAATTGTTGCCGAAAATGCCACGTTTTATAAGTATGTTCATGTGTGATCTTATTTTAGCTCTAGAATTAGTAAGGATAGTCAACCACCAGTTTAATTTTCATGTGGCGTGACCAAGTAAATCGACCATCAAATGCTCGTGAAGAGTAGTAAGGCCACGAAACGACAAGTCACAGTTTACAGGGACTTTTTTCACAATTTGTAGAAAACATTTATATAATTTCGATTACTTGTTTGATATCTCGTTTTCTCTTCTTTTTTCTTTTTAAAAAATATTTCTGGTGGAGAGCAGCAGACTCGTTGGCTTCTGAGGTGACTGGATTTAGTTTTTCTCTGTGCCATATATGTAGTTCTTTCTACCTCATGTATACTCAGTGCTGATACATAGTACAGTAGCTGATGTCCACTTTAAAAAAAAAAAATACTTATTAAAACTGGGACACAATTTTTTCCAAAATTTTGCTTTTAATCTTGCCAGGGTATGTTTTGCATGAAATATCTTGTTTTGTTCGATAAGCGTGCTAGAGTAATGAGGCATAATGAAAAAAATTAATTATTTCTAATTGTTCTTCTTCTTCTTCTTATGGTGCCTCTCCTCTCAGGAGGTTGGTTATCATCCTTTTTGTTTTTTTCCTTAATTGAACGTTCCTAAACAGTTCAACTATCGGCATATTGTACCATTCACTGAGATTCTTCATCCACGCTGTCTGCCAACAGTTCTCCCGCCTTCGATTCTTCCCTGAAGAATAACCTATAGAAGTTGAAATTTTTCATTTCTCATGGTGTGCCCAAGGTATTCCAGTCTTCGTATCTTCACTGTGTTTTCACTAGCTCTCTTTTGGCTCCCATTCTTCTCATCACTTCTACGTTGGATACTCTGTCTGTTCACGGAATTTTCAAGATTCTCCGGAACAGCCACATTTCAAAGCATTGTCCAAGTTTCCACTCCGAATAGTGGCGTGGACCATACTTAGCATTTTAAAATACAAATCTTTAGAAGTTGTTGAATGGCACGACTACATACTACCTTTTTTTCGTTTACTGAAAACAGTTCCTGTTTGTTCAATTCTACATTTTATTTCTTATGACGTATCCGCTTTATTATTAAATTGCGTACCAAGATATTTCATACTGTAAACTTCTTTACCTTACGGCGAGGTTATGATTCGGAGTAGAAAGATCACAACCCCCCCAATTTACTGCATCCCTACTGATCCGCCTTTGGGTTTTGCCGATTTGTTTTCTTTTTTTCTAATTGTTCATACGTATATAAATTTATCTGCCATTCTATCTTATTTATTTTAAGACCATCAGAAGTGCATAAAAATAAAAAATCCATCAAATTGATTTTAGTTTTAACGAACTTCGAAAAAAAAATTATATTCGAAAATATGATATAGAACAGAAATCTACTACAAATTGCACAAAAAAAGCTATTCTCGTTTCACGGCACTTATGTATACTGCCGAAGTCCGGTGTTTATGTGATTTTAAATAAATAAAAGGGCGAAATTACAAATAAATTTGTGTTTAAAATGTTCCCCATAATGTTGTGATATCGTGTGTACAAAAATTTACACTGAAATAATTAACTTCAGTGTAGAATTTGTATTTTTCCTGTGTGGTACACCAAATGCCAATCACCAAACGCACTGACGGAAGGAAAAATGGCGTCGTCCGACAAAGATGCTTCTTGTGCGAATGATCCTGATTTTGCGGTGATTTGTGCGTTTTTAGAAAAGTTTTCTGAACAATTGCAAGTAGATTATCCAGATTTTAAACAATTGCAAGATTGGATATCGAATACGGACGAAGGTGAGTGAATGGGATACATTTTCATGTGATAAAATGGGAAGTGAATTTTTTTTCCATCGCTGGTTGGTTGGTTGTACTTTCTCGCGAACGCATAAGAGAAGAGGCACAGACGGTGATAGAAGAAAGTTTTGCTCTTACTCTCTGTTTGTTTGTGTATATTTTCGCCGCGATGATAGGTTTTCGCAAAATTTCGCTGCACGTTCCATCTGTCAAAAGTGATTGTGGATGAGAGATGCGACGGAAGGATTTCAAAACAGAAGCCTTGGCCATTCACTCACCTCTTTGGGGCTTATCTTCTGCTGGTGCTGCGTACCCATGGTGATGAACAAGCTTGGGTTCACATATGTCGTTCTTCGCATTGTTCATAGGAGATCGGGTTTAGGGTTGGTTCTCTACAAATTGGAGGATAGAAAATTATTTATTTCCTTTAATAGTGTGTTACGGACTCAGGCCCCTAGAAGGCAATCTGTGCCTCCCTTTTTAAATCCTCCGGGTGTCTTTGAATCAAGTGGGAAACAGCAGTCCCAGTGAGTACCATACATCTTTCAAACCATAGAATTATACGCCAGAGAATGCATCAGACGCAACCTTCGTAAAGTCAACATCAATATCCTGGTCATAAAGGCGCTTCACTTTTCTTTTCCCTTAGGTCCAAGCTTGCTTGCAAGATTATACTAATTTGGGTTCCTGGTCATAAGGGCGTTGATGATTAAGAGATCACTGATGAACTCTATATTACAATTCATAGGTACCTTAAACTGGAGTTGAACTCTTGGGAACAACAAGAGCTAGTCTCTAAAAAGAACTCAATATATGGCCTTCGTCAAGCCAAGTTATTCATTGACTTCTCAAATTAATAAACGAGCTCCTATCATTTAATAAGGGAGATGGAAAGCTCCTAATCGGACACTATTCTGTCAATTATCATATCCATAAACTGGACCAAACTGGCCGGACTGTGGGAATATCAAAAAACGATTGAATATATTTTGTGTGAATGTCCCGCCATAGCTAGAAGCAAACACAAATTTCTCGGAATGTGATTCGTTTCTCCCAATGTGATCCGAAATTTATATGCTAAAAGCATTCTCAGGTTCCTTCACGACCTAAACCTTATGCAAGATCAAATATAACTGCTTTGCCATAAAGGCATCGGCGAACAAGAAAAAAAAAAAAAACTTCTATCCTCAACAACCGCTAATAATAAACAATAATTATTCACTACATCCATTTATTGGGAATGGTTCCGATCTCCTAGGTCTTTTCCTGGTGATGCAGTGTAAAGCCGGCAAGACCTGTAGCTTTGTTACAGTCAGATGCATTCTACACGGCAATTATGTTGTCCCTTATTGGACTCTTGTGCTCATCTTGCACTTGTTTTCGTTCCTAATAGGATTCTAATTGGATAATAGTATTATAACCACATATCAGGCTTTTTTCAGCTTTTTCGGATACATTTGTTCAAGCTTAACTAGGCAGTAATTTAAATTGGAATTTTTTTGAAAACTGCTGAAACGGGGGCCTATTAGTGATTACCGTTCGATTGTGATATCAAGTCTAACACTGTTGGTAGGGATCCGCGGGTGATCTCAATAATAAATCGCATTATGGCCATCAGGGTAACATGCACAAGCTCGCTCAGTACTCCAAACAGTCTGTTTCCCATATAGTGAAGTCGATGGTTTTGGAGGTTTAGACATTCGAAGAGCAAGTGTTTGTTAAATTCAATTCCGTCGGTACATCTATCAAGATGCGGATTTCCTCTTTCCCAAGAGTTGGTTAGTTCACTCGCTCTGATGCTTGTTTCCTTTTATTACCCCAATGCAGAGGTTCATTTGTGTGTGAGTATGTTCTGCACCTAATGCTGATCCTTTCCTTGGTAGTTCATTTACTTCCCCTTCTACATCACTATGATCGATAACGTTATGGTCTTATACGCTGTGCAGTGTCTTAATTACTGCCTGGATGCCCACAAAGAAAATTGCAATCTTAGATGAATTTATATTCCTTGTAAGGATTGTCAATACTACTCTATCGATTTCGACGATTATAGCTTGAAAGACGTTATGTATGTATAAGTTATTTATATGTAATGACTTGAAGAAATTTTGTGCTCCGGTTCCTGGAGAGTATCGATGCATGATCATAAGAACTATGTTTCCATTGTCCTGATTCTTTAAGCCACATTGCATTCTTGGCTGCCAGACATCAAATGTGCTCAAACAAGGGAGAAGTTTTAGCATTATTTCTAACCCTCCTTGCATGATAGTCTTTGTAAGGTTGTTAAGATAAGATAAATCTACTTGCCTCGGTTTCCTCAAACGATTTTTAAAGCTTACATCTGTCCGAGACTTGAATCCAACTCGTATTTTTGGGCTGAAGCTGCCGCTGTATGATTGAACTTACTCAATCGTGTTCAGTGACAAGAAGGAATTGGGTTGGAAATAGACTGATCGTCGATCTTATGTAGATTGAATGAATGTTGGATGCATAGCGCGCTCTTTTACGGGTATTTCCACCATCGTTGTTCGGACGAAACTACAAGCTTTCGGTCCCATAGTGAAATTCCGAAGATCACTCATTAGTCATTCAAGTCGAATGTGGTAAAGCTGGCATTCCTTAATATTTCCAGAGAATTGTAATTTTTAAAGATTCAAAATTAATGCGCATCTTCTTCTCACTCTTATTTCTGTTCTACTCTTATGTACTATTTAAAAAAAAAAAGTTCGCTAACTTAATCCTGTATTGTGTTCCCAGTTCCAAATGGCTTGCGAGATCTTCATATAAAGCTGATGCGTAAGACCCGAAGGACGGTACATGAATGCGCATGGGAATCAGCGTTAAGTAAGTTCTGTTTTTGCTACTCCTCGCAAGATGGATGGGAAATTGAGAGATTCGGATACAAGAAATCAAGTCTGAAGGTTAAACTGAGGATCCTGAGGGTAATTGAAACCAGCCAAACCACCACATTATTCGCATTTTTCTAAATCTCATTGTTTTCTTAAAGGAGCTCCTTGAAAGCCAGTTTGACCGAAATAACAAATTCCGCGCAAAACTTCTAACAATTAGCGCCGATTCATTGCGTAGCCAACCGATTGGGCGAGATCGTCTTGGCCACGCATATTGGTTAACTCAAGACTTGGACTGCAATGTTCGAATCTACCAAGAGCACCTGGATGAGGAGATCTGGCAAGTAGTCGCTACGAATCGAGAGGAATTGGTGAAGTTGATATCCCGTTTGAGAGGCAATGAAGTCGTGCTACCTTCAGAGATCGGTGTGGTTGACGAAGATAGCAGCAGCAATAGTTGTTCGGCCGCCATTATAAAGCCACCGCCACCGGAGGAAAAAGATGACAGTCAGGAGAGCAATCAGAGCACAGAAGGACGGATACCAAATATCAAAATCAAATTGGGGAACAAAGATAATGGAATTGTCATGAATGGTGAGGCTGTGACCAAATTTTCCGAAGAAAAGCCTAAGGAGAACGACGTGGAAAAGGAAGAAGAAAAGAAAGTAAAGGTAATTTAAAAATATCCAATTCGGTGAGCAGATATTCAACTTTTCATTTCTCTCATTTCAGCCATTGGTAATCAGTCACTCCAAGATAACAATGGAGAGATCAAAGAAACGTTCTCTAGATGAACCTGACAAAACAGAGCCAGAAGAAGTGAAAAAGCACCGCCCATCCCTGCTGGATTCGAAGCGAGAGAAGAAGCTAAGTAAATATGAGAAAGCAAAACAGGAGGATGATGACGATGAAGATGAAGATGACGAAGAAGGTGATGAAGAGGGCGAGGAGGAGGAGGAGGAGGAGGAAGATGAGGACGAAGACGAAGACACTGCCGATGAGGGGGAAGAAGAAGAGGAAGCAGAAGGTGAGGAGGATACAGAAGATGGAGAGCAAGATGCTGCAGAGGATGATGTGGAAAAATTCGAAGAAAAGAAAGCGATAGATCCCATAGTTGGTGAGACCATTGAAGACCCTCCAGTAATTGTAAAGGGAGAAGGTAGTGGAGAGGCATGTGAAAATAGCTACTACGATTTTTTATCATATGGGGAACTTGGAAAACAGCCAGAATTCAGTGAAGTGGTTGAAGAGATAACACTTTTTGTGTTTGGAGAAGGTGCTGGAGCAGAATGTCTCGTTGGAAATGCCAAAGCAAGTGAAGCGGAACCGAAAGCTACATTTTTCTTCGGTCAGCCGGGTTGTTTAAAACTAAGTCCCGTGAAAAATCAACCAAAATCCGAAGAAAATGAAGGCTGTAATGACAACGAGAGGCTGGAGGAGGATAAAAAGGTTTCGGAGCCAACAAATGGGGAAAACCACTCAGGTGAGACAGACAAAGCCCCTGAAGTATCTGTGGAGAAGAAAAAATCAGACGCCAATAAAGAAAAATCTAATAACGGCAAACAAGTAGAGAAAAAACCATCGAGACCAACCATTATTAATCGCAAACGGCGCTTGAGCGAAGAGAAACCTGAAAAACAAGTGCGACACACATCAGAAAGTGAGACTGAGCCGAACTCAGAGATTCTGGAAGATCAAATTCCAGATGTTCAAGAAGAGGAAGACATTGGGGGCAAGCGCCTCAAGATGCGAAGTAAACTATTGAACACAGAAATTAGGAAAAAAGTGGAGGCCCAGAGAAAGATTGCCACGGTGGAGGAGACAACCAGCAGCAGTGGAGAAGAGGAGAGACCACGCAAAAAAATTGTCTCCAAGAAAGTCGAAAAAGAAGTAGAAAAGATATTACCCTTGAAGGCTAAGTTGAAGCAGGCTGTAGTGGTAGCCAAGGTGCTGAAAGAGAAGACGGAACAAACTGCGATCGGTACGAAGAAGGAAGAGCGAGATTTGGAGAAAGAAGCGGCAAAAGATATAGAAGAATTACAGGAGCAGAATTTAGAAGTGAAAGAAGTTAAAGAACCAACACCTGCTGAGAAATCACCACCGACGAGTTCAGAAGTCTGTGAAGAAGAACCCTCAAGGAAACGAACTGTCGATGAGCTTCCACCTGTGAAATCTCTTGGTAAACACACGAAGAAATCACATCCTGCTGAGTTTAATGAAGAAGTTGATGAGGAGATTCCAAAAAAGAAACAATCCCCGGAGCAGCCTTTAAGGCTTAGTCCAGACGGAAAAGTTGCTGAAGTGGAAAAAGATAAAAGTCCTGAGATTGGAAAAATAAAAACTCCGGAAATAGTCAAAGAAATGCCTGCTGTAGAGGATCACTCGACATCGGAGAATCAAAGAAAACGTCGCAGCAGTGAAGAGGATCATCGAGTGAAGGAGACAACTCCTCCAAAGGCTAGCATAGCACCGCCAGTTGTGGTAAATACTCGTTCGAGCCGGCGAGGTGGTCCACCTGAACCAGTAGGAGAGCTACCGCAGCTTAAAAGGACTAGAGTTAAGGCATCTGCTGCTTCTGCTGAACGGCCCGAAGTCAAGAAAGAAAATCCTCAGGAGGTAGACGCACACGCAAAGACCAAAGGAAAGGTTTCGGCCCGTATTACTCATAATAAGTCTGCAATCCAGCAGGATGTTGTAGAAGAGAAAATGGAAGTTGTAAAGGAAGAGACAACGGTGTTTGATGAAAAATCTACAAACGAATCCCCAGTAAAAGACCAGCTTAAAGTTGAAGAAGAAGACGCAAAGCTAATGAAAGTTTCGGCAAAGACAATGTTAACTCCTCGTCCTCGGCAGCAGCAGGCTGCTCAAAAGCAACCCGCCTCTTCTGGTCAGCGGCGTAAGAACCATGACGATGTTGATACCAAGAATATTATTGACCTAGAATCTGACACAACCCCAGTGCGCCAGTCGCGAAGAATCGCTCAACTGAAGATCCGCGAGGAGGCTGAACGTCGGAAGATGGAAGAGATTGCACTGCGGAACATGAAAGCAGAGCTTAAGAAGAAGAAGAAAGCCGAAAAAGCCGATGATCCAACTGTAAGCGAACCTTCCGAACATTCCTCCGATCACGCAGACAGTGAAATTGAGATCAAGAAGAAAGCAGAGAAAAAGAAAAAATGTCCCGGTAAGGGGGGATGGAGTTCCGGTTCTGAAGAACCAGAAGAAGAAGAAGAGGAGCAGTATGAAACAGACCCCGGCAGTCCTCTTTTCAAATCTGACCATGAATTCTCGCCCGAATCCGAGATGGAGGATGAATCTCAAGTAGTTCCATTAAAAAGAGCTAGAACGGCCCGCAAAGAGGGAGAAGAGGTTGTGGCAACAGCCGATGCTGACGAGTCATCATGCCAAAAGTGCGGCAAGTCTGACCACCCCGAGTGGATACTTCTGTGTGATAAGTGTGATAAAGGGTACCATTGTTCTTGCCTATCTCCAGTAATATTTTACATTCCCGAAGGCGATTGGTTTTGTCCACCCTGCCAGCAGGAGGAGCTAATAGTTGCGCTGGAAAATCACTTGAAAGAGTTTGATAATTTGGTAAAGCGCAAGAAGGAGGAGGAAGAGGAAAGAGTGCGAGTTGAGTTACAGGAGCGTTTGGAGTTAGAAAAAGCTGAACAAGTGAAAATCGAAAAGAAGAACAAGCGTAAACAGGTTCGCAAGAAGAAGAGAGGAGGAGGTGGTTCAGTGAAGAACAGGACATATCGAAAGAAGCAGCTTTCCGATGACGATGTTGACGAAAGTGAGGGGAATGAAACAGAGACTGATGAAAGTAACTCATCCAAAACTAATTCTTCAAAGAGTCGGTCCAGCAGAAGCAGAAGTGACTCCGCTACGGATACTGACGACGAGCCGATCTACAAGCTACGCAAGCGTCGTCAAATCAACGTGAGCTACCGGCTGAACGAGTACGACGATATGATAAAATCAGCACTGAAGGAGGAAGAGGATGAGGTAGCTGGGGCGGGTAACCTTGGTCGTGGAAAAGACATTTCCACCATCATCGAAGCGGATAAAGAAGAAAAACTACGACAGCAGCAGCAGCGTATTAAAGAGGAGAACGGAGAAGTAAAGGAGGAGGTTGATGAGAAGCCGGCCGCTACTGCTGCTGGTCCTGCGGCAGAGGACTCTGGCAGTGATTTTGAGCCCCTAAAACGGAAACCAAAGGTTGGACGTCATCTCAAGAAAAAGTCGAGAAAGCTAACTAAACTGGATATCAGCTCCGAGGGAGATAACGATTCCGATGAAGACTTCAAAACGAGTTCAATGGACGATGAAGAAGAGGATGACGAAGACGAAGAGGATGATGCAACGCAGTCATCGGACAGCAGCTTGGAGGTGTACCGTCGCCGGAGGCGAGGTGGAAAAAATAGGAAAAAGAGCAGGAGAGCTGCACGTCGGGCCGCTCGAGAACGTCGCAAAGATAGAAAATTTATCGTCGAAGATTCCGATGCTTCGGAGGAGGAACGACGCCCCAGATCAAAGAAAAAACGAAAGAAAGACTCTGATTACACGGAATCTGAGACGAACGATGATGATGAGGATGAACTTTCGGAGAATATAGACAGCGATGATTTGTGCGATGATTCAACTGATAGCCAGGCTAGTGACGGTGCATGGCGTCCATCGAAGAGAAAGAAGCAACGCTCGAACACAATCGCCCGAAAATCTCCAAAACTGAAACCAAAAGTAGCTCCAAAATCGAAGAAGACCAAACGAATGGATGAAAATAGTCGCAGTTTTAAAGCGGGAATTTCCAAGAATCGAATGATACGCGATGACAGTGATGATGATGATGACGACGATGACAGTGTGGACAGTTCCCGGAAAACACGTGGCAAGAGGTGCACTTACTTGGAGGACTACGAAGATGATAGCTCCGATGGGGGCATTAAGCCAGGTGTAAAGCGCCCCGACACCCCACCAGAGGAACGAGAGAAGTTCATCAAGAAGCAGGAAGAAATAAAACGGATGCTGGCCGAGAAAAATGCCGAAGGGGCGAAATTAGCAGCTACTCCAAGGCTAATTCCTATTAAGTCAGGAGCGCAAAGGTCTCCCGCAAAGACAGACTCTTTATCTACAGTCCCACTATCTGTGATTCGTCAAGCAAAAGTGCTGGACATTGATTACTTGCAACGCAAGGGTGAATCAATCAGTGAAGGGGACCTCGATGAGTCGGAGTTTGATGACGATGACCTACCAGATGACTTCAACCCAGAAGATATGGACGAGGAGGCGATTGCGCGAATGGTGGAGGAGGAAGACTTTGCACAGCAGCAACAGCTAAAATTGCCACCCCCGGCCGAAGTACTTCGGAGGAAACCTGCCAAGGAAATGGAAAATGTTTTGAAACCTACTTCATCTTATATGGCACCTCAGCCGCTACAATCCACCTCGAGTTCCGCGTCGGGTCTTCAAGAACCGGTACGCAAGAAGCTCCCAATGCCAACATTGCATCCTCCGTTACTTAGACACGGCTACGGACCCCCATCGCAACACATGCTGCATCATAATCGTTCGTCAGCGCCGCCACACTTACCTCTTCTACAGAACGCTTTAAGTGCTCCTCTCAATCATCCGCTTTCTCGCAATTTTCCACCCACGACTCAGGCGATACCAGCAACAACACAAGGCATGGGCTCACAGCATCCAGGTGGGGTTACTGGAGATCCAAATAAACCACGGGGAAGACGAAAAAAGATTACCCCATTACGGGATCCATTGCAGAAACAGCAAGCAGCCGCTGCGGCATCTGCTGCAGCGGCAGCAGCTTCCAAACCCAGAGTTGATTCGCAAGGAAAGGCTGATGGTAAATCTTCGCCTGCATCAGTGAGCGGAGGAGCAGTTGCTACGCAAGGCGTGATCAAGTCGGCTTTATCTATAGCTCAGCCGCCACAACTGTACAAGCCACCACCAGCAAATACTCAACCATCGGTTATCACTCGAATGCCTCATCTCCAGGGAAGACAGATGATGTCTGTTGGTGGGTCACCATATGCTGAGCAAAGTAAGATTGTATAAAACAAAATTCTACTTCTCATTTGAATAAGCTTTATTTATTTAATTGATTATTTTACACAATTTTTTTGCGTTGGCAGGTACTCGCTTTTATCGCCCGTCGCAGTCACAACAGCAACCACCACCACCACAATCTCAGCAGCCACCGCCAAATGCGTTGATACCCGGCACTAGGCCTCCTATGCGACATCGTGGTCCACCGATGCCTCCAATGACCACACATCACACACTGCGACCATCATATGTGGGCGGGCCGCCACCCCTACGGCCATCTACAAGTGGTCCTCCAATAAGCCTAGCCAACGATATTCGCGAGCAAGGACCACCAAGACAGTCAGCGACATATTCTGGACCTGATCAACAATATGCGCCACCACCAGCAAGACATTCAGCACCTCCTCATTTGAGTCCCTACAGGTGAGTACATAAGTTTATTTTTTCTTTTATTTATTTCTCTGTGAAGCTTACGTTATTGCCTTTTTATGTGCCTCCGACTGTATGAGCGTATATTTCTCAGAAATTTCAGTTGTGATCTGGAAAGATACAAATTTGATTTATAAGCTGATACTTATGGGCAGAGATTTGATGAGCATTTCTTTAATATTAAGTAGTACAGCAGACCCCTGAGTTCCGATGTAGTTTTGTGGCTCTAGTCTACAGTCTACCTTATGTTCGATTAACAATACCACAATATATCGAGCTTATTTTTATGAACCAATTACTTGTGTCAAGAACGAGGATCTGGTTTTAATAGGTCTTCTGACTCATAAAGAACTACTGTCTGAACAAGAACGCCTCCATTATTGTTGACCTCGTTCGCAGTTGGCAAAAAAAAAAACATATTTGAAAGATGATGTGATCAACTGTAGGAAAATTATCCTAGAAAATTATTTGCCCGCGATCAAAAACAATATACTGTGAACCTTGTTCAGATGTGTTGAAGTATTGAATTCTTGCCATGGAAATTGGTTACAAAACTAGGAGCTTGGGTTCGCATTGTTATTTTTGTACAACTTATCGGTGCTAGAATTACACTCGATATGAGTGTGCGTAACATCATTTCCCAAATTGGATATAATCATTAGGTAACAAAAAGGGCCAAGAAAAACGAATAAAATATAAGTTTTTCCAACCACTACACTAAAAAGGGGTTTCTGCCTGGTAGTGCAATGGGCCTTGAATATCGAGTCTGAGAGCTCCGGGATTTAGGAAATTTCCTTTACAAAAAAAAAAAAGTATTTTATCTTACTAAAATCAAAATTTTTAGGTGAAAACGGATGATTTTCCGCTTGTCATGTTTGTCATCTAGAGCAGCCATATCCATAGTTCAACCTAAGAGCTTACAGCCCTGCTTTTTGCTTTATCAAATGAAATAGGAATAGGAGTCTTTGTTCAAATAGAAAATGTCCCTTATCACTTTGGAGTGTTTCAGCTATTGACAGCGGCGTTTCTCTCAAATTAAAATGGAGAAAAAAGCGTTTTATTCGCCCCACCTTGGACCAAATTGGGCGTCGTGGCTTAGTGGTTAGTGTAACGCACACAACACGAGTAATTGCGAGAAGCCAGGCCCTGGCACTTAAAGAGCTGTTGCGCCAAATATTTATTTATTTTTATTTGCAACAAGAAACAAAAGAATACAATAAACTTGCAATCCTCTGGTCTACAACATGGGAAACCTTGTTGCACGAAATATAGAATGTGACACTCAGGGGGAGGAAAAAACTTATTTTTCGCCCCACCTTGGACCTAATTCACCAAATGTGGCATAGGACGGTGAGCTACAAATAAAAATTGTGTAAAAAAACGTCTTTTAGCCGCATCTCAGACCTAATTCAGCTTCATACTTTGTCGTCGATTTGGGTCTTCCTCTTGAGTTTCTGGAGAATATGGGCATAGAGCAATGAACAATCCGCTGATCTACAACTTGGACCCCCTTATGCACCAAATGTTGCATTAGGTCTAAGGTGCTTAAAATATCTTTTTTTTTTTTGTGTGCCACATTTGGTGCAACAAGGGTGCCCAAGTTGTAGATCAGCAGATTGCAGTTCATTTCGTTTAAAACTTTTGTTGTCCGTTGCCCATTTGCCCCAGAAATTCAAAGGAAAGCCCGAAGTAGACGGCACCGCATCTGAAATAGGTTCGAAGCGAGGCGAAAAATACGCTTTGTCCTACATTTTCAGATCACCAGATTACAGTTGGTTTTAATTCCACTTTTATTTGTTGCATGCTGGCCTAAGTGCTACATGCCACATTTAGTGCAGCCAGGGTGCCCAAATTGTGTATCAGCAGAAAGAAAGTTAATTTGGTTTAAAACTACTGTGCTCGTTGCTCGTTGCCCATTTCCCCCAGAAACTCAAGGGAAAGTCGCATATCGACGACAAAGTTAGGTCCGAGAAGGAGAGAAAAAAAGTTTTTTCCTGCATTTTTATTTGTAGCATACACCCCCTGAGGGCCCCATGCCACTTTTGGTGCAACAAGGGACTCCAAGTTGTAGATTTGCGGATTACAGTTCATTTCTTTTAAAACTTTTGTTGCTAGTGCCCATTTCTCCCAGAAACTCAAGGGAAAGCCGCAAATTGACGTCAAAGCATCTGAATTAGGTCCGAGGTGGGGCGAGGATTAAGTTTTTTTCCTTTGCCCCTTCCGAGTGTCACATGTCACATGTCACATTCGATTCAACAAGAGTGCCCAACTTGTAGAATAGCAGATTGCAGTCAATTTCGTGTAAAGACTGATTTCGGTGTCCGGACGAGAACTTTTGCTTCCGAACACATACGCCTATTATGGGCCACTTGAGCAATTGACAGTACTGAAGGAAACTTAATATAGAATTATGACATTAGCTTCAGATTGCTTCCGACTATTATAGTTCAGCCTTAACACTTTTGTTGCTTGTTGTCCATTTGATCCTAAAGGGGAAATTGTAAATCGACGACAAAGTATCTGAATTTATCTGAATTAGGTTCGAGGTGGGGTGAACAAGAGTGCCCAAGTAGCAGATCAGTAGATTGCAGTTTAATGTTTTTTAAGCTTTTGTTTCTTGTTGCCCATTTGCCCCAGAACATCAAGGAGAAGCCTTAAATAACCGATAAAGCATTCAAACTGGGTTCGAGGTGAGGTGAAAAAGAAATTTTTTTTCTTTATTTTTATTATATAAATGGAAGCTGCTATTGCCCAGTCAGTCACCCAAAATAAATTGCAGGCTGTATAAGTAAATTTGTACACCTAACTTGCTCCGTTTTCTAAAAAATGTTTCTCAACGAAATTTACTAACTTGTTTTCTCTCTTGTAGACCCCAGATGTTTGGCAGTCCTGGTTTTCCACAGCGAGGACCTCCAACAAATTCATCACAATCAAATGTAATGCGACCGGCTGGAGCACCTCCTGAGTACTCATCACGTAAGAATATAACAACAAAATCTATTTCATATTTACTATCACTTTGAAATATTTAAGCTGGACCTTATGTGGGAGGCTATGGTTACTATCCGCCGCCGCCACTATCGGTCACTCATTCAGCGCCACCACCCCCAATAGCTTCAGCAGTCCCTAGCTCTGTAATTGTATCGGTATCGTCGCTTGCCGCCGCTGCCGCTGCATCAGGAGCAGTAGCACCAATACCACAACCAGTTGCTGCAGTACCATCTCGTCCACCAGCCTCGTCACCATCCTTGATTGAAAAACCATGCGCGCTAGGTGCAGCCCCAGTTCCATCAGCAGCTAATACGCCATCTGTAATAGAATTAACACGAAAAAAACTTACCACTTTGGAAACATTCAACACATCCAAAACCGCCACTCCTCCTCCACCACTGACAGAGTCTTCAGAATCACGCAGTCCATACTCATCCAATCCTCCAACAGTGGGTGGCGTTGATGATGCCCCAGAGGATTGTAGTGGTTCGCCGCCTACGTCATCGCAATCCACAAGCGAATTCAGTGGTCTAGTGAGCTACTTCAGCTCTCAACATGACGATCTTAACACATAACAAACGAATTTAAGCAAAAGAAAGTATTTTCGCTTATTCTTTAAGGATATTCCACATACACATATACACTCATTTACATTTCTTTCTTTAACTTTAGTTAATTTATCAAAGCGAATTATAAAGCGCGAGGTTCGGATTATTTATTGAGAGCATATTGTACATAAAAAAAATAAAATATTTGTTGAGAGCTGAAGTGCACAGAGAACTCCTAAAAGCGGTATAATCATTTTCGTTCTATTAATTATTATTCCCATGGAGAGTCCTGCTTGAGAAAATTGGAGAGAAAATACAAATTAATAAAAAATACATTTTAGGCATAAATATTGCAAAATTAAAAAAAAAAGAATAAGCAAAAATTATATTAAAAGTTTTAGACTTAAAATTAAATGCATATTTAGTGAAAAAAATAAAAATACAAAACACATGAAGGATTCTTATTGATTTTCTTTAATCCTATTAAATTGTTGAAAATATCAATATTATATTTTATTATGTAATTCACGAACAAAACATTTTTTTTTTATTATGCGTACCCATTAAATTTATCTGTATCGTTTTTTTTGTTTGTAGAAGAACATTTTTTTTAGAACCGTAAAAATATAGAACACCGAATAATTATAATGTTTAATTTAAACAAAAATAGTTTTTTAAAAAAAAAAACAAGCGTAGTAAATGTAAGAACAATTAAATTTGTTGTATTTGTTTGTTTTATTTTTTTTTTTAATTTACGTCAAAAGAGCTTTCATTTTAATTTAAAAAAAAATTGTAACAAATTCTCTGCGAGATGCAATAAAATGATGGAATGGTCTTTGTAAAATTTATAAAAGATTCTAATAATATATTATATGGAAATATATATTGTTTATATATAAATAACTGTAGTAAATGTTGGTTTTATTTTTAAAGTATAATGGTTATCATATTGGAGTTTATTGTTCGCACTCATTTTTTTTTTTTGCAGTTTAATGGAACCAAGAAACGAAAAGTTGAGCGAAATGAAATGCAAGCAGATGATCTATGGCTTTACCAAGAAGTTCATATAAGCGATTTTTTTCAAAGTATTGCTAAGAATATTTAAAAATGCGTTGAAAAGAAGGCTTAATAGAAGTAAGACTGTTGTGTTATCTTGCGGATCCACAACACTATGGGAAAAATCAAAAAGGACGCACGGCAGAAGCAACAACATTGCGAGAAAAGTGGTGAATTCGACGGCTTGCCTCAAATTCTACTCTATCAGCGACTAAAATAAAGGCCAACAGCGGAGTATCAGCCAGCATAGCAACGGTCCGAAGGATAGAGAAGAAAACTTAAAAAGAAACCTGTTTTGAGGCAAGTATACAAGGAGCATCGAATGAATTTTGCACGAGAACATGTCGCTTGGAGCAGTGAATGGAAACGCGTTGTCTTTTCGGATGAAAAAAGTTTAACCTTAACGGCCCTGATGGTTACAACTTTACTCCTTAGACCATGGAGGAGCTTATATTGGCAAGACATCACAGACGTACATCAGGTGTAATGTTATGGGGAGCTATTACCTACTATGGCACAATCGAGTTGGAGTTTTTGTCCACAGCAATGAACGTTATGTTTGCTGGAACGGTCATTTCCAAAAGTGAAAAATATTTTCGGACCCCTGCCTTGGATATTCCATCCACACTTCCAGGGTTGTTAGAAGTTGGATTCAATCAGAAGACGTGGAACTTTTGCCGTGGCCGCCCTATTCACCGGACTTAAATATAATCGAAAATGTTTGGGCATGGTTATCTCGTAAAGTGTATGAAGGCGACAGATAATTTGAAGACAGGGACACTTTAATCGAATCTATTCGTGATGCCTGGGCCCAAATTTCTCTTGATTATTTAAAAAAAAACTGTATGATTCTATTCCAAACCGTCTTATAGAGGTCATATCGAAAAATGGCGAGCATACTCATTATTAATGTAGAAAAACGTAATAAATATGTAAATGTTTTAAAACCCTAAAATGTAAACATTTTATTCATTTTTTCCTTTCTTTCGAAGATTTTGCATGTGGCCTCATCCTAGTGGCGCATCTTTTTATACGCTTTACAAGTAGTTCATTGCTTGATCTTGGAAACTTCCAACGGTAGTTTCTTATTTACCCTTTAATTTTATGACTTGTTCACAGGTAGTAAAAGTTTCCGGGTACAACATTTCCAGCAGGTATAAAGAGTGCAAATCGATTGCAAAATGTTTGGCCTCATCCTAGTGATCGCCAGAGTATGTAATACGAAGAGAGCACTGATTGGTGAAGAATACATTTGACATTTGACTACTATAAATTAAGGGAGGATTCGGCATTTTTCTTGTGGCGTGGGCTTTTGATGTTGCATTCCTGGTGGCACTGGGGGCGAACTTGCTGAAGAGACATTTTACTACTGCAAATTAAGGGAATAACCAGTTTTTTTATATGGTGTGTGCTTTTCTTATTACGTTCATTTATATTTTTGCCAATTGCGATGGAAATCGTTCTTTTACGCTGCTGCAGAAACATTTCGCAGGAACAAAGAGTCTGGCATTAGAAAAGAAGAATCTTTTATGGGTTTTAGTGCTGAGCTTTAATACTTATTTATAATTTTACATCAGCGATTGGAGACCATATTGTCGTTTAAAAGCAACAGTAGTGCATCAAAAGAAAAATACAAATGAGGACATCTGCATTTTAGTGTATGAGTGCTTTCAAGCAGTCGGTCGGCTGCGCAATTCACGTAGTCGTTGTGCAGCAAACCTTTCATATACACACATATGTATGTAGTTGTTTAATTTAGCATTAGTTTCGTGAAAATTTTCGAACTTGAGATTTTGTTAAATTCTGGTATTACTAGTGCAGAGGAACTCGAAAAAGTGGGTCCGCCAAACCTGTCTGTGTGTATATATAGCGGTGTATATATGTGTGTATGTATAACGGATTTAACTCAAACTTCATAAATGGGATCGGTGGGATCACAATTCGAGATTATACGGATTTCCATATTCTATAGAGGAAGATACCCACTTTTCGAGTTTGTCTATTATTGTAAACTAAGATTGATCAAAATCTCAAGATCGACAATTTTGGTTTCGTGAAAAATTTAAATTTCAAGATTTCAATCAATTTTAACATTACTGTAATAGAGAAACTCAAAAAATGTAGTCTCGTAATTCTGTCCATCTGTGCGTTTCTCCGTCTAAATGGCTGCACAAATTCACTTTAAACTTTATATCTGGGTTCTGTATGGCTAAGCTCAGGGGCGATATCGGAATTTTCCTTCTAACTTCAAAATTAACGGTATTTAACAAAAAAAAAAATGTAATTTTGAATTTATTTAAAGTGCGTTTATTAAGACTGTAGGGGAGAGCGGGGTTGGAAGATCCGATTAAAAAAACAAAAAAAAAAAAAAAAACGAGAGAAAACACCTTCAAAATGAAGTCTCTAGGATTTTTGGACAAGTTAAAGCAAATTCCTTCAAGATTAAGAATGAAATGCACATTTTTTGCACAAAAGTATTTTTTTTTTGTTGAATGTCAGAGCGGAACAACTTACCCAATTGGGGGGTTATTATTAATAACCCTTGTTATTCCGTCGTTGAGGCAAGTTGTTCCGGTCACATATTTTCTAAGTTTTTTTTAAATGCAAAAGCTAGTTTTATGTACATGTAGAAGTATGTATATATCATTTATTAAAACAAGTTATTAGACCAATTCATTTATTAAAGAGAACAATAAATTATTTTTTTTTTCTGCTAATTATAATAAAAAAAAAAAAAAACTTTAAAAATAAAACAAAACAAAACTTAACTTATTCATTCTTATGAAATTAACTTCGTTCGAATTGCAGTTGAAACAGCTATATATCTAGGACACCACATCATAATTTTCAAAGCAGTATAAATGTGCCTAATTTTTGCACTATTGCAATAATGCATTTAAAATACTTTTCGTTTGGTAGCGAATTGGAATATGAATCGCAGTAAATAATGCAAAAAAAATTATAAGCTATCTTTCTCCGCTTAATTTTGATTTTCCTCTTTTCTTGAATTGTATCTTTTCTCTTGTCCCTTCCTTTGCTTTTTTCTTCGATTTCATTACTTTGAGCCTCGTCCTTTTTCATTTTAGATTGTCAGAACAGTATATTTTCTTTAGTGTTGTCCTCGCTAATCTTAGTGGCGCTTTTGAAAAAGGATGGACAACTTCAAGAACAAATGTTAGGGTGTTGTACGCTAATATTAGTTGAGATTTTATATTCATTGCTATTTGGATGACATTTAACTATCCTGGGTGAGATCCGTTCACTTCAATATTGCGTTGTGTACTTTGAATGTTAGAGGGCCTAGGCTGATATTCATTATTTTGTGCACTTCCCTGTGACTCGTTATTTTGCTCTGTTTCCTTAGACAAATTAGTTTCAAGCATTGGTCGGTCAGTCATAAAAGAGGGAGCAAAGTCTTCGTCTGTGAATACGTTGGGGTCGAACGGGCATATTCAACCTTTTTTTAAAAGAGTGTACTGTATTAGTTGGAGTTGATGCTAAGGGTCAAGAAAACTTCATAATTCCTGGTATTGCGTAAATTGACATACTATAGTCTTCCCTGGGTTGTTACGAAGCCAGCTGTCCTGTGCTTTGACGCAATATGATTTGAACAGCCCGTTTACACCAATATCACGTAGTTGCAAAATTGGTTATTGCTTTTCGACAACGTCAATGTCGATGTGAGATGTATGGTTATCAAGCAGCAAGAGCATAGGTTACTCTGGGATTGGTTTTGTGAATTCTATGAAATGGTCCATGCACGTAAATGAGAAATTCCGTCGTTATAATCCAACTTGAGCTATTTCCAGCTCCAATTGACTCAGGAGGGCCATCATGAAAAAATAAGTCTTTGTACTTTAAACAAAAAATAAACATAGCCGGTATTGTATTTCTGGAATTTGTTGGAAGTTAACCGTTGGTGGCTAAAACTACGGAGATTAAAGTCCAGTGCAATTAATTTAACTTTTAATTTACTAAATCTAGTGTTTACATTTTTATTTTGGTGTGAAAAACATCGGAAGTGGTGTTCATAACATCAAAATAAAAATAAAAACTATTTAGAATGGCCTTGTGCCGTAAATGCGGATTTGCAATTCGCAGCGAGACGGGTATAAGATGTGACGGAGTATGTACGAAGGTGTTCCACTCGACACAAAAATGTTCAGGTTTGGACAATTACAGCAGTGGAATCATTGGAACAAACACTATGGTAAGATTTATCTGTCAAGATTGCATTACATACATACAGAATGTGGATCTTGTTGTCAAAGAGATGCAAGAAAATGTTGTGAAAAATACAAGCTATCTTAAGCTATACAAAGAGGAATTTGAAGAGTCACTAAAGAAAAACGAAGAGGAAATTAAGCACTTACTGGAAGCAATCGAGACTCAATATATGGAAAGAATAAAAGAGATGCAGAAGGCTCAAGAAATATGTGCAAAAAGTATTACCGAAATAAAGAAAATGTATAATGTCACAGAAAATTTTAGAGAGCAGGGTGAAAAGATATGTAATGAACTAAAAAACAATATCAGCGCATGTGATGAAGTAAAAAAAATTATAAACCGCCAAACAAAGACAGGAGGTCAAGTGTCATTTTCAGAAGTTGTCAAAGAAGGAAGTAACAGAAACAACGAAAAAGTGAGAGACTTGCATTGAAATAAATGGTAAAAAAATCGAAAACGTCAGTAGCGTTAAATACTTAGGAATGATTATTGATAAAGAGCTGAACTTTAATGAACATGTAGATTACATATGCAAACAAATTGGATTTTTCAAACGAATAAGAAAGAAGATGGTTAGCATAACAGACAGCTGTGATAGTATATAACACAATAGTGAAACCACATTTTGAGTACTGTAGCACAATTTTATACTCTTGCTGCAACCAGGGTCAACTGAAAAGGCTCCAAAACAAAGCGATGAGAAGTATTTTAAAATGTAATAGATATACACCAATCAGATGCATGCTGGATGCCCTTAAATGGTTAAGTATAAAACAAAGACTTGAACTTAATACACTTTTAGCTGTTTTTAAGGTTGGATACGGAGTCGCACCAAGGTTTCTAACAAGGGGTGTCAGACGAGTCGGAGAGGTGCAGCCATACCCTTTACGTAATGCCAACAACTTCAGAGTGGGTTTTCAAAATACAGTGGCAGGTCAAAACACTTTTATTTATAAGGGCTTATGTCTTTTTAACACGCTACCAAATGACATAAAAAATGAAGCCAATCCCAGGATTTTTAAAAGAAAATGCATTGCGTTTGTCAAAACAAGCACGTGAATGTTATTATTAATATTACGATTTTTTCGATTATTGTTTTTGTATTGTACCACTATTAGATTATACTTAAAGCATAATTTTTTTTTATGTAAATTTGAAAGTATTTAAAATACTAATAAAAATTGTGGTGAATCCATAGCAAACCCACCACCCGTCGGTCCACTAGCTTCCATTATGGATGAGGGCTCTTCGGACGGGTTGGCCGTGGTTTTAACCACAAAATGAATGAATGAATGGTTTCTGGCTGCACTAGCTGGAAGCTCGACGGTAACCAAGGTATCACGTTCAGCAGAGACAATAGCTCCTACCTGTTTGATTCCTTTTGAAGCTATGATTTTCTTTGTCTAATACTGTGGTCACGCAGTCTCATGCAAATTCCAAATTCTTAAGGGTGTGAAATTATATTTGAGGAGGACATCACCATAATTCCACTGGGGTAAGTTGTTTCGGGGAACAATCAGCCCTGAAATAACAGAACTTTCAACCCCATATTCATTTTATATCAAAGGCTTAAGACACTAATCGCAATTTAAAACATTGTAAAAATGATACTACATAATTAATGAATCCTCAATGTTTTCACACAATTGTATGTATGTATATATCATATTATATAAAAAGATTAAGCATGAAAATGTTTACTCACGTGATATATAATACCTATGACTACACTCCCTCTACAGAGACGTATAAGACTAACTAAAACAGTGGACAAAAAAAAGTGCCGTTAGCTAAGAGTGTGCAACACACCTCATACATACATATCGCTGTTTCATTTCGTTTTTGAGTTATACCCATCGGAACCAAACATAATTGTATTTCATTCATGCATCGGAATAACCTGCCCCCAGAACTTTCAGGCTCGTCTTCCCCTATTCGGTTGTTTTTGTTGCTAAAAATTTGAATAACAGTAAAAGTTCTTATAGGGTCTTTCAACAGCCACGTTTGAACTTTGACAGCCGATTGTGGTTATGTTTGAAATAACAGCACTGCATTGCGTGCGTTCAGAAACATAGTTATATGGCGTAGCAACCAATCAAAATTTTCGTAGCAATGCACTTGGTCAATTCTGCTAGGCGAGGCGGTAACAGGAAACGGCGAAAGGTATCGAGAGATACTAATAGATTTTTTTTTGTTGACCAAATTCAATGAAAGGAAAATAGAAAACATTCATATTTTTAAAACATAATGACATTGAGTGTACTTTAATTTTAAAGATCGAGTGCCCTTACTGAAAGACCCTTTCCTTTTTTTTTAGTATCTGACTTGAGGAAATTGGACATTTATCGGATATGTCTAAGAGTATACATTTTAAACATATGGTCAAGAAGTATGTTAAACACATTTTACGAAAACATAATTTTCTTCCTTTATTATAGCCTAAATTTGCAGTCTGAACAATTCATGAACGAGCATAACATACGTGTAATCGCCTTAATTCAACTCTTGCTAACCTACGAATCAATACAACAATTTTAAAATAACCTACTCCAGATTCCAAAGAAATATGTAACAAATTACCTACGGTATCCCACCACGAAAATAAATACAAAATTTACACAAAAAAAAAAATTGAGAACATAGGTAATATTAAACTGACCAGAGAACGCGATTGATAATCCTAATTAGTAAACTCTTCATCAAAGAAAAGTAAGTGGAAAATACAATCGAAATCGAATACAACAAAGAAATTAGAAGAGCGTTGCATTGAGAATTTAGCCAGCACAGTCAGGCACAAACAAGCACCAGAGCTTCTTGACCATTTTCCAGACTCAGTTATGGGGACGGAATTTTTCCAGCATTGCTTTAAAGTACTGTCGAGTTATGAAGCAGATACGAGTATGTATGTACATTCTTAAAACGGGGTGTTAAAGTGGGGTATGCATTTGTTTAAATTTCAGGCGTTCAGCCTAAACTGTGGAAAATGCAGCCACTTTATCAATATGCCTCCCACCAGCTGGGGGGTCTTTGTAAACTAAAATCATTTAATTTTTTTAGAGCAATGTCCTAAATATTTGTGACGCACACCGTATGACACACATTTTATAAAATTATAAAATTAGCAAAAGAAAGTTATTTCAAAGCAACAAAGAACAGTTCTTGACCGAAACAAGAAGGTTCAGTCCATTACCTTCAGTCTATAGTCGTTTTGGCACATACCCACATAGCTTACATACTAATTAGGTTCACAACAAAATTGATTAACCGGAACCATTGTCATTTATGTACGTTAACAATGCAACACCTAAAACCTAAAGGAGTCGCACCATACAAAAAGAAAAAAATTGTTAAACCAGTCAATGGGTTAACGAAGTCAATATTCACCGTTATCGGGCCTAAATGCAAATATACATACCATCCAGTTGCTCAATTATCCATCGATCATATTCTAAAAATAACAAATAGATAATGAAAAATAAAATAAAAAAATAGTTCCACCTAGCATTTGAAGTACCAGATACAGATACGAGTATTCACGGCAACAACAGGGTTCTTAATTAGATGCACGACTCATCACACACACCCATTGCCGGAGTAAAAGAAGTGCTAGTATCAGACGACACGAACGGTTAATGAACATCGTATTACCAACGAACCACCTCTATATTCTACCTGTTGACCCATTTATTCATGTTTTTTTTTTTTTATTATTATTCACTGCATTTCTATTGCACGGGGCAAGTTTGTGTGGAGAATTTTGTTTTCCTGTCGGGAAATTATACAATATATTCAGATACAAAGTGGAAAATAGATTATGGCCAACCTAGCCTATGCAGAGTAGGTATATCTAATTAATGGGTACTTATGCTTCCATATGCGATTTACCCGTGCAGTTGATTGCCCAGGATACAATGTCCATCGAGAGGTTGGATTTAATGGGGGGTTACAATCTCAAGTGACCTAATAAATGCCTAAAATGTGTGGATTGCAAGTTTATTCGAATTCTGTCCATCTAACTACGAGTAAGTATAATTTTGTACTCGCTCCAACATGGCGAATACTGTTGTGAAAATTGTGGATTTCGAGATTTTGACATTACTAGACAATACATTATTTACTCTACTACAATAGATGAACTCAAAAAAAGTGGACCTCACAATTCCGTCCGTGTGGTTGTCTATTTTTCTATATCTAGAGCTGCAGCCTAAACAGCTGGGCGGATTTTCTACTAACTTTATACATATCTGAAGTCTGTGTGTGAAATTTAAATTTTCATTCTAACCTCAAAATTAACAGTACTTTACTACGGACCAAGCTAAAAAATGCAATTTTCTTAAACGGCTTAAAAGGCTTAAAGAAGAAGTTGAAGTATAAAGGATGTTTGCATTAAGACTGCGTACTCAGTTTTTTGCTGAAAATTCGAGTAGTAGTACTTTAATTATTAGCGTATTTCTGAAAAGCGTCTTTTTCTCGGATATGGCTGAGATAATTTTATTTAAAATTGATATCTAAATTATTCGTGCTGTAGAAGCCTGTGTTTTGTATGCTTTTCGTGCTTCTTTTGTACTCGTAAAAAAAGACAGAATCTGTGAGTATTTTGTAACTTTTACCTATGAGAAATGCCCTTGTGTAACTTAAAGGATTACAATGGCAATGTTGCAACTAGGCGAACATACGATTCCGCACAGAGCCAACCTGGCGAAAATAGGTGAATTGCCACGTCAATTTCCTAATAGCTGATTTGATAGGCCCTGTCATATGACCAATACACAGGGGCATAATGTGTAAGTGAACACAGGCACTTGATCCTCCAACATCTCGCCCTTCTACACAATTCAAGAGATCAATATTTTCATCGTGTTTACTGCAGTCAAGAGCTCCTACCAAAATGCATTACCACCGCCATCATCTCCTTCTGTAACTCAAAACGAACAAAACAAAAATTTTGCAACAGCAAAAGATACATACGTCCAAACGAGTTTTACGGCGAGTTTAACTGTCTTAAAGCTTCTTTTGTCGCAAGCACGACAAGATACTAGAAGCTATTATATTATTCATGGCTGTGGCTTTTAGGTAAAACTTGTAGAATGCATTACCCACAACTTTGGCTTATCGCATACGATTGGTATGTGTGTCAGCTTGGCATCAAGTGAGGTATATGTAAACAATTTTTTTTTCTTGTTTTTCTCATTTTGTTGGAGTAAATTTCGCGTGTGTTTTGATATCGAAAGAGTATCGGGGAATTCATGAACCAGAGGAGAACAAACTGGTCGAATCAATATAAATTTGTATAAATTTTTTGAATTATCTTTTGATTAGAATTCCGCCGACAGATAGTGTGCCTGAAAACAGTGAAGACATCCTGTGCAGGATGAAATAGATTTTCTAAATCTTTATATCCAACAAACTCAATTTGCATTCCTTATACTAGTTAAGCGCTTCGTTACGACCGGAAAAATGTTCTCCTTCCCTGTTAAAAACAGCTAATCAACCAGTTACCTTGTAAAGTAATAAAACATAAAAAATCATATCGGTTTCTTTTTAAGCAACGATTCTCCGTTGATATTGACAACGATCCGGTAGAGACAAAAATTAATTGCAAAAAAAGCTCACACTAAGTAAAGAGAAAATACTGACAAAAGGATAAGCACATCGAAGCAGAAGAGTAAAAGGCGATGAATTCAAAGCATAACATGGTATTGACCAAGAATATTCAGGAATGGTATGTCTACCCAAAACACGATATTCTCTAAGGCGAAGGAGAAGACAGCAGAAGTGCAAATAGTAGGAAAATGGTAGAACAACTGCAGCTATTCGCTTAGGCTACATAAGTATAGTTTAAACAGCACAGTAGAGGCACTAAGACACGCGAGCACACCCCATATAACTTTTTGCCACATATAACGTGCTATTATAGTAACAGTGTATAGTAGACGAGGTTAGAAATTGGTCAGTGTGAGACGGTACGGTAGTATAAGGCGGAGCTCAGTTTTAAAATAAAATTTAAAATTTCAAAAAGTACTAAAAAGGCATTCTCGTGTCAAAAAGAGAGAAATAAAAAGAGTAGCTATGGCCAGTATTTTTTTTCTTATTCGAATGACCTCGAAACAATCCTGTCATACCTCATCATTTTCGAATATGGAGGCAAGTTTGTCTCGTGTGTTGCTTTCCACAGGAAAGATGGTAAGGTTTTTTCAGAAGTTTGTGACCTGAACGGTTAAACCCGAGCCAAGTTTCTGCTTGGTAGTACAATAAGTCTAAGTGCACCGGGATTTGGTTACTTTTAAACAGTTAGTTCTGTTGAAAAAGAGTGCAAGTCTGTTGTCACTATCAACTTCTGTTGCGTGAAGTACGTAGATATTCTCTAAACGGATGTGTAACATGATAGAGTAGATGAGAAACATTTGGTAAGTTGAATAAAGATTTCCAGTTTTAAGTTATTTGCTCACAAACCTAGAAAGCTTATAGTGAAATCATTTAGGTTAGGGGATATAAATTCATCTATGCCATACTTAGATTAATGCAGACCCATAGGGGAAGGTATACCTTGCTCGCGGACCAATTCTTGCCCAATTACCCTTGGATTTCAAAGCAGGTTTGCCAGATAATTCTTTAATATTTTGAAGAGATGGTAGAGGCCTGGACAGTGGTAGATAGATACGAATTTCTTGTCTTTCTACATCAATCTGTCGATTCTAGTTTTGTTGCACAGTTGTCATCATTTCCTTTGCTGTAGCACACGCGCCCAGCAAACTCCATCTGTTGTTAGGTTCTTTAACAAACTTATTCATGATTGATGGACTTTTATAGAATGATCAGGTTGCTCTAGGTCCAGCACATAATATTTGATTGCCAGTTCGAAAGCCTTCCCATTTCCTGGAATGACAATATACCAAGGGATCCAGCAGACTTTTAACTTAGGCAGTATTCCAAGAACCAGCACTTCACAAGCTTCAATTTTACTTCTATAGCTGCCTGGCTATGGCACTGGTCTGTGAAATTTGTCCGAAAAGATTCCTTCACCTACGACAATTTGCATTAGTGCAGATGGCTATGGATTGCATGCTGAAACACTTTACATCAACTAAAGACTGTCTCTCGAGTCACTAATGAAAAAATGTTCACACATTTGGTTGTCGCCTGCTCAGATACTTTTTAATGTGATATAGTGTCACAAACTTCTTTCGAAGGACACAAATAATGTAAGTACCTACTATTAGAAATCATGTGTGACAATTAGCCCTCATCGATCCTTCCGGTCATAAATCTTTAAAACAAAACTGACAAATTTACTGCTAAGGAAAAAATCCATATACTTCAGTTGTAAAATTTAAACATACCCTCTGCGAAAACCTAAAAAAACAGCACACAACATCTGACAAGTGAATTTCAACTGAAGTTTGACACTCACTAACACCATGTTCACGCTTCTTACGGTTTCCCCCTATACCTGTGGCTTGTGTGTAGTGTACCTGTATATTCTATACAGGTAGAAGAAAACTTGCTGCGTTGCTTACCTTTTTTGTTTTTTTCTTTTTCTTTCTACTTTTTCGTGGTAGACTTTGAATGCAAAAGACGCTAACTACAACGACAAACGGCAACGACATAGACAACATCGTCGTCGTCGCTGACCAAGTGCTGTGTCTGGTTTAAAAAAATTTCTTAAGCAAGTTTAGTGAGTGTTTGGCCTTCGAGTGGATTGGTGTGAAACGTAAATTGATCTCTTCCAATATGTTTTAAGCTTCCATAGATTTCTTTCTAAATTATAACTTCGGTACAAGGCACACAAGAAGTGAAAGGATGCAAGCAGCATCAAACATAATTGTTTTTTTCTATAACGATTGGATTATCACATAAGAATCATTTCTTACAGTGAAGTGAAATAAATGAAGAAAAAAAAAAAAAAAAGATATAATTTATGAGTGCTAGTTGCAATTGAATGGATTCGTGTGCAATAAGAAGAAATTAAAAAAAAAAAAAAAAAATGGTTCTCAAGTCGCGCTCCCTTAACCACTAACTTTATCTCTCTCACAGTTTATTTTATATTATGCTTCATGGCTGAAATAACAATCCAGTGTACACTTCTTTGCGCATTTGCTAATATTATGTTATAATTAATTTCTTTTTTAATAATTATTGCGGTTTTTACTTCGATTGAATCATACGATGAAGAAGTTAAACCACAGTGTACATGCAATTTGTTCACCTGCTATCGATATAAGCTGTTTATTATTTACGAAGGTGTCCTGTTTTCTTGCACATGAAAACTCTTTACCGAAAGAAAATTCCTCTCAACCACTTATTTAAATTGAGGTAGTTTGTTTTTTTTTTTACTTTTTATAACATACCAACCGATCAAGTTTGTGCGTCAACTCTTTCGTTTTGTTTCTTGTACGCGGTGTCATAAAAATGTTCAATAGTGGTTCAATAGCCACATATGCCACATATTTCCCCGTAGATGGTGGAATGGAATGTAGAAAACACAATTTCGTGTTGGATATTTTTGTGGAAGTGTGGAGAGGAATTGGAGAATTTGCGTTTTAATACTCTCGATGGTTCGTCCCCATCAACTGATTTCAAATGAATTATTCATTTCTTGTTTCCCTAAATATCTGATTTTTAGAATCTAACAGACACCGTATACGACTACCAATTTGTGAATGCATGAACAACTAGATATTTCAGATACAAGACTCAAACATTTTCGCTTTGCTCCTTGTGCGCGCGTAGTGATTTTTGAATAGCACTTGTACACACGAATTCACTCAACTAAACAAGAAATTATTTAAATTTTACAGTTTTTACAAAGAATGGCCCAAGTGTTGTAGTAAGAAACTAAAGTGCACTGTTCAAAGTTGCCATAAGTGTAAACAAAAAATAAGCCAAATATAAAAAACAGTGACTCAAAAAAAGGCGGGAAAAGGAATACGTCAGCGAATATATAAAAGGATACAAACCTCTTTTTGGGATTAAAATAGAATCAAGGAACCCATTCAAGACAATTTACATTTGGGATTATAGATCCAGACATTCCTATATCTACTTCGAAAAGGTGAGTAGTAATAAATTATTTTTGGTTGTCCCTTTAGATATTTGTTGAGCTACCTTTTTTCGGTTGAAATTCACCGGTCTAAGGGTGTGGGCGCGAAGATGATTCATTAAATAAGTAGAAAAAGGTCAGTCATGAAAAAGGAATTTCAATTATACCTCGAATCTCAACCTGTTAGATTTACGATATCCATTAAGTTTCCCTCAATTAATACAAAAGAGTGAAACAATTTGTGTCTCTACCTTTTAAAAATTCAATTACACTTTCAAACAATAAACATACTGATTAGAGATTTCTACTATATTTGAAACCCTCTAGCGCAACAAAAAAAATCAATTAAACAAAAATGGTAATTCACCGATGTAATAGAAATATTTTAAGAAAACAGAAAGCGTAGAGAAATTCTTTTATTTTCAAATGTCTAGCACTTTCGTTTAAGACGATTAACTTTTGGAAAACGAGAGAAAAATTGAAATTAAAGGTAATTAGACATACCTTTACGATTCGGGTCAATTTACGAATCCCATTCATCATTGCAGTTCTCACGAAATATGAAATAGCAGACTGTCAGTCGGACAGCAATTGTAATCTGATTTTAATGCTTTAATTTCAGTTACCCATCACTATTGTCATAGATCATTGTTTTGTGTGTGTGTCTTTTTTTTTGTGAGAACTTTCTAGCCGAAAATGTTCATCCAATGACAGTGCCCGCATAAAAGAGTCCACGGAAAGTGGCCATGACAAGGTAATTAAATTTCGTCGCACAGACTTCTTAAGACACAAACAAAGCAATAAGAAGTGGAAAAGCATTTTAGAGTGATGTCTTAATGGCAGAATTTCAATCAAAGTTTGAGATTAGACGTGATTTTGCTTCTTTTCCAGCAGAGGAGTGGGAATTCTTGCGCAGTTTTATTTTCCATACAACAAGACAGAAATGATATCATCCTTAACGATTGTATCACGGATGTTGGATCTCAGATCTACCTGCAGAATGTTAATTCTTCTCTAATGTAAACTATTCTTCTTCTTAGCAGCACACTCATCCTTGAATTTATACTCTTTACAAATTCTTTGCAAATTCTTAAGAATAGCGAATACGACACGTATTGGATGCAGAATGAATAATGAGTGATCTCAGGTAAACAGATTATGCACTGTTCCGTCTTAGAGTTTCTCTACCTCAGCAGAAGTTATTCAATAATTCTCAAAAAAAACAACTCCTTTTTCTCAATTTCTAATGAAGCAATCACGAGTTTAATTTCTCAGTTAATGATTGATTACCACATGCAAGCATTCCACACTAATATTATCATCGCATGACATCGAGGAGAAGCAAATCGACTGAGAAGAAACTATTGTCACTGGATTCAACAAATGATTCTCTCTCTCGTTTATAAGGAGAACATAATTTTAAATTCACAGCTGACTGGTAGAGTTAATCATACATCACGAAAATAACATGCCAAATAACTTCAACTCTAAATTATAATTATATCTTGTTTATAATTTTCAATTGAAGAGCTACTACAAAATCCAAAAATCTCTACACTGACCTCATTGGACAGAAATTATCACATTTGTTGTTTTTTTTTTTTATGTAAAAGTTGACATGGAAACCTCAAAAATGTTTGTCTCTCTATATTTATTCTTCTTTTGAATAAAAGTAAATATGTTAAAGAAAAAAATAATTTTGGTAAAATATGCTAATAAACCAGAAATTTTTGGTTCACCAACACTAGTAAACAAGTTTTTGGTTTTATGCTTTTGAGTGAATCAGAAAGTGGTTAACGATTTTTTCGGCAGACCTATTGGTTTCATGCAAGATTATCGTTGATTAAGTTTTTTTTTTTTTCTTTTTATTGTGCTAGTAGATACCTTGTAAAACCAGATATTTTTTCCTGCGGCTGTCGTTAAATTTGGTTTTGCAATTTGACTTGGGTATTTTGTTCGTGGGACCGACCACCTTGAGGTGAATTTAGTTGAGTTAATAATTAAAGAAACAAAAAAAAAAACTTTCATTTGTGACCATAAATTTACGCCTACTTGAGGTTACGATTATGATCACTAAAAGAGTGTTTAAAGGAATTCCTATAGAGTAAACTTCCTGTATAATAAAAAATAATTGAAACCAGTCATTATACCATACTGATTTGAAGACAGCAAGGCTTTTTTTTACCAACCCGAAGTATAGAATACGAAATATTTATCTACAAAATATTAACCAAATCAAACAAAATCGCTTAAAAGAATGTAGATCAGAAATTTGCATTCTTTTCAAGTGGTAGGCAATAAATTATATGGAAGTCGTAATACTGTCGGCTTAAAAGAATAAAAATTAGTGTTGCCGGTTTCAAAATTCAAGTTTGTCTTCAGTCTCAACAATAGGAAACTGAGAATTCAATAATACTCGCACGATATATTATACAAACAGAGAAGCGAGGTCAATAAGCTTACAGAATATAACAATGAAATTATAACAGCTAAGCCTGAATTCCTTGTGGTACCTATACTGAAAATAAAACAGAAACATATTCGAGTGCCTTGCAGAAACTCAGCAAACCATATAAATAAATCTGATGAATATTTTTCTGTCTGAAAGCTTTGCCTAGTTTTTAAAAGCTTTAATATGTTTTTTCATACATGTAGACATATTTCCCACCTAGGCTCTGTCCACTTTACGGTATAACTAACAAAGGGGGCCCTGTGATACCGTTGTTAGAGTTTTTAAAAGCATAATTTTCAGACTTCAAATATGAACTCATTTCTTCAAATTCGATGATATGTTTGCAACTAATCTACACTTTTTATATTTGTACACCCTTGCGCTAGCCGATTATAATTATGATAAATTCCAAAAAGTACATACATATGTATATGTACTCGTATGTAAATATTTGTGATCATCATTTGTTACCAATTTGTGGGCCTTATATTTTGAGCTAGGAAGATTCAATTTTGAGACCATAAAACATAAAGAAAACTACGCAAAAGCTAAAAAGTTAAAATTTTGTTTGTGTCATAAAAAGATTAATTAATTGTTCGTAAGCTTTTGTTTCCATTTTAAAAAATAAAAAAACGAGAAAATTGTCTTTTTCAAGAGGCATATGTTGAACTGACGGCGTGTCCATGCTCTACGAAAAAGGTACACACATACGAGTATACGTAGTTTATTTCCCTTCCATGACTGCTACTCAAGGTATTTAAGGAAAAAGGGATAAAGTCAGGATTATAAAATTGTTACTAATTTATTATATAGGAGGCAAAATCCGGTACAAATATATTTAATAATTATAGTGGACAAAATTTGTTTAAGCATTGACTGAACTTACTAACGGTACTGCTTTCGAAATATTCAAAAATAATTTCTATCAATTTCGGTGTAAAATTGGACATTTTGGAAGATTGCATTACAAACAAGTTTCGAAATTTTTTTAAAAATTCAACTTTAAATTTCGGTAGTTCGAAAAATATTTTAGTGAATCTGTGGGCATACGAAATAGTAGCTTATCTCAATTTTTAACTTTTTTTTAGGAAAGACGCTCAAAGTTTTCATTAATGTGAAAATCGTAAATGGACGTTACATGGTGTTCTTCCTCTGTGCATAATTTGCCAACTATCATGCGCGGAAGAAAGTTTATATACTTGGGGTGCCATTAGTACAATTTTAATTTAAGTCAAAATAAGCTATTTTGTCTTACGGCCACACAAATATTTCCATACTTAATAAGTTGATAGTTGTATTCTTCCCATCACTCTGTTTTACAAGAACAAATAATACTAGTTTGGTTTCATGAATTTCACTATTTCAAATAAAATATTTGTTGACTAACAGACCTGCCCGGTTTTTCCTATCTTAGAAAATTATATATCACATTCACAATATTCTACCAAAAGAAGATAGAAAGATAGAAAGAAAGTAACAATTCCGTTAAAGGAACATGCAAATGCTCATCCACTGATGATTGTAATGACACGCGATTGCTTATGGTTTTTTTTCTTTTTAGTAAACATTTTCATTTATGCTTACTACTCCGGTTCTAGGAACCATAGATTAATGATTAAAAACTGATCAGAAAATTATATCCAAAATCGTGCAGCCATTTCAAAATTCCGGAACACTCAGGCTCGATGTATGGTTCATTGCACCGTTTTTATTTTGTAAGCCCAAAAAAAATGGATTCTCGATCCTAAATTCATTTCTGTTAGCTTCTTCTCTTCTTCTGTTAGGGTATCGTTAACTTACTTAGTTTCTATAGCGGACAACTACTAAATGTGTGTTCTAAAATATACTTATAGAGAAGAGATAGAGATTATGTCATTATGGATGTCTCCATTTAGCTCTGGTTTCGTCCTAAAAAGACAATTTAAAACTAATCGGGTAGATCGAAAAAATACCTCAATATGAATAGAAAAAAAAAATGCGAGAATGCCAAGCCGAAAAAACACTTATTTTCCAAATCAAAACTGACAAAAAGACATGCTTCACATCAAAAGCTCGGAAATTGTTCCAAATCTTGACAACTCAACCAAAATGTAAACGACAACACAATAGAATTCTGTTTTTCCTGTCTTTCCAGTCATTGTTTTATTATACCATGTAATTTCGCGCTTGATTAAGAAAAAAAACAACACTAATTGTGTTGAATAACTGAAAATGGTAATATAAAAGTTAACTCAGCGGAGAAGGAAAACCAAAATAAAAAGACACGGCGACCGACCGACCGAACACATTAAAGCAAACCCAAATTACGCAATTTTGCCACACAGCATTCAAAATAAAAAAAACTTATTCGGATTAGAGATGCAGATGAAAAAAAAAAAAAAAAATCAACCCACAATCCACAAGCATACTCACAAGTAGTTATGGCTACGTAGTGAAAAATTCCATCCAACGATGCTGCAATCAATTCCGCTCTGTACTACTACCATGGATTATAATTCAAATCCAAAGCCGAATCCATGTGCCATCAGTGGTAATAAATTTAAACCACAATCTGCATTTTTTCAATCTTGATTTGCTGTCTACATTTTTATTTTTTATTTTTTTGCTTTAGTGAATTGGACTCAGTTGGTTGGGACTATTGAGTTGAGCTCTTCTTCACTTCATTTGAACTTGATCTATAATTTTATAACAAAAGTGTTTTTTTTTTTTTTCTTAACCAACGGTTGAATGCGGTCTACTTTTTGCCATAATACATTGTCGAGATATTTTTCCTCGTTGGTTCATGAAGAGATGCTTTTAATTCATTATTCAAATGCAGTAGCAAGTTTTCGTAATATGTATAATAAAAACACTTTTATTTTATTGAATTTATCACGAACTACTAAACAATTAGATAAGTTAGTGATATTAGCGCGGGAATATTATACAAAAAAATAAAATAAAAAACCGAGAGAGTGTCACATTACCCTATATTTGCGTATTGCTTTCGCCCACGCTTTTTTCTGCAGTCTATAAATTGAATGTAGGTTACAAAAAAGTGGCACTACCACTTTTCGATTGAAGCAGAACCACAATACAAATACCGTTGACTTGTTGGCGTTAAGTAGGTGAAGACGAGTACTCACCTTGATATTTGCACAGAAATCAGCTCACAGTTGAAAACGGGTCATATTGGGCTTCAAACTATTCATAAAATTTTGTTGATGAATAATCGTCTTAGGTGCAAAATTATTTTTTAAGTGGTCCTCTTTTCGTATGCATATGCAAATTCATAAAATGTGCGTGGATATTTTACAGAAATTATAAATGGCATGAGTACTTACTCATGACTTGCAATACCAATCTATATAATCATTATTGAATTTGGGTAACTAGCCATGACCTTTACCAGAGTAAGCCTTGGAGTCAGGTTTATTTATACACAGATTGGTTGAAGTTAAATCAAGTTCATACGAGAGTTGCTACTTGAGTTTTTAAGATGATTTTATCTCAATTGTTTTTCGAAATATTTGCCTTTATGTTCTTTGCAATTTTTATACGCTTGAACAAGTCCTAAAAGCACAGAGTCCACCGTTCTGAAGCCACCGCAGAAACAATATTTTCCTAAACTTCCGCCTGTTAAATGTCAACCATCAATCTTTTATGAAAGGGAAAAATAAGGAGTCCAAGTTTAGGGAGGATGAGTCATCAATTCAACTTCTGCAGTGGTCAGGAACTCGATAGTCCGAGATGCGGCGTATTATCGTGATGCAGAAGAATTCTCCATCTGACTTTTTTCACGCACTTCTTGAAAACCATGCGTTGAAGAAATGGTGGTATACCATTAAGCATTGACTATTTTATCTTGTCAGTGCTCCATTTGTGCTTCACTTTGGTTGGTTTATCGTCGTTGGTTATTTTCGTCACTAGTTATAATGTTGAGTACTACTTTTGACCGGCCTTGGTTGTATTTCTTAACCAATTGTTTGCTGCAGTCAACTCGTGTGATCTTTTGGACCTCAGTCAAATTGTGCGGTATCTACCTTCCTGAAGGTTATTATTTTTATGCGGGTCATGGATATGCCCAAAGATTCGATTTCTATAAGTTCTTCAATACGATAGATATTTAATAGAATATGTGCAGCACGATGCGATGGCTAAAACGACAATTGTCGAGAAAGGTAAAACGCCAACGAGGCTCTAGACGGCCTAATCAGTGTCGCTCTAGACGCCTAATAAGTGTACCTCCAAGCATACCAAGCAAAATTGATGCTGGTACTAGATTTATCTGGATTTACATCTGAAGACTATCAGGTTTAAAAGCTGTTTAAGGTGTATCTCAGAGAGAATGAAAAAAATGAACACTTCATTAGAAATGGATTTATTTATATTATAATTATACTTGAGGAACTAATAAAGCTCTATTTTGCTAAAATTCTTCGTTTTAGTGGCGAACTTTTTGTGGTAAAAGAACTGGGGCCATCCCATTGGCACATTAGGCCTTTTATCCACTAGCGCAACCCTTTTTTCAAATGCATGAACAATATTTATACAGAAACACAAATGCTCGGGAGAATGGTTGCTCACATCCTATTGCTAAAGATGTTCAGATTGAACGAATGAACGTTGAGTCGTATAAAGGGCTTTATGAAATAATAGAAGCCAAATGCAAAGATAGAGTAAGCAATCATCATTAACTGAATCTTGTCCAAAGCAATGCATTCAGAGTAAACAGCAGACTGCAATTTTTGTTCAGTTCTAGCTTGCGAAGTATACTGCTAGAATAAAGCTCTGAGCTAACCATGATGGGGTAAGGATAAACGATAAATGAAATCACACAGGGCTTGATATCCTACGTCTACTCGTAAACTGATCCGAACGTACATAAGTGTGATGTGTGATATACATATGTTATGTACATATGCACAGGAAGAGATAAGTCTGACGTCCTCTCCAAAACTTATATAAAATCTGAAGTTTTAAATCTCAATTAAGGAATCAAATGCCACATCATTTGCTTTCTAAAACTCTTATTATTTCTCGAGATATATGTACAGTAGCGTTATTTTACATGTTCTCCTTTCATGTTCCTTTAACTGGGCATGTTGAGTCAATCAACATCTTTCGATAGTGTTGGCAGAATACTGCGTACTCGAAGAAGTAAGGTCCGATTAGTTTCCTCGTAAAAGCACCACAACATGAAGTTACTTTTTGTGATCGAAAAGCTGTCTTAGGAACCTGCGGCTATTTTCCTTGTAAACGAAATTCGGCGGTCATAATTATCTTCTCGTCAAAATTGGTTACTTTCAAATAATCTGAGCGGTACTTCAGGTTTAAAAACCAACAAAAAAACACTAAAAAGTTATTTCAATGTCTTACCTCTGGCGAATGCCTTCGCAGATTCGGTAGGTGTTTATCTTAACTTGATGAAGTTTTTACTTCTACAACAGGGTTAGGTTCGAATGGCTGTCTGTACCTGGGCACAGGAACACTTAGACTAAAGGAGATCCATTACAACCCATTAGAATAGTTGAATGAGTAGGACCTTTTTCTGAAACGGGAGATATTTTTAACGTCAGTGTACACAAACTGAAATTGGAAGAATTAAGGCTAACTAGTTACTTAAGGCGACTAGTTACTTATTTGTACTAGTAACACTGTCACAAGAGTAACTCGAAAACTATAGATGACGTGTCGTTTTCTGCTGAACATCGTTTTTGTTCTTCAAACATATTTATATGTACAACTTTATGAGAATACAATGCTCTATTTACACAATCGGTAGCAGAGAATTAGTTGTTTCATTGAAAAGAGCTTAAAGTCAAAATCGATATTTGACCTCTGTTTTTCTTCTTAGGGAATGTGATCAAATTGTGAAATTTTATTTAATTCCCAAAATAGATCTACCAAGTAGTCACCAGATACTGGCGAAAATTGGCTTGTGGTTAAAACATCCATTAGCTTGATAAGAGATCCAGTTAATAAAAAACCCCATTGATGATGCAACGCCTCTTGAATCACCAACAAGTTTAAGAGTTATTGTATATTTTTAATTAACTACGTACTAATAATTCACTGCAATGGTCGGTCAAACATTCCATCAAACGATGAAATCATCAAAAACAGAATTCATCTTCTTTATCGACACAGTTCTCTTTCAACTCACGTTCGTTGGCATTCACAGATTATTTCTTTTTTGTCTAAAAACCAGCATATTTAATTTTTTTTTTTTTTGTACCAATATTTTTTTTAATCTCTTCACCTTTTTGTTTGCGGATTTACAATAAAACAAAAAGCAATAAATAAAATAATCGTTAGAGACCGGTATTGAAGCACGTTCACTTGATCTCCGCACACCACCACTGCCACAGAACGGGCGCTGAAACCTTCGACATTTAACGACTGAATCATCTTCATTGATTACTTGCTGGTTGACTAGTGATGGTGCCGGTTGGTGATGGCATTTTTTTTTTTAAAAAAAAGACGACTCTGTTATTGCTTTAACTTTGTGGACCTACCTTAAACTTTCACTAGCAGTTCAGTAAAATTTGAAGATGTAAATTTAACACGCACACTGATCATATTTATTCAAGCATGCATGAAGATGGAGCTTGAAAATGTCACAACCACCTGTCCCACCTTGTTTACCTAGTTTAACAAATGCAGCCAGCTACAGTGCAAATATGAGAAGATTTTGAAATTCCTGCTGCCAACAACATCGACTCTAATACACAATTTGGCTTAAAACAGAGAGCAGCAACATTTTTTTTGGACGAAAGGAGAAACTCCGAATACGTTTCCCCGATAGAGATACACGTTGTTTATGTTGCATACACGCTTGTTGCTACCACTCCTCTGAGCTGCCTCTCTGCCACGATGGCTGCTTTTGGGCCAAAAACTGGAAAACCAAAACCGATAGCTGGATAATATACCAAACACACAGTTGCTGTGCGCTGTGTGTGTCTGTATCTGGTGGTTTAGACCCACACGTTGCATTTTCTTCTTTTCCATTTTTTTTTTATTGTAACTCTTTGAAATGCAATTTTCGATGAAAACGGACTGGTTATATTGGAATCCAGCTGTTGCTGGTAGCAACTTTCAACGGTGAATTTTTTTTTTATATCTGGGTTTTTAGGGACTTTCATATTCATTTGTGCGCGCCGTGTGGTACGCATCGAGAAAAATGTATATGCGACTGTGTGTCGTGTATGTGTTATTAAGTGGTCAAGTCAACAAATTACTAAGCAACAGAGGTGGTAATATTACCAGCAACAGAAAGTATAAATAAATAGAGAGAAAAAGTGTAATTGCTATATAATGTGAAAGCCATTAGAGGAGCGAACTAATCGAATTTAAGAATGAAATCGATTTGATTGATTTTTTTTCTGTATTTCGCATTGGTTTTTTAAAGGAATCGAAAGTTTCAGGGAATTTTTAAATATTATATTGTTTGAGTTAAATAATAATGAAGCGGGATTGCTAATAAATTCGACAAACTCAAAATTCAATAAATGGAATTGGAAAGGAATTCCGAATGAAATTTGCTATGTGCTAACTTGCCACGTAACAAAAGCAATTTTAACCAACGCCTCCTACCAAAGAAGCTGTAAGTATGCAGATTTGAGAAAAAAAATATGCAGAGTACAGGGTTTTTTGCTGATTTCAGGTGATAATCAGATAATCCGCTATTTCAAGCCACACAGTAAAAAGTTGTATGATTCGTTGCTTAAAATTTCAGAAGTTACATTGTACTCCCCCTCAAATAGAACAAGATGATTAAGTCCGTAAGGTCCAGCAGAATGCAGTTAAAGACTGATGATGCGACTGACACTTTATGTTGAATAACTTGTACCGACTATCGGAGAGAGTCTTGAAACATTTTTTCTGTTTCTTGAAACGGAGGTCCAAATTGGTGCTTTTTCAGCAGTATGACCAGTAAAAAAGTGGCAACGAGCTTTTCGAAAATTTGTGAAAAGCAAGTTTCTGTACATTATTTAGCAGTTACCATCTGACTAGTAAATAAAATGTTATCTCTCTTTAACTGTGAGACTTCTATTCTCTGAGCCCCATTCCATGAACTGCTACCTGGTTTTCGGGTCGTACTTATAGAACCAATATTTATCACATATTAGCATTCTTTAAAGCAGTTAAAATCTCAGTTTTCAAATTTCTTTGATGTCTTTTTTTGTTTATCCTATCGAACAAATTTCTTCGAGTATTTCAGGTGATGTCATAGCCATGGCATTTAGGCCCAGTTCAACACCTATCATTTGCTGGGTCATTATTGGATTTCATCAATCTTTTCCTTCATCAAATCCACATTTGTACCGTTGGCCAAAGATTTGAGATGATAGTCATGAGTCTCAAGACTCCCAGTCTGGAATCTTTTAAACCACTTGGAAAAAATTCACAAGGGATGGTGTATTCAGACTACATGAGTTGATGTCGAAATCTGAAATGAATCACATTGTTACTTACTTTTCTATTACAGGAAATCGGCAATTAACTATAGTTTTTCTTCAAAAAATAATAAATTAACGCCTTCTTAGTTAAGTTTTGTTGGGTCCTCCTTAAGCATGCAACCGCTGAGTGATGATCCGTTGATTTCGTTTAATCGAACTTGAGCAATCCAAATCAAATAAATATTACATTTGAAAGCAACTGGTTAAGATTAGGGTGGGATATCTTAGAGAGCTCCATTTAAAAAGAGTCGAATTACCTAGATAGGACAAGTTCACTGCGACAAGCTAATCCAAAGCTTTTAAAGAATCAATCTAGCATCGATTGACATAAAAAGAAAAAAATGTTAGTAGGAAACTGACCACAGAACCATATGTACGAATAGAAGGGACCTATAATTTTATTATCGAATCCGAACATAGAATTGAGAAGGTTTGTCAGACATTCTCGAGGGATAATGGCGTGAAAAAAAACTGTTCGTGTTTTTTCTGTGAATCGAGCCTGCAAACACTTGAGCCACTGTGCTCACGCACTGCTTGACATGCAATGTGATCAACTCTTGCACTGTGATTTCCTTCATGAGTACATTCGCTCAATTCAAGGGTACCTGGAAGTACGGAATCCAAATTGCCTGTCGATGGAACAACACTTCTTCTAGTTCGTACGCCAACTCTTTTGATTTTGCATTTCACGTTCACACACACTTCTGAATAGTTTTACTTAAAATTAGCAAAATGCTTAAGTATATAAACAATACCATGATTCTGACTCACACCTCGGAATGTGTGGAATTCGCGCTTCAAAGTGTGATACGATTTCCTCATGGCAATGAACTAACTTTAGAAAGACATTACGAGTAAGCTATCTAATATCACAACAACTGTGTTGCTTTACTTAACGTTTTGTGCGAACAAGTTCAACTGTATTTATATCGATAACCTTCATTCTACCGCTGAAATTGTTTTGCACTGCGTTTTTTTTCGTTACACCCGATGGTAATAAAATGCAAAAAAAACGAGTATACTATTTCCCCTTATGCAGTGTGTGTGTGTTTTGTTTAGAGTAATAAAGCAAATGAGAAAATAATAATAATAAAAAAAAGTGTATATTGTCACTTTGAGTAAATGAAATGCTATACGAAATCTCAATGCTGTTTCAAGAGGCTATCAAGAGTGTGTGCAAATTTTGTGCAAAATATGTAAACTGCTTGTAGACGTTAAGTGCTTGCTGTGTGAGATAATCACTTCAAGTTGCATATTTCTCTGTAATTCGCTCTAAGGAAATTCAGTTAAACGAGAGTTTATAAGCTAGTGCTTAGGGCGATATGTTAATGATGTTTAAGTATAGTTGTGCAGAAATATGTGCCACACTCGCGCCAGTATGTGGAAAACAAATCAATTGCATAATTAAATTTCTGTTATCTAAGATCAGTAATGTTATGTTTTCATAAAAAAAAAATTTTATTATTTTGAGTTCATGCCTTGTTAGCTTGCTGATGCACACGTGTTGAAAGAGCAATATCATAAAACCAATATACATTTGGTAATCTCATCAAATCAGTTTATTCATAATTAACCAACTTATTCGAACGTAAACAAGATTAAAAAAAAATAATAATAATTCAAATCGACAGCAATCGCCCTATGCCTATGCATAACTTTATAGCTCAAAAGGTGACAACTTTCTAGTTTATCGGATGAAATTGTTTAAACTTGCTCGGTTTTGATGGCACTTTCGGAATTGATCGTACATTAATGCATGTAATCTAGGTCCGAATCGGTTATATAATGCCATCTCCCAATTCGTCATTTAATTATCCATTCGTACAACTAAATCATAAATTTGTATTTTTCTTTTACAGGGTCTAACAAGCATAGAGATTCGAAAAAGCGAAACGCAATGGGGAGGTTAACGGCGGCCAGTATTATATGGCTGTCCGCTTTTATTACATCAGTTATATCAGAGGTAAGTCAAATTAAGATTTAGACACAAACTCCCGCACCGAATCGCCACATTTTATGCAATTCGATAACAGCGTATGATACATTTTAAAATTTTCAACTTTCGCTTCTCTTTAAACGTATCTAATCAGATTTTATCTTGTTTCCTTGCAGGATTTATTTTCGTGCCCGAATGGTGAGTAAGCACATGAATGAAATACATTTTTTTTTGCGGTTAAACGGTAGTATTCGGGGGGATTTCCTAGTCTTCTCAAAGTTCATTTGCTCTATGATGCTATCTAGGGGCAACATACCTAACAAATTTCTACCTGATGCCCAACATAGCGAGACTAATAGCACAACATAACACCCATAAGTTGCTTTACACTATTAAGAAGAACATTTTTCAAACAATTACGAGTAACTCACCGCACAAGTTCAGTAACCTGAAAGCTTATTCAAGCGTTCAGTAGTGGTTCAATTTGCCATCTTCTACCGCTTCGCGAAGAAATACAACTTCGTCACCTGCCGATAACCTAAATGCTAAAGAGAGGATTTAAAGTATATGTATGTACGTATCCGTCTCAACGGACAATAAAAAAAAAAAGAATCAGCAAAATGAAAAAAATTTCTTCGGTCATCCTCATCACATTCTGGCATTCTATTTTATTAGCTCTTTTTTTTACGGTTTTAGCACTCTATTAGCCTATTTAACAGTGGTACACACAACATACTCTCATACACATTACATTTGATCATTTCAGTTATTTTCAGGGTGCGCAATAAGGTTGAAGATGGATTTTTATTATTTGTAAATTTGCTTCTCTCTTTTGGTGGCTCGATGAAAAAATTTTAGTGACTGGCAGACAATTCTTGTGATGAATGCTAATGGTAATTGCAAACAAACTTTTAATAATAAATTGAAATTCCCTTCTAGTCGTTTGTCTTACCCGCATTCCATACGGTACAATCTGTATTATCAATCATTACGACCAGAAACCAGTAAGAGTGGACTTTTTTCATGATTATTTACCACACTAATTGTTTTTCCATTTAGTTTATGTTAATATAGTTTTATATGTGGGGAGACTGTTAAAAGGCTATAAAACTTGTATAGGTCTCTATACTCTAGAAGCAAATAGCAAAAATGATTTCAATCGTTTGTGTCGATTCAAGGACGCCAAGTGTAGGTACATAACAGTACGAATAGTTGCAGATCAACTACGGAATCGAAGAAAGAAAAAAATAATAAAACAAGATAAAGACCGTTTCGATTTGAAAGTCTTGGGCGATTGACGTAAAGGTGTTGTAGACAAAGGTAGCTGTACGAGAGTCTGCGGTTGTCATTTCAGACGAATTTCCTATTTAAGCAATTTATACATAAATGTGACAAATGCTGATATTTCCGGTAGTTTGATCGATTCGTAATGACTAACTAATCACCAGTTAGGTGGAGACTAATTGATGTAACGAATGTTGGCCTGAATTATTTGCCGCGAAGGCCTGTGCTTTAAATTGGAATATGAATCCAAGGCACAAACTCAAACGCGCTTCGCTTTCAAAATTTGGGAATTTTAAAATTCAAATAAATTCAAACTTAGATAAGGATATGCTGTCTTCGTTATGTCATTCATGTCTGCAGAATGTGAAAGCATGACTTTAGACATCCTTGTTTGCATTTGAGATTCACTCATTTAAGAATGGTTGGATCACTTAATGGGCATATGTCGGCTCTGCCTGCATCAAGGCTAGCCCATCCGATATTAAAGAGATTCTGACTGAAAAATAGCTATCTATTCACTTGGAAAAATTAGTTTCATGTTGAACGCGTGAGCATCCCTGGAAAGCCCCTGAGGGAAAAATCAATAGTGCGCCACCATTAATGGCAACCGCTAAGGCGCATCAAAACTTAAACCTTTGTGGGTTCTGGCGCGGCAAGTAGACAACAGATTATATTTTCAAACTATAAAAGACCTTAACAAAAATAGTGAGTTTCAAGTCGACGCCCACCGTCTATTCATCGACTAAAGCTGCATATGAAAGCACTCATCATTTCAGTTGTGCCACATAAAGCTGGTGTAAGTTCTGTGCCATTTGGAAGCTCTTCGCAACCTGGAACGGAAAGAGATTCGATGTCATATGAGCAGTTGCATATTGCAAGCTCCAACACAGAAGGCACTGTCTTTATTAACAAGTCTGTCAAGTTTCCGAACTATGTAAAATGTATGTGATGTGACGCCTTACCGGTAATAATTGAAGAAATGAGTTGATGTTAATTCCGGCTTGTAACACCGTTCTTCTATGTCTGCAGACACAGAAGAACGGAAATGCAGAATTGAATGAAAAACTCAAGTTGAGTCTAAATTCGTCTATACTGATGGCTTTAAGGTGGTCATAAACATTGGCGTAGGTATCATTTCTGAACACTCCCCTAACCTATGCAGCTTGGAGTTCTAACAGAAGCATTTTCCAGGGGGAGGTTCTAGCAGTGACATGCAGCTGAATGTTAAACCTTGAAGGGTTCTTGAATTGGCGAGCAAACACCCCAATGGATTTACATACCGCTATATGTATGTAGATCCGCAATTTCTTTTCATCAACCTACAAACTTAACTTAATGAAGGACACCGCCAAGGACAAATAGTCACGCTGGTCACCAATAACTTTAAAGTAGTTGAGGAGTTCATCTACCGCGGACTAAACGTAAACTCCACAAACAACATTATCTTGAAGATCCGATGAATACTACTTAATACCGGGAAGACGCTGATACTACGGTTTGGAAAGATAATTGCGCTCAGAATTCCTAACACCAAGAACAAAATTGATGTTGTGATCATGTCAGAAATTTTAAATATATATGGTGTCAAGAGCTGAATGTTATGTAGGAGAGCAGGAATTAAGCTCATTTGAAAGAATATTTGCTTCTACGAAGAGATTACAATTGCAAACTCTATGACTTATACCAAAATGTGGTTGCAGTCCAGTGAGTAACTATACTTTACTTCAGAGGGTTTTCGAATCTCAGTCCCCAGATTCGAGACGAAAAGCAAGATCTTACCTTTATGTTAAAGACTAAGCGATCGTTAATTCTAGGAATCGAACTATTATTTCCGAAATCGTTGACAGTTGGATAGACCTCAATATAAGCGCCCGATAGTCCTAAGACATTTGTGTCTGATTGCTTTTCCTTCCATGAGAGACACTCTTACTAAAATACATCTTACAAGATTGAGAATGGCCCAAAGTTAGCTAGTGACAGGTTCATGTGTTAGAAATTTCGTTAAGGGACCATAACAACGAAATACGACGTATAACAAAAGTGCAATACGTCGTCAAATATTATTACTTAAATGAACTAGGGCCGCACATTTAAGCAGAATAACTAACAAAATATGTCGCATAAAATGAAACGTGTACGAGTAGCAGCCGAGAACTGAGATGGGATGGGAATCGATAGGAAGATTATATGAGAGAGTAGCAAGAAGCAATTTAAGAAAAGAGAGAAGAAATATGGGAAATCGGTTGGTCTAGTGATTATATTGATTTTATTCGTTTCTCTTACCACCAAACGGGTTGCTATTCTGTCGCAAAAATACCGCGGTTGGTATTTGAACCGGGTAACCTTTCGCTTGTGATCACTCATGCTTTTCTTTTTCATTTAACACAATTATTGAATAATGCATGTTATATGTTTAAAGAGAATTCCGACCATTACATTTCGTTGGCAGCTGCACAATGTACACAATACTTCTAATTTCAAATACAGTTATCTAAATATTCACTTATAGAGAGATATTTTGCTATAATTAACGGATAAAATGCGAACACATCCGGCGATTAAGTCTGCATTTAAAATCTATAAAGCTCTCGTAAAGGTTTCATAATCTCTAAACTGGTACGTATGACTCTCGTTCGATAAATTTATAACCACACCTGCGATTTTCTGTCACAAAAAGTGATTAAAAAAAAAAAAAAAATACAACCATTGAGCACGCATTGCCAAAGTGCCCGCAAGTCAAAATTCCAGCTTTCAATTCCTAAGCAGTCTGACGGGTTAATTGATTTTCTCATTTATAATTCAATTCCGATATAAGTATGTACGTTAGTCATCAAAGTAGTTCCTGCCACTCCCAATTTCATCACCATAACTAGAAGAAAACCAACGGATGCACTATAGGGAATTGGTAAATGCAAACTACAAGGAAGTGGTAAAACGAACACCATACGAAGACACTTAGATAAAGCACCATAATTGACTTGGAGCACCAATTTAAGACACTCTTATAGTAGCAGCCAATTAAAGAAGAAGAATATTGAATTAAAATGCCAGCCACATTCACCGGTTTGCTTTTAGCAGGTTCTCGATGGCTTCTTGATAGCTTCATTAACTACTTTGACTTTGAAGTTGGCTATAATTGTCCAAAATTGCACTCTGTTGCGGTAGTGGCGGCCTACATTTTTCCCAACAATTTTCAGTGGTTCGCCCCCTCCTGTGTTTTTTATTGCCAACACCTACTAGTATTCATATGTGTAGTGGGCCAGTCGCTACAAATGCAATAGTCTGTTTTTTGCCCGTTGGCTTATATTACCGCTAAATAACCTCGAGGAAATACCATCTGCACATAGACTGAGGAAAAACTAGTATCTTCCAGCACCTTGCAATTGTGGAAAGCAGAAAAAAAGAAAAGAAAATTCGAAAAGAGAATGAAACAAATAAGAACCTGATAGGCACTGGCAGAAATCAAGTGAGGTGTGGTGAGACGGCTCGCGGTAACAGCTGTAAGTTGACGTACCGTTACGGCAAAGCTGGTGGCAGCGTACACATTTAACAGATTCAACGGTTTTTCAGCTATCCAGGTTTTATTCCATTTTTTGGGACCTTTTATACCACAATGTTCATTCGTATTATTTCTTTTGAATTGGGGGACGATTAGAGACCGCCTATGGGAAATTGTTGATGATTCTATACCTTCTTCCTCGCATTTGCTTCTTCACCGTCATGCATGGCTAGAATTTTAAATTAGCTCTGCGCTTGCGGTCCTCATAGTGTGCCGTCTAGGCTTGCATAGGAAGTGATTTTTTCCTATTTTGCTCAATCCGATAAATCAAACAGATACAAAAAAAAAGAAGTGCCACTGCTGCAGTTCTGTACTGTTGCACTGCCCACGAATTGGCGTAATTGTGCCAATTTCAATATCGACGTGGGCAATGTTGTGGTTTCTGCGCCTGTTTGTCCGCCATGGACTCAATTCCCGTCGTCGTCGCCGCACAGATAATTGCAGGAATGTGGGGCGCCGTACCATCCCTTTTTTTGTATCTCTCGGGAAAGATTATGCATTTCATCGATCGATCGTCCAATAGCTCGCGAACATATCTAGGTCAGAGATGTCATCAGGAATTAATTGAGACGTGTTTCTTGAGTAGTGGGATTTTTCTTTTTACCTAACTATTTTGTATTTCAGTCTTAATTATGAGGTTATGACATACTGCACAGCAGCATATATGTATACTCGTACCTTCTGCATTATGATCTATAATATATGCACAGCAGCTCGTTTCTTTTCAGTCTTTTGATTTGACAAGATTCGAAAAGCTTGAGAAAAACTTGCTTAATGTTCCCACAGTTTAATACGTTTTTTTCATAGACTTTGGCTGGTGCTGAATGGAAACTGTGCGAACCCAGCAACGTGTAATCAAACGATCTATTAAGGAAATTATGTGTAGAAGACCTTTAATTTTTCTTTACATGATTTCATCATTTTTGAGGTGAAAATCATGCTTAATGATCGGATTTTATGTAAATGTGGGGAAATGTTTGGGTGGAAGTGTACATCCGGTAAAAATTTCTGCAAATCGAGATACATTAAATTTGACCAGGCCTTCGATTAAATTTTAGGTGTAAGTCGACACTTTCGTAACAGTTGATCTAGGTATGTACATGTCCAATGGGTAGGGATCTATTCGATGATAATTTGGCAATTTATCATTTCACCATAATCATTTCGCAATTTGTTGTCTTGCATTTCAACAACTCGAATTTTGTTTTTTCACAGTTTTTATTTGGCAAATTCTTATTTAGGCTTGTAATTATTTCACCTTAAGATATTCTGCATTTACTCGTATTATTTCGCAATTATAATTTCGCTTTTTGATAAGTTTGCGTTTTCTTGATAAGCTTTAACTTATTTAGCTTTACTCGTTCTCTTATTTCGAAATCCCGAAAAATTTGGTTAGGTACAATTGTTGGCAGGCGCCTGTATCTTAACAGTACTTGGGTGGCGCACTTCTCGGGATAAAAAGATTTCACACTGTTGGACATCCCTTCGACTCATACATAGGACAGCCTTCAGCCTCACATGCAGGTGGGCAGGGCGCCGCTATGCGGCGTGTAATCAAACACCAGACACGGCCGGCGTTTGCAAAACCAATGAATGCCAAGTGTCATTTTTCCAATTACATAAATGACAATGCACCAAAACGGGAATTAATAGTTAGCGAAATAGATTCCTTCAAAACAACAAATTGCTACCTAATCATAAGCGAAATGTAAAAGTGCGGGAAAAGTATTATGAAATGATCACGTTTTCAAAGACTGAATGAAAATTTGCGAAACAACTATTTTGTACCACCGCCGACCAAGACAATACTTGTAAGGTATCCGTATCGGAAATTCTGTACTCTCTTGAACTGTTGCAACAATTACTTCCGAGGTTGATGGGTTGTAAGTGAGATGATCAGTGGGTGCAAGTTCTGGTCATTTAGGTGCAGAACTGTAAAATTTCAAGAACAAGTACCAGTATCAGTACCGGAACTGATAATGGTACTTAAAAAATGACATGTGCCATTACTTCTCAAGTACTTGAACACAAGTATAAAGTACAAGGTACTCAAGTACTTTCAAGTACCAGCACATTCAAGTATTTTAAGTACTTGGAAGTATTTTGAAGAATTCACTTGTCTATTACTGAAATGAGTGATTTTTCAGAGTTCCGTCACGGCAAAAAAGTAAGATCCTCATATCATTTGACTTATAAAGTTCGAATTTGGACCAGAGATGGGTTTTATAAGCCAACAGACAGTTAGGAAAAATAACATCATATACAGATTTAGAGCTTAGATTGAATGTTGGATTTTTAATATTTTTGGTCTGCATAGTTGGATAGCGCTTGTTTATCACTGAAAAACTGAACAAATAAACAATTTGTTTATAAATCAGCGAAAAGTCAGAATTTTTCTTTATAAAAACAATCTTTGGTCTTCATTTCAACTTTCTGGGTCAAACGATTCAAAATTTATGAGGATATCACCGGCAAATAGACGGATGAGTAGAACGACGGACAGAAAACCGTATCGTACAAACATTTAAAGCTTTCGTAACTTGCCTAGTGAATAAACCTCAATGAAATGTACGCCATATAAACTTTCTGTTCATACTTCAAAGCTTAAGGTGTTAAAGCGGTTAGCACAGGAAGACTTAGAACAGCGCCGCACTCATTTATTGTCTGTGTGTTATTGTGCTCTGATGCACAGATGGTATCATTTGAAAATCGGATAGATGTGCGGGTGAAATTGCAAAAAATATTCGAAAATTGTTTCTGTCGCGCTCCTAACTTGAGATTACATTACAAGGACTTTGATGAAATTCTGTCAGTATGAAAATCATTAAAATTGCATGAAGGATGAAGTGGAGGTAAGATATAATGGGCGGAATTTCAAAAATCCTTTTTAAACGATTACCTCGATAAATACTGAAAGGATTTTCATGAAATTTCGTTCATAAGTATGCTTTGACGTGTTTGGAAATGTAGTTTCAAAAACGAGCACGAGAAATCGCTGTGCAATCACTGGTTCCGTCGGAACGTAACTCTGAATGAAGCTAATGTCCATTAATCTTCATGTTCATGTCCGCTAATATACAGCTCCTTATGTACGTTTGAAATTAAGAGTGGACCTTCATCAACAGTAAGATAGTGTTAAGATTTGATACCTGTAATGACCCATATTATTTCATTTAAACCCAAAATATCCAGCATCTATGCAGCATGAACTGTAATATAGGAGTAATATGGCGTTTTAGTAAACTTCTTTGTCAGAGGTACCTACACTCTAGAATACAATCTTTGTTCGAGCACAAAAACAACAAATTCTTTCGAAGCTAGTCCACGAATGCACTTTTAATTATTATTATAAGAACATAAAGCAAACACTTGGTTCCGGACTTCGGTGTTGAGTCACTGTCACGTAGTTTCCATTCTGATAAGATTGCAGCTTTTCACCTCGGGTAACATTGATTGCATCTCGACTTCGTTCTCAGAGGTGTCATTGACTTGTAAGCAAGTTTCCTTATTCAATTCTATTGATGGAGATGCTATCTTATAATAGCTCAACGACAAAATAAACCTACTTTTCTGATAAGTTAGGGGTCGCGGCAGAAGTTTTATGCTCCAGTATTTCTTTTGCAGTCAGTGCAAGGCTCGTTGCGACTTATTTTTTCATAATTTTATTTGGTGAAATTTATGACATTTTAGAGTGCATTGAGTTATTTTGTCATTCCTTGACTTGTAGACTATCTCGTTTAATCAAAATTCAGCTACCACAGGAAACTGCTAACACTTCAACTAGTTAACATCATTAAATGATTCATTCAAGTGTTAAATTAAAATTTCAGTCCAAAACCAAGCACCTCTAACTAAGACATAAATTAAGCCACTAATTTCCGAGGAAAAGAAAACAAATCATCACTTCATCATCATCATCATCATCATCATCAACCAAAAAACTTATATATCTGATAGAAATGTGGGGAAAATGATTTCGCAGATACTCGTACTCTCGCCCAATGTATTTTCCCTGCTTCAGATATTTTCTTCGGATTTGCTTTTTCTGCTGCGTCCAAGCATTATGGTTTGATTAAGAGATGATGGTCAGCGGTAATGCGTTTTATTCAAGGAAAGTTGTGTCAACGCTGATGTACGCCGTGCGCGGTCTTGATTGGCAGCTTTCCATTAATTCCCCATCTCATCAAGTCTCGCGGCGCGCTAACCATTTCATTATCGATGGGTTAAGTAAGAAAGGAAGAAAGCATGTAGTACAACACAAATGAGAGGTAGAAAAAAAGGTACTGATGGATGAACAATCTGTTTTGACCATTATGGGAATAAAACAAATGAGGAACCGCTTTTTAATCGGGAGGCGAGAGCAAAAGTACTTTCTCAGGTTCTCAGAAGGAAAAAAAAGCAAATCCACACAATACCTGCATTATATATATATATATATATATATATTTTTTTTTGACCTTTTATGGGACGTATTCATCATTTGGAAAGAGTGAAGAAAAAATACAAATCAGAGGGAGAGAGTGGATTCGGTTTCGGATCGGATTGGATTTTCCGGTTCTCTACAAATCATATTTTTCTGGAAAGTTAATCGCGCAAACCATCAGCGTATACGAGTACTATATATGTATGTATAGTAGACGAAAGTGTTATGGAGAAATTTATCTTTCCTCTTCTTCTTACTTATTTTATTTGCTTTTTTTTGTGGAATTGAGCAATTACCTAACTGCAGTTCTGTTCTTGAATTTGGGCGAGGTTCGTTTGGGTCTTATTTACGTAAATTTAGGCAATAAAAACTTCCGTTTAACCGCAACTGACTTCATGAAAGATTTCTGCAATTTAAATCAAGGTCACAATTCCAACCTTCAAATTAATCTTTTAAATTCTTTCTCTTTCTACAGGCTGGGAACTTAGAGGACTAAATTGTTACAAGTACTTTAACATAAAGCATTCATGGGAAAAGAGTGCGGAACTGTGTAGAAGGTGAGTCATTCGATATGTAATAAATTATATTTTTATTTAAATTTTCTGCATATTTAAAGAAAACCAGTCTGCACGTGGCTGAATATGGCAAAATCTCTTCGTCAATTGCCTAACAGCATTCCGAGTTAAAGTTGATTTCCTTGGAATTAATTTTTCTTGCAGTGAAGGCGAGTGTTCTCACTTCATATCTATTCGCAGTCGGTGTGCCTTATAAACATGCAGAAGCTATTCGTTATTCTATTTTTTTGACCTAAATTTTGAAACTTGCATTGCATTGATGTAATTTTTTTTTAACAGAGAATGGGGTAAAGATGGGATGAAAAATCCAGAGCAACAAGTAATTTAAATTTTATTAATAATTTTTTTTTTTTTTCTTCTTCTTACTTTCAAAGATTAAGGCCGAATGATAAGATAGAGAAGTTAGCACGTATCTGTATCTAGATGAATTAGGTTCAAACGACGACGTAAACCAGTCAATATTTGAGTTCAACATTGGGAAAGTGGGGAAACGATTGTTAAGAAGATCATTAATTTTGTTTCGGTTAAGAATAAGAAAGTCTTCTTCTTGAGCACGATGTTTTATTACCCTCACCGTTTGCTCTTAACTATGTAGTGTGATCTAAAAGAATGTCTTAATGATGGATGGAGAAGTTTTAACAATGTTTAATTGATTTAATTGGTTTTGAAGTGTAATTATTTTGTTAAATCTTACTTTCACACTTTACATGAGCACAAGTTGAAGAACTTACTCTCACTTTATAAAATTCTTTATGTAGAATAAAAGATCTGGAAGAACTGAAAACAACTTCAAGACATGAATGACATTTTTAAATGATAACTTAAGTCATTCATAGCTTTATTTAAGAGCAACAACTGGCATTTCGGCTTTTCTAAATTTAGATCTTTTAGCATAATATTCTAATTCAGAGTTCCGGCATACGAACCGGTTTTAAAAATACACATGTTAAATAGTCGCGAAGGCGCGAACTACTAGTTCACTGACACGTGCCTAAGAAATATATTCAGATTCAGTAAAGGGAGATCAATTTTGGAAAATATTTAGTAAAAGATAGAATGGATTTTGCTGGAATTTATCTACTAACGTCTACTTACTGAATCTTGAATGCTTCTTAACTTGACTGGAGATTATTTGTAATGTTCTTACGTTTTCTAGAGATTACAAAGCCTAGCGAATGGGCCTCGACGAAAACTAATAGTAAAGTGACACTATGCGTTAGTTTTAAATCTATTCAAATTATAACTTTCTGCAGGTACTAAAGGAGGTAAGTTATTCCAAATTTGTATTGGATAAGTTAAAGAAAAGATTTCCTGAATTTGTGATGTAAGCAGGGGCGGCTCGAGGCATATGCGGGAGGCATAATCTCTTTAAAGTTAAACTCTGACAGGGGCAGCATCACAAAAATACTATTTTGATAATTTACAACACACAATCCCTATACATTATATTTGTTCATTATAAAATTAAAAAAATAATAAATAAGTTGAAGAATATACAAAATTAAATGCATCCAAATTTTGTACACTTATGTAATAACTTTTTTCGTAAGTTTTCAAATTATTCGCACTCAAAAAGAATCCGCATTAACTTCGGAGTAAAGTCAGATTTTTTATGAGATTCCCATGCCTGCAATATCTTTTCTGCACAATGTTAGTAAATGTCATTGTTGTCAAAATTCTGCAAATAAATAAGAAGTGTTTTAAAAATATTTATTTAGAAATTAGTAAAAATCGACTATTTGATTGTTGAACAGTCGCTTAACTATTCACTGAATAACAGATTCGCACATTCACTACTGTCAATGCCAATAAGAAAAGTTGGCTCGGTTCACTTTTGTTGTCAGTTGTAAGTTGTATTTTAAAATTCACAGATTTTCAGTATTCCGCATTCCGCTTAAAAAACAAATTGGACCTAATGAAATCGGAGTTTTATGAAACGTGCCTTATTAATGTGAATAATTTATTTTTAAGTTAGTAAATTGTTCTAAACGTAAATTTCGGTTGACGATTATTCATCACTTAAAATGTCGATGGAGCCAGATTAGTTATTCGGTTGTTAGAAGACGTCGAATAACTCTGAAAATCGTTTATTAATAAGAAATGTTCTTCTTCACTTATTTGATGACTATTTGTTGTTTACGTGGGATTTTTTGAAATTACATTGAGGCTGGAGCTGCTACTGGATGTTACGAAACGTTCGAACAAAATAATTTTGCGAACGATCTAAATACTGAACAAGAAATAAACTGAAGAATGTTGCTGGGGCTCTCATCCAAACTTGCTAATTATATTGAATTATTACTTTGGCTTTATAGGTAGTACGCAGGTCTGCAGAAAAGAAAAAATCGTTTACAGTTTTTAAAGAATCCGAGGCATCTAACACAATCTTAGAAATCATCATAGCAAGAAATATTCTCACAAAACTCACAGCATACACCAATCAGAAAATAACTCTTTTTTAATTTGTTAAGCGAGGAAAGTCTGCCAAAAATCAAGATGACCTGCCAGTAGATCTATTGATGACATGACTTGTCTTATTCACTTATAAGACTCTGTAGTAGGAAAGAAGATATCAGAATTATCACTGTCAAAGTTGTTATATGACTTCTTAAATATTGTCGGTTAAATGTTTGGCCTACGCTGGCTAAATACATGAACAAGCAAACTGGAATCAAAGATAATGCGGTAAGGTGCTAATTACTGCGAAAACAAAATTCATGCTAACAGGTAGTCTCTTTAACATCGCCCGGGGCATAGCGTAACCACCGGCGATTATGGTTTCCAAGATGTGAGAGAATTTGTTTACCCTGAAGTTGCGGGCAGCTAAGCCAATGACATCAGTAACAAAATTAGAAATAAAGTAAGTTTCGCCACCAAAAAAATTCCCCAACCAATTTGCGGTTCAATTTGTGAATGCGTTTGTCGCCCATAATTCTCCCGAAACTCAAATAAGACAAATTCCGTACCTTTTGGAAAGCCTGTAAAGAAAAGATTCGGTAGAGCTACCTGAGTAGAAAAGATTAGTTAAATTTGGAAGAAGACTAATAGAATTATTGTCTATTTCTGAATAGTTACGCCCTGTAGCAACAAACAGTCAGAAGATCTAAAATTATAAGGCTTATATTTTCAGGATATGTCGAGTGCATATGCGAGGATGCTCTAGAACGACGTACCTTTAAATTAATCCCAGAGTGTATACGAGTACGTACTAGAAGTTTTCTCTGCCTTTGATATGTCCGGAATTATCAACAGTTGGTTTACTGGTGCAGGATTTGAAATAGGTGACGGATACCCATTGCTTGTAATGCCAACCTAATAATGATAGTCGGCTCCCAGCATGTGGAGAGTTTTTGCCTGAGATACCGCAGACTTTCATAATTGTTGATCCTATGCACATTGTTTCTAGAGCCATAGACACAAACTTCTAGGCATCCGCAATTGCTTATTCTCTAAAACGGAGACTTGGTCTTTCTGGTCTTCCCGAACTGGGGACTAGGATTCGAAAATACCCTTTTCTGTAGCGAGTTAGGAGTTTTGAATTAAATTATTTTACCAAATCGAAGTAGCAGCGTTTTTTCAGAGTCAGTCGTCGAATCCTAGTCACTTGTTAAACACAGGTGAATGACTATAATTACTTCAAAGTTGGAGTTGTTAACAGTGACGTTTTGTCCTAAACGGTGGACAATTTGTTTTTTTTTTTCATAGACATTATGAGGACCGCAGGCGCGATAGTAGTGTGAGATTCTTACTGTTAGTTACTGCAACTAGGTTAAGAGTTATCAAGCAATTTTTTCTTCTCAAAATAAAGACGGCAGGTGTCTTTCCAATGATAGTTTCGGAAAGTTTTAAGAGCAGCTTATTCTCAATGTTAAGCTTCGGATATTTTCTAAGTAACCAGTACATTTCTCTGTATTTGGAAATCAAATAGTGAGTGCTTTACTTTTATTTTTTCCTGTTTGACTTCCACTTCAAATTTGCGTCGAATGTCATTCCGAGGTATTTACCCTCGTTTTGTGGACGAAGTACGGACCGAAGATAGGCAAGCTGATCGTTTTCTTATAAGTGAAATTTACATGAACAAATTTGGTTTCATTGAGGGCGATCCACCAGTTTTACAGTTGTTTCTTTAGCTCTTTTAGTGCCTTTTACAGCTTTCCAAAGCAAATAATTGGATTCTTTTTCCGCTCTCAAACTTTCGAGGTAAGTACCTATTGCACAGTTCTTAAAATCCCTAATAGTCTGTTTCAGCAGGTTACACAAGTGATCCAAGTGTGCTTTATGCTGTGGAGCACTACTTTGATGTCATTTCTTACGCGCTATTCTTTTCTGCTTTATCATTTAGTTAGTGAGTTGGTCTCGCTGGTTCTTCTTTTTTATTTAGGGTAGAGTTTTTTTCAACTTTTATGAAATTGGTACATATTAGTACATAGGTCGGGTATTTTCGTGGCATCAGCGGCCAGTATGTCAGTTTGTCCGTCGAATGGTAGTCACAACTGTGCCTTCCATTCTGCTCTATTTGCTTCAGCATTCTACCTTTTTGTGAGATGAGCTTGAACCTCAAAATAATTAATTTTGGTCTAAGCTAGTTGAATATATTTGTAAGAACACTATTTAAGTGCGAAACGCAGTGGATAGGAATTTTTTACGCATACCGTCCTTACGTACATAGTTTCAAAGCACTATTTTTAGGTTTCAATAGGGACATAATAATTTTGTATTTTAATACAAACGCACCCTTAAACTTTTTTTATTATTTGTCAATGTCAAGACGTCAGTCAACGTTTACATCTTTATCATGGTGAAGTTCACGAACGAGCAACGTTTGGAAATTATTCAAAATTACTACCGAAATTCTGAGTCAGTAGTCGCAACTTTAAGAGCGCTTATTCCAATTTTCGGTCGTAATAATCGGTCCACCAGAAAGGCTGTGCATGCCATAGTGAATAAATTCGAGTCAACAAATTCACTTTTGGATGTTCCTGTGCCAGTGAGGCAACGCACCGGTCGAAGTACCGAAAAAATCGCAGCCGTTAACAGGAATTGGGAATCTCTTAGTCCACATTGTGGCGAATTTGGGTAAAGATCTTGGCCTACACCCTTACAAGATCAAATTAACTCAAGAACTGAAGCCTTTTGATCATTTGAAGCGCCGAAACTTCTCTGATTGGGCTCTGCAAAAGTTTGAAGAAAATCCTGAATTTCATCGAAAAATCATCTTCAGCGATGAAGCTCATTTTTGGCTTAATGGCTTTGTCAATAAGCAAAATATGCGTATTGGACAGCAAGAAGAGATTCCATTGCATCCACATAAAGTGACCGTGTGGTGTGGATTTTATGCCAGAGGTGTAATTGGACCATATTTTTTCGTCGATGAAAATGATCGCCATGTTACGGTCAATGCAGTTCGCTATCGTGCCATATTGGAAGACTATTTTTAACCAGAATTGGATGGATTTGACATCAGTGATATGTGGTTCTAACGAGATTGCACCACATGCCACACAGCTGGTCAAACAATTGATCTATTGAAAGGGAAGTTCGGTAATCGCGTAATCTCGAGAAATGGTCCGGTCGAATGGGCAGTTCGCTCATGTGATTTAACGCCAATGGATTTCCATTTATAGGGTTACGTTAAGTCGTTGGTTTATGCCAACGGGCCAACAACGTTAGAGGAGGTCAGGGACAATATCGAACGCGAAATTGCCAATGTTCCGGCCGATATGTGTAGAAGAGTGTTGGAAAATTGGTCATATGAACGAGATCGTATTTCATACTTAAATTTAGCATTTGTACTACACGTGGAATAAGTTTCAGCCCAATATCTCAATCATTCTGTATTTTATTTAAATACAAAATTATTATTTCCTTATTGAAAAACCATGTACATACTCGTAGATGGTTTGCTGAACTTTAGGTTCTCCCATTTTCTGGTGCCGCGTCTTGAGCGTATGTTTGCCTGCCTGATGTCCGACGTCCAAAGCCCGATGGCTATTCTTTTGTCACTTAATGTCCTTATTGTTTTTGTGCCCAGAGCCTGATGGATTTTATTTTGCTACGGTTTCTTTAACGGTCTTAAGCTTTTCCTAACTTGCTGGTTCGAGTAGCAAGTAAGGAAAAGGTGGACAGATGCTTCTGTGTATTGTATATTAAGAATCAGACAGAAAATTTCACCTAGCAGCTTCAGAACACAAAAAGGTCATAAAGACTTCAGATTCATGTTCTGTTCTTCCTTTTGGCAGTGCTGTCTCATCGTTTCCTTCCTTTTACATTAATAGAGGATGACCGTTGGTTTGAAAATGAAGGCTCGGTTACTTACCAAGCGCCGACAAATTTTTCGTTTTACAATTAATTTTTAGGGATAGGGGAGATTGTCAATCGTCCCACCACAATGATTTTAAAAATGCGGTCAACTTTATTTATCACCCATTTTTAATTAAAAATATGACAATACAACCTGTTCACATTCAATAATAAATTCTTCTGTCATGCAAGTGTCAAATGCACGTAAGTCGAACGACATTTCCTCACCTTGGTACAGCCAAATCAATAAATCCATTTTCATGCTAAAATTGTATTTATAGATTCAAAAAAGTTACTGAAATGTCATCCATACAATTCAAAAGGTCAGTCTTTTACCATTCATCATAGATTGTTGTCAATTTGAATAACAATCCTGCCCATGCAGCGCGCGACATACGACATTAAGTTAAAACCAATTGCTCAACGATAGTCACACCAGTGGTTATTTATGAACTTTAATTTGTGATTTCCAAGCTACGTCTTCCCTCTGCCAAAAAAAGATGGTCGTAGAAAACGGATAATCAATTTCATTTCATTCACCCTTTACCAAACCTGTCTTCATCATTAGGCATGTAGAGCACGTGCTGTAGTCCAAATACAGACAACCTGTACGCGCTATGTGCGTTAGAATAAAACGGCTCGTCGGGGTCGATGCCTTCATGAAACGTGAGTTTTCTATTTGCACTGTCTTGTGAGTTCGATGAAAAAAAAAAACAACGGTTCTCCCCAAACTGAATGACAGTATAAGACTATGCTGCTCCCAAGTGAAACTGCATTTCAGCTAATGAGTAACCACCAGACGTAAACCGCTTTCGATAAGTTAATGGCCCTGATGATGGTCAAAAAAAAAAAAAAAAATCATGGGCGCCCTCACTGCCAAAAAAAGAAAGAAAGTGGTGTGATTCAATGCCAATGTTTCTTCTGCCAATTGTCCCCATTTTCGGATTACTTGGCTTTCAGCAACATGTGTCGCCGTCATAGCTCTGCATAGCACAATCTTTACAAAGCTATCACACAACCTGTGGCATAAATTAACACAACTAATCAATGGCATGCCGCAGCAAAAGAGGTGGTGAGCCACCTGAAACGAGGAAGGTAATAAAAATAAACACAAACAAAACCATGGGAGAGAGAAATTTCCATGGAGCCACATATTGACTTGAACTGGTTATCGTCCGCGTACGTTTGGCCTCGCAATGTGTAAATTGGCCACCAAAAGACCATACCACACCACGGTACGTTTTGATGATGATTCTTTGGCGCATTCCAAAGAATATAAAACGAAGAATAGAATGAAAAAAAAGAAAAAAAAAAAACATTCGAAATAAACTCACATATTTTAGGTGTGTTCTTGTCTCTCATACCCACCTTCTCCTCCTGAACTGACCTACTTAAACTTCAAACGCACAAACAACTTATGCAACGTGGTTACTGGAACGCGATTCCATTTCATTGTTTTTTCCCCCTTTCTGTTTCCCTTAATTCATAATTTCTTATTGAATTGTAATAAGAATGCGAGGAGAAAATGTTATTGAAATGAAAAATAAAAATCGGGCTTTCTAATACCAAAACCTATTTAACATTCGATTCGAAGCTGACCGCTCCGCAGTACAAAATGGACAGACACATATCGAAGGCAGTTTTAACACGCGCTAGGGTCTTGATGATGATGATTGTTGCCAAACTTTCGTTGTCGATTCTTCAAAGTATTACTCAAGATTTTTTTTTATGGTCCACGAAACAAGAATCTCATTCAGATTTGACCTGGTTTTCATTTTCTTTTAACAAACAAGCCGCGCCGTTGGCAGACAGATTTTTTTTAATGTCTTTTCTGGTCATATGCACTTTGACAGAATGAACTTGGTAATGAATCACTTTGAACTGAAACTAACAAAACATGTTGACAATAAAAATGAAGTTATCGTGGATGCGACGACAGCTCGCTGGAGGTAACGCCTGCCCAGTGGCCTCGATTAGGCGAGGATTTTTGTTTGGTAAATGGAATGCTATGCGGAAGTAATTTGGATTTGGAGTGGCAGACTTAATTTGGAGGGAAGATTAGTTGGATTTGTCCAGCCCGAGGGGGCGGAAACTGGGCATGCACATACAATCAGCTTTGTAGGTCATTAGGTCGCCACCCTAAAAAGTTGTCGGAACCTATTGGTAACTACCAGCCGGTCATCCATTGTATAAACAATATTTTAAGTCATTTAAAACTGAGATCTCTTTCCCAAGAATAGGTTAGTTTCAAGTGACTGCCTGGACGTTGATTACAGATGCACTAAGATCAGATGTATGATAGCTTCACTGTGATATCAAACAGTTTTTCTACTAACGAACCGGTGAAGAGACCCAGTATTTATAGACCACTAGTCATTCAAGAGACAAGCTCTCAAATGAAGCTTTCTTTTCCGGGAGAGGGCTAGACGTGTACAGAAAAGATAAAGAGGTACCTCATCTACGTATAGATCTAGTCCTTACATGCAAAAGTCATTTGAGGAGAGTTGCTAATAGCTATAAATAATGTACGAGTAGTATCCCGTTATGAATCTACTGTTTTGTTAATGTTTTAGCGAGATTAATTTGCTAGATAGTCTAGAATTGAGAACCGCTTCCTGAAGGGATCGAGGAGCAATCAAAACTCTCATACGAAATTAAATCTTCGTAGTGGCGTACAATGGAGTACATCTACATTTGATAATCAGAAGTATTGTGAAAGTTTATATGGAAGAGTTCGTAAAAAAAAAAGAAATAGAAATATAGGAATAATAATGGAAGAGAAGCGTTCTTTTGCTACCGAAACTAACTTCCCTTGTATGTGGTGGAAGGCGTCCATTCCCCGCTGGGAGTTCTTTCAAAAATATTTCATACCAGCAAAGGAATTTGCACATATCTTTAATCTCTCTGGCCTTCTAATTGGAATTTTATACTTTTCTCCAACAAAAATGGTGCTCTGGTTGTAAAAAATACTTTTTTTTCGCTAGTTTCTCGAAAAGTGTGCAAGGTCCTGAAAATAATGAAAAGGCACAAACACACAGGTTAAGAAATTGCATTTATGAAGTACGAAAATATTTCCTTAAAACCCTATATTTTGAAAATCGAAAATACGACTACGTACAGCTCAACAAAGTGGCATAAATGTGTACAGCTCTATAAGAGATGCCATGAAAAACACATTGGAAAGTCGTGTTAAATAAATGTAAACAAATATTTTATGCAGCACCCTGTGGATTCTACCTGTGGGGTATATTGTACGTACACAAAGTTTTATTTTTTTTAAGTAATCCGGAGGGTTCTGAAAGGTGAGGAAAGGTACACACACACATTGCGAAATTTGATTAAAGAGACACAAAAATGTTGTTTTTTGTAACAGACTGTATTTTGAAAATCAATAAATCAATAAATTTTTAAAGTATGTGTGTTTAAAATAAAAATCCTTTGGATTATACCCCATAGTCTGTACTATTAATCAGCAAAGTTGTGCCTTTGTAAGAATCCGAGGCTACTGGAACGTGTGGAGATATGCATATGCATATTGGGAAGTCGTATTCAAGGGATTTGGAAAACATTATTTTATATTCCGGATTTTGGCCGATATTTTCAGAGATGGGTGAACACAACTTTTTTTTTTCTTTCCTGCATACAAATATAATAGGAAGGTTTGGGCAAATATGTGTACAAATTTCCTTGCGTGTAAGAATATGTTTTCCCGAAATTTCTAAAATGACTGATTTAATAACGTTTCTGATCCAGATTAGGAGAAGTATTTCTGCAGCTGTAGTTGATTTTGCCGGTTGAATCTAGCCTGAAAAATAACTTAAATGTAGCTACATGGATACTTAAATTCGCATTGTCCGACGAAATTAAATCCTAGCCGACTCCAGGGATATTTTTGCACCCTAGTTATCAGTAAAGGCTATCCTAATTACCATTATCTACGACATCAGATAAAAATCTTTCTTCCACTGTGGGTTTTGGAGTTATCACTATGGATATAAAAGTGTATGGACAACCTGTGTGAGGTCACGTCTCCTTCCCAGCCTTGGTCGGAAGGAACGGTGGTCCGGAGATTGGAGTGGCCTGTACATGCTTGGCCATTGTGAGGTGTGAGCTCTTAGGCTTGCTCTTAGGCTTGCTAATACTAGGCTGGTATTCGAATCATATAATTCTGTAAGGTCAACATTTTATATTTTATATTTCCTGGTGAGGGGAACCCCCACCTGAGGTAGTAGATGAGGCGGTCAATACGTTTAACGTAAGCTTTCCCCCCAGGGTGCGATAGTGTAGGTGCCATCGCCCAAATTTTGAATTTTTTTGTAGACCATGTTAATGTATCAGCGACAAGCCAATCGCCCTTCTGCAAAAGGCCATTTTACCAGGACCCAGTATACATCTATACAACTCCATACAATAAGACTGACTTCTGTAATAAGACGTCATCATAAACTCTCCTATCTCTATTTTCAGGTACGGTGCCGACCTAGTCGCTGTTGACAACTATGCGGAAAACAATGACACACTCGCCATTGCAAAATTGGGTGATCCAAATCGCCGTGCTTCCGACAAGTACTGGCTGGGTTTGGCATCACTCGACGACCTGCGTACGAATACCCTGGAATCAGCATCGGGTGCCCTCATCTCTCAATATTCCGGTTTCTGGGCATTAAACCAACCAGACCCACTCTCAGGTGAATGTGTGGCTGCCTCATCGCAATCTCGAATGCAATCATGGGAGTTGGGAACCTGCGAAAGTTTACTGCCATTCATGTGTCGAGCACCGGCTTGCCCTCAGGACTCAATTCATTGCTCAAACGGTCTGTGTGTGAATCAGGCATTTAAATGCGACGGTAATGATGACTGTGGTGATGGATCTGATGAATTGGATTGCCCCGCTTTGTGTAATTTCCATATGCAGTCCGGTGGTGATGTAATCGAGTCGCCAAACTATCCACATAAATATGGAGCCTTGAGTAAGTGCAAGTGGACGCTGGAGGGCCCTCAAGGCAGCAATATTATTTTGCAGTTCCAAGATTTCGATACTGAAAAGACTTTTGATATGGTCCAGATTTTGGTCGGTGGCCGGACTGAGGATAAATCCGTTTCCCTGGCCACTCTGTCAGGAAAACAGGACTTGACTTTGAAACCGTTTGTGACTGCCTCGAATTTCATGATTATCAAGTTCACAACCGATGGCAGTGTGGAACGGAAGGGTTTCCGAGCCACGTGGAAAACAGAGGCTAAGAGCTGTGGTGGCACTCTGCGTGCCACAGCACAGGGACAAGTGTTAACAAGTCCAGGCTATCCTAAACAGTATCCTGGAGGTTTGGAATGTTTGTACCTCATCAAGGCACAGCCAGGACGTATTGTTTCGATTGAAATTCAAGACTTAGATATCACAGCCGGAAGGGATTACATGTTGATCAGGGATGGAGATAGTCCAATGAGTCGACCAATCGCTAGGTTATCAGGAAGCGCCAAGGATAATGATAAGGTTGTAATTTCCACGGGAAATAAGCTCTACTTGTATTTCAAGTCAAGTTTGGGAGATTCCGGAAAAGGTTTTAGCCTGAGGTATACTCAAGGTTGTAAGGCGACAATTACGGCGAGAAATGGAACTGTCACCTCACCAGCTTATGGGCTTGAGGATTATCCAACCAACCAGGAGTGCTATTTCGTCATAAGGAACAGCTTGGGATCACCATTGTCGCTAAAGTTTGACAAGTTTATGGTACACAAGAGTGATTTCGTGCAGGTTTATGATGGATCTTCGACTTCCGGTCTGAGGTTACATTCTGGAAATGGCTTCACAGGAACAGCAGCTCCAAAATTGACTCTAACCGCATCGTCAGGAGAGATGTTGATCAAGTTCACCTCAGATGCTTTGCATAATGCTGCAGGGTAAGTGGTTAGGTCTCAAATTATTACGAGAGAGATTGTATCATGTCTTGTATTTCTCAGGTGGTCAGCGACATTTTCGGCAGACTGTCCAAATTTGAAGCCTGGTATTGGAGCTCTGGCATCAAGTCGGGATACAGCTTTTGGAACTGTGGTTACTTTCACATGTCCAATTGGTCAAGAATTCGCGACTGGGAGGAACAAGATCGTCACCGAGTGCTTAAAGGGCGGCAACTGGAGTGTCGAATACATACCCAAGTGTCAAGGTACGCTATTAATTCAAAAAATTCGGCATATTGTACTAATTTCTTAAATTTCAGAGGTTTACTGTGGCCCAGTTCCGCAAATTGACAACGGGTTCTCTATTGGATCCTCAAATGTCACCTACCGTGGTGTGGCTATGTACCAATGCTATGCTGGTTTCGCTTTCCCATCAAGCCAGCCCATCGAGAAAATTTCCTGTCTTCCCGATGGACGATGGGAGAGAAAACCCGCCTGTATGGCGTCACAATGCGCTCCATTGCCCGAGGTTCCACATGCCAATATAACCCTATTGAACGGAGGTGGACGCAGCTACGGAACAATCGTGCAGTTCGAATGTGAACCTGGCTACGAGAGAACTGGTTATCCCGTCCTGATTTGCATGTCCAACGGCACCTGGAGTGGTGACGTACCCAAATGTACACGAAAACGCTGCCACAAATTCCCAGAAATCGAGAGTGGATTCGTTGTTGATGCCGCTCGTCCATACTATTTCGGAGATGAAGCTCGCGTTCAGTGTTTCAAGGGCTACAAACTAGTGGGTCAAAACATAATCCGTTGCAGTGCTGATCAGGTGTTTGAAAATGCACCTGCCTGCGAGGACATCAACGAATGCACGTCAACTCAATGTGATTTGGCTACAACAGAATGTATGAATACCAACGGTTCTTTCCATTGCCAGTGCCGTAAGGGCTTCACACCTACTACCGAATGTCGCCCAGTCGGAGATCTTGGGCTGGCTAACGGAGGTATCCCCGATGAGAGTATAATGGCTTCAGCCAGCGAGGAGGGCTATTCAAAAGGTATGGTTCGCTTGAATTCAGGTGGTTGGTGTGGAAGTTCGGTGGAACCTGGCGCCAATTGGATCCTGATTGACTTGAGAGCCCCGACAATACTCCGTGGTTTTAGAACCATGTCTGTGCAGAGATTTGATGGAAACGTCGCGTTCACGTCAGCAGTGCGCCTTCAGTATACAAACAATTTGACCGACATCTTCAAGGACTACGCCAACCCTGACGGAACTGCTGTGGAATTCAGGATATTGGAACCAACCTTGTCAATTTTAAATCTACCCATGCCAATTGAAGCCCGTTACATTCGTTTCAAGATTCAAGACTACGTTGGAGCGCCGTGCTTGAGAATGGAAGCCATGGGTTGTACTCGTCTAGACTGTGTAGACATTAACGAATGTACAAAGAACAATGGTGGATGCGACCAAAAGTGTATCAACTCCCCCGGAAGTTACGCCTGCTCTTGCAACAATGGGTTCCAGCTGTACACTGTGAATGGAACAGCTGGTTTCTATATTGAGAGATCCGAGAGTGGAGATCTCGATGGAGATACCTATCAGAAGGATAAGTCTTGTGTCCCTGTCATGTGTCCGCCTCTACTAGCTCCAGAAAATGGAAAACTTCTCTCAGACAAGAACGAACATCACTTTGGAGACGTTGTCAAGTTCCAATGTGAGTTTGGCTACATTATGTCTGGTAGTTCTGCTGTGCTTTGCTTATCCAGTGGACAATGGAACTCATCTGTCCCAGAGTGCAACTGTAAGTATATCCCAAAGTTCTCCTTACACAGAAAGTTAATCTTCTTTTTTTTATAGATGCGAAGTGCGTGTCGCTTCCCGATGACAAACTAGAAGGTTTGACAGTAGTCCGACCAGATCCAGAGAGCGTTTTAGTGCCATTCCGTGACAACGTGACGATTGCTTGTAACAGTCCCGGACGTCGACTACGAGGAAGTGCAACCTCTGGCTTTAGACAATGTGTATATGATCCAAAGCCAGGTCTACCAGACTACTGGCTATCTGGGACCACCCCATCTTGTCCGCGAGTTGACTGCGGTATGCCAATGCCAACTCCCGGTGCCGAATACGGTCAATTTGTCGACACCCGTTTCCAAAGCTCATTCTTCTTCGGCTGCCAAAATACCTTCAAGCTAGCTGGTCAAACTTCGAAGCACGACAATGTTGTCCGTTGCCAAGGTAATGGCATCTGGGACTTTGGAGATCTCCGATGTGAGGGGCCCGTTTGTGAAGATCCCGGTAGACCAAGTGATGGCTTACAAGTTGCCCGAAGCTATGAACAGAGTTCTGAGGTTTTCTTCGGCTGCCAAAGACCAGGTTACATTCTCATCAATCCACGGCCAATAACTTGTATACGGGAGCCCGAGTGCAAGGTTATTAAACCCTTGGGTTTGACATCCGGAAAAATTCCCGACTCTGCGATTAATGCTACCTCCGAACGTCCCAACTACGAAGCTAAGAACATCCGTTTGAACTCGGTGACTGGTTGGTGTGGCAAGCAAGAGGCCTTCACCTACGTTAGTGTGGACTTGGGACAAGTCTACCGAGTGAAAGCTATCCTTGTAAAGGGTGTCGTAACAAACGATATTGTAGGAAGACCCACCGAAATCCGTTTCTTCTACAAACAAGCCGAGAATGAGAACTACGTTGTGTACTTCCCCAACTTCAACCTAACCATGAGAGATCCCGGAAACTATGGCGAGCTTGCAATGATTACGCTGCCAAAATACGTGCAGGCCAGGTTTGTAATCTTGGGAATTGTAAGCTACATGGACAACGCCTGTTTGAAGTTCGAGTTGATGGGTTGCGAAGAACCTAAGAAAGAACCGCTCCTAGGCTACGACTACGGCTACAGCCCTTGTGTTGACAATGAGCCACCAATCTTCCAGAACTGCCCTCAACAGCCGATTATCGTAAGAAGAGATGAAAATGGAGCTGTAATGGCCGTCAACTTCACTGAACCAACGGCGGTCGACAACTCGGGCTCGATTGCTCGCCTCGAGGTAAAGCCACAGAATTTCAAGACCCCGTCACACATTTTCAAGGATACAGTTGTTAAGTACGTCGCCTTCGACTATGATGGAAACGTGGCTATTTGTGAGATTAATATCACCGTCCCCGACGTTACTCCGCCACTGCTTTCATGCCCTCAGAGCTACGTAATTGAGCTGGTCGACAGGCAGGACAGCTACAACGTAAACTTCAACGACACCAGAAAGAGAATTAAGACTTCCGACGAATCTGGTGAGGTCATCATCGCATTCACCCCCGACAGGGCGGTGATCCCAATCAGAGGATTCGAGAACGTAACCGTAACTGCCACCGACAAGTTCAACAATCGCGCAACTTGCCACTTCCAAGTGTCTGTGCAGGCATCACCGTGCGTCGACTGGGAACTACAGCCTCCTGCCAATGGTGCCATCAACTGCCTCCCTGGAGACCGTGGAGTTGAGTGCATTGCTACGTGTAAGCCAGGCTTCCGATTCACCGATGGAGATCCAATCAAGACTTTCACTTGCGAGACCTCGCGTTTATGGAAACCAACTTCAGTGGTTCCTGATTGTGTGTCAGAAAATACCGAACAAGCTGACTATCAAGTAACAGCCACCATTACGTACCGTGCCAATGGAGCTGTAGCTCAATCGTGTCTTGGTCAGTATCAAGACCTTTTGTCACAATATTACGGAGGCTTAAATAATATTTTGTCTCAGCGTTGCTCAGCTGTCAATGTGAATATGAACGTATCCTTCATCCGGGCGGTGCCCAGTCTCTTGGAGGAAAACGTAGTGAAAATGGATTTCATACTTTCCATTCTTCCAGCGATTCGTCAGCCGCAGCTATACGATCTTTGCGGTTCAACGTTGAACCTCATATTCGATTTGAGCGTCCCGTATGCGAGTGCAGTGATCGAGTCCCTCCTAAATGTCTCAAACATCGGCAATCAGTGTCCACCACTGAGGGCTCTAAAGAGCAACATTTCTCGAGGCTTCACCTGCAGCGTAGGCGAAGTCCTAAATATGGATACCAGCGATGTGCCTCGATGTCTTCACTGCCCCGCCGGCACTTATGTCAGTTCCGGTCAAAGCATATGCACATACTGTCCACGCGGATATTATCAAAATCGAGAGAGACAAGGAACATGTATGCGCTGCCCAGCTGGCACCTACACCAAGGAAGAGGGCTCCAAATCGTTGTCCGATTGCGTTCCAGTTTGTGGTTTCGGAACCTATTCACCAACTGGATTGGTTCCTTGCTTGGAATGTCCAAGGAATTCATTCACAATTGAGCCACCCAATGGAGGATTCAAAGATTGTCAGGCTTGTCCAACGGGAACTTTCACCTTCCAACCGGCTGCGCCTAGGAAAGACTTTTGTCGAGCAAAATGCGGTCCTGGATTCTATTCATCAACTGGATTGGCGCCATGCTCTCCATGCCCACTTAACTATTACCAAGGAATTCCTGGATCACAAACATGCAATGAATGTCCCACTAATATGAGAACAGACGGTTCCAGTTCCAAGGGTCGTGAAGAATGCAAGCCAGTAGTCTGCGGAGACGGAGCCTGTCAACATGGTGGTCTTTGCGTTCCAATGGGACATGGCATCCAGTGCTTCTGTCCCGCTGGGTTCTCAGGACGCCGCTGCGAGGTTGATATAGACGAGTGCGCCTCGCAACCATGTTACAACGGCGGAACCTGTACAGATCTTCCTCAAGGATATAGGTGCGAATGCCAACCGGGCTACTCGGGCATAAATTGTCAGGAAGAAGTGAGCGACTGCAGGAATGATACTTGTCCCGCAAGGGCCATGTGTAAAAATGAACCAGGCTACAAGAATTACACTTGCCTCTGCCGAAGTGGATACACTGGCATTGATTGCGACATAACCATCGATCCTTGCACTGCTAATGGTAATCCTTGCAGTAATGGTGCTAGTTGTCAAGCCCTTCAACAGGGTCGTTATAAATGTGATTGCCTACCGGGCTGGGAGGGAGTACACTGTCAGATTAACATCGATGATTGCGCCGAAAGTCCTTGCCTACTTGGGGCCAACTGCACAGATTTGGTTAATGACTTCAGTTGCTCATGCGCTCCAGGATTTACTGGAAAGCGATGTGAAGAAAAGATCGATCTTTGCCTCTCGGAACCATGCAAACACGGTACATGCGTTGACCGACTTTTCGACCACGAATGTGTCTGTCATCCGGGATGGACTGGTCCAGCATGTGATATCAATATCAACGACTGTGCCGAGAACCCGTGTAGGAACGATGGAACCTGTGTCGACCTGGTCGATGGATACACCTGCAACTGTGAACCAGGATACACTGGTAAGGACTGCCAACACCCAATCGATGATTGTGCATCGAATCCATGCCAGAATGGAGCAACATGTATGGATCAGCTCGATGGTTTCCTCTGTAAATGCCGTCCCGGCTATGTGGGTCTCTCGTGTGAAGCTGAGATCGATGAATGCCTTTCCGATCCATGCAACCCCGTGGGCACAGAGCGTTGCCTTGACTTGGACAACAAATTCGAGTGTGTATGCCGCGAAGGTTTCACTGGTGCTCTTTGCGAAACCGATATTGACGACTGCGAGACTAACCCTTGTATGAATGGCGGCAACTGCCGTGACAGAATCGGAGGCTTCGATTGTATTTGCTTGGAAGGTTGGTCTGGAGCTCGCTGCGAAGACCAAGTTACAACGTGCAATATCCAGAAACCATGCCAGAATGACGCTAGATGTATTGACCTCTTCGAAGATTACTTCTGCTCGTGCCCTAGTGGAACTGATGGCAAGAACTGTGAAACGGCTCCGGAACGCTGCATTGGAAATCCATGTATGCACGGTGGCAAGTGCCAAGACTTTGGTTCTGGACTGAACTGCTCGTGTGCAGAGGATTACTCTGGTGTTGGTTGCCAGTACGAGTTCGATGCTTGTGAGGCACATGTTTGTCAAAATGGTGCTACTTGTGTTGATCATGGATCTGGCTATACTTGTAAGTGTCCAAAGGGATACAAGGGAAAGAATTGCGAAGAGGACATTGTGGATTGCAAGGATAATTCTTGTCCACCTGGAGCATCGTGTATTGATTTAGTGAATGGATTCTATTGCCAGTGTCCGTTCAATATGACTGGAGATGACTGCAGGAAGGGTGAGTATTTACAGGATGTCTTACTAAGCACCTAAACTTATTTGTCTGTCTTTTAGTTATTCAAGTCGACTATGACCTGTACTTTAGTGATGCAACTCGTTCTACTGCTGCTCAGGTTGTACCCTTCTACACCAGTGAATCTCCTAGCCTCACTATCGCAATGTGGGTACAATTTGCCCAAAGGGACGATTCAGGAATTTTCTTCACCCTCTACGGTGTGGAGTCGGCGCATGTAGCTAACAACCGTCGCCTCCTCCTTCAAGCACACTCTAGCGGGGTACAAGTTTCTCTGTTCCCCGATATACAAGATGCATTCCTTTCATTCCGCGAATACACAACTGTTAATGACGGTCAGTGGCATCATATTGCCATCCTTTGGGATGGTACTACCGGTCAATTGCAACTTATCACCGAGGGTTTGATTGCCAGCAAAACGGAGTATGCAGGTGGTCGTACAATGCCTAAATTCACTTGGGCCGTCCTTGGACGTCCACAACCAGACGAAGGTAATCTGGCAACTTACGCCGAAGCAGGCTTCCAAGGAAAGATCACCAAGGCGCAGATATGGGGACGTGCACTGGACGTGACGTCAGAAATTCAGAAGCAAGTCAGGGACTGTCGAAGTGAACCGGTTCTATACAATGGTTTGATTTTGAACTGGGCTGGTTATGAAGTAACCTCTGGAGGAGTGGAGAGATCCGTACCATCTGTGTGTGGTCAACGTAAATGTCCCAGTGGATACACTGGTCAGAATTGCCAGCAACTTCAGGTCGATAAGGAGCCACCACGTGTTGAGCACTGCCCGGGAGATCTTTGGGTCATTGCAAAGAACGGTTCTGCTGTAGTCTCATGGGACGAACCACATTTCAGTGATAACATTGGAGTGACCAAGATTATGGAAAGGAATGGTCACAGACCTGGTACGACGTTACTGTGGGGATCGTATGATATCACTTATGTGGCTTCTGATGCTTCTGGAAATAGTGCCTCGTGCAGCTTTAAGGTTTCGTTGCTATGTAAGTTATATTAAAAGTGTACACTTGATTGAAAACTATTGAAATTGTATTTTTCAGCTGAATTCTGTCCGCCTCTTGCGGATCCAGTGGGAGGTACTCAGGTTTGCAAGGATTGGGGTGCTGGAGGACAATTTAAGGTCTGCGAGATTGCCTGCCACCCCGGTCTACGTTTCTCCGAACTGGTCCCAGAATTCTACACATGCGGTGCCGAAGGCTTTTGGCGCCCAACTAGGGAACCTGGAATGCCACTCGTATACCCATCATGCTCACGTAAGTTCAACTATAATAAATGTGATGTTCAGCCTTAACTTTCTTATTTATAGCGGCTAAACCAGCTCAACGAGTATTCCGAATCAAGATGCTTTTCCCATCCGATGTGCTCTGTAACAAGGCTGGCCAAGGTGTGCTTCGTCAAAAGGTTTCGAATTCTGTGAATGCTTTGAATCGCGATTGGAACTTCTGCTCGTACTCTGTAGAAGGATCACGGTAAGTCTTACCACTTTCTTGTCACCAAACAGATCTTTACTCAAATTTTTCTTTCAGCGAATGCAAGGACCTCCAAATCGATGTCAAATGTGATCACTACCGAGGAGGACAGAATAACCGTGCTCGTCGTGCCGCAGAGAATGAAGAAGGCGGTACCTACGTCCTAGATGCCATCATTCCAGTGGAAAAGTAAGTATATATCCCGACGGCGATTTTGTATACATCTCGAAGAGTCAGAGTGATGCATGATCATAAACCCCTTTAATCCTTCAACTTGTGTTTTAAAAAACAAACAAATAAACTTTATAGAGATACAGCCGATGATGAAGAATTACGAGGACGTCAGGGTAGACAACAGGCAGGCGATACATACACCTTGGAGATTGCATTCCCCGCAGTCAAGTATGTTTCATTTTTGGGTTCAAAAGTTATGAACACCCACACCTACGCTTGGTGACAAGGGGGGCCAAGGACTTTTAATACAATTAATTCTAGTCTAAGTTTGCCTAAACTCTGCTTTAATCCCTTAACTTTTACACAATATTTTACTTTTATGCACGTAATGCACGCAACACCCCTCTAACTATAGCTTTTTGATTTCAACTTAACTCCTAGCTGAAATTGGAACACCACCTTGAGACTTCTTCTAATTGAGCTTTTGTTTTTTTTTTCAGCGATCCAGTAATTCACTCCTCGACAGGAGAACGTTCCGACGTCAAAGCTTTGCTACAGAAACTCATCCTTGAAGACGATCAATTTGCAGTTCATGAAATTCTACCAAATACCGTTCCCGATCCAGGTTCGTTGGACCTTACCTCAGAGTACGCTTGCCCGGTGGGACAAGTCGTCATGGTGCCTGACTGTGTGCCGTGTGCAATTGGTACTTTCTATGACACCGCCAACAAGACTTGTGTTGCTTGTGCTCGTGGAACCTACCAGTCTGAAGCAGGACAACTTCAATGCTCCAAATGCCCAACGATAGCAGGAAGGCCAGGAGTCACCGCTGGACCTGGAGCTCGATCAGCAGGCGATTGCAAAGAACGTTGCCCGGCTGGTAAATTCCTCGACTCAGAGACTGGCCTTTGCCGACCATGCGGTCATGGTTTCTATCAACCAAGGGAAGGTTCTTTCGGATGTGAACTCTGCGGTCTGGGACAAACTACACGATCTGCTGAAGCTACTTCACGCAAAGAATGCCGCGATGAATGCAGTTCCGGCCAACAACTCGGAATCGACGGCCAGTGTGAACCATGCCCAAGAGGAACATATCGCCTGCAAGGCGTTCAACCATCTTGTCAAGCCTGTCCCCTAGGTCGAACAACTCCAAAGGTTGGTTCTTCCTCAGTGGAAGAGTGTACTATCCCTGTTTGTGCTCCTGGTACATACCTCAACGGTACAATGAACATGTGCGTCGAATGCCGCAAGAGCTTTTATCAATCCGAATCACAACAGACCTCTTGTATTCAATGCCCCCCGAATCACAGTACAAAGAACACCGGAGCAACCAGTAAGTCTGAATGCACAAACCCTTGTGAACATATTGCCGAAGGCAAACCTCACTGCGACCCGAACGCCTACTGCATCCTCGTTCACGAAACGTCCGACTTCAAGTGCGAATGCAAGCCCGGATTCAACGGCACTGGTATGGAATGTACTGATGTCTGTGACAACTACTGTGAGAACTCCGGCACTTGTGTCAAAGATCTCAAGGGAACACCATCGTGCCGCTGTGTGGGCTCTTTTACCGGACCGCACTGTGCGGAACGCTCTGAGTTTGCTTACATCGCTGGCGGTATTGCTGGCGCTGTCATCTTCATCATTGTGATAGTCCTGCTAATTTGGATGATTTGCGTGAGATCGACAAAACGGCGGGATCCAAAGAAAATGCTAACTCCGGCCATTGATCAGACCGGATCACAAGTGAACTTCTACTATGGTGCCCACACCCCGTATGCTGAGTCAATAGCGCCGTCACATCATAGTACGTACGCACATTACTATGACGATGAGGAGGATGGCTGGGAGATGCCAAATTTCTACAATGAGACATATATGAAGGATGGTAGGTAGAAACACACGCATACTCATCGACCGCATAGACAGTTCAAATCAGGTTACTAACAATCTTTCTATATCACCAGGCCTCCATGGAGGTAAGATGAGTACATTGGCGAGGTCGAATGCTTCGCTCTATGGAACTAAAGAAGACTTATATGATCGACTGAAACGGCACGCTTACACGGGAAAGAAGGGTTAGTTACCAGGATTTACATAATATATGCCATCCCGCAGCCTTTTAAGATTTCCCATTTAATTTCAGAGAAGAGTGACAGTGATAGCGAAGTCCAATAAAAAATTTAAACAAAATTTAACACATTTTTCATGGTCATATTGAAGGCGAAAGCTTTTTAAAAAATAAATTAAACTAGAAAAACACATACAAACAAACACACAAATCAAACGAGCTAAGAACGACAAACGGTTTATATCTTTCAAACATCTGGTCATTTAATAAGCTTAGTAAAAGCTTAATCCCGACGAAAATCACTGCCTAAAAGTTAGAAACATTTTTAACTAAACAAAAGAGAAAATACTCAATTGCGTGTAATTAGTTTTTTTTTTTTCTACTACCAAAGTTTTGTTTCTCCTAAATTAAAAAAAAATCTAAACTTAAACCCAACAAGTCTAGCTCCGCACTTCCCATTGAATGTGTGAAATTTCGCATTTGTACATTTTTCAACAAACAGTTCTAATTATATATAAATATTATTTTTTCGTCAAAATTGTTATTCATTTTTCCATGTAAATTTCCACACTTAATGTGAAGTGCAAAATGTTTTTTTTTTCTAGATTTTAATTTAACAAAATAAAAATGTTTAATACAAAAAAAAAAAAAAAGATGAGATTCTGTACACACACACACGAGTATATACAAATAATCAATAAGAACGAAAAATCCATGAAAACCTAACGAGTCCATATCTTGTTCTAGTTAGAAATTTAATTAGTCTGCAATCAGCAATACATAGAAAAAAATTAATTATTGTAAAAAATTGTACGCCTGATTTTCAAGGCGTGGTTTTAAAAAAACAAAAACAACGAAACAAATTTATATATAAAAAACGTACGCAATAGTTTAATAACTTTAAAAAAAATCTATGTTATATAATAAATGAAAATATTTTTTTTTATATATATATTATTTTTAAAGTAAATAATAATTAATAGTCGTTATTATTTTTATTTTTTTGTACTATACTTAAAACAAACAAAAAACAAACAACGAAATTTAAATTAATAAAAAAAAATATGTAAAATAGTTTTTTTAGATTTTTATTCTGGAAGCTTTGTGAAGTGATTACTATTTTACTACGACCCGTTTATAAAAAATAATCAATTTTCGCGAAAACCTCTTAAACAATTTTTTAAAAACTTATGTTATATGTGAGGTTAAACATATGCTTTCAGATGGGCTACCTGAGGTCTATGGCAATAAACTTCAAGAAGAAGTATTATACAAGTGAATTTCTCCAAGTGTAGAAAGATTTTTGTGGAAAAACTACCAGTTCGGTACTGATTGTTTCTACAATTGTAGAAATTCACTTGTACTACAAGTATTTGTAGTTTTCTGCCATAGGACCCATATTGTTGATAGACAAAATCGTATAATGGTAGGTACTTTAGTTAGTAATGTATGATACTCGCGAAAATTGGAAATAAATTGACAATTTTTGGGAAACTACTTAGACCATTTTGTTTATGGCATGGCATACACAGTTTTAGAAAAATGGTCTAAAAAGTATAAACCACGGATCAACTACGAGGGCAAGGTGAAAAGTTCTCGGCCTGACAATGAAAGACTGCGATTTTCAGTTAAAAAATGATTTTATTTTTCTACATAATCTCCCTTGACTTCAACACACTTGGTCCAGCGTTTCTCCAACATCAGTATTCCTTCTCGGAAGTGAGAATCTGGAAGGCTGTGAAAATATTCATCTACGGCCCTCTCAACTTCTGCATTGGATGCGCAACGCTTCCCAGAAACAAATTTCTTCAAGTTTGGGAACAAATGGAAGTCTAAGCGTGCCAAATCAGGTGAATAGGGGGGATGGCCGAGCAAATTGTACCCCAAATCCCCCAGTTTTCCCATCGCCAAAGCACACTTGTGTACAGGTGCATTGTCCTGGTGAAAGATTATTTTTTTCTTTTTCAAGCCAGGTCTCTTCTCGCGAATTTTGGTATCCAGCTGGTCAAGACGGTTGGAGTAATATTCGCCTGTAATTGTCCTGCCTTTCTCAAGGTAATCAATTAACAGAATCCCTTTCGCATCCCAAAACACATTGGCCGTGACCTTTCCGGCAGATGCGATTGACTTCGCTTTCTTTGGCGCTGAACCACCGGCTTCCACCATCTGCTTCGACTGCTGTTTCGTTTCTGGCGTATAGTGGTGGACCCATGTCTTATCCATGGTGACAAATCGCCGCACAAAATCAGTCGGATCCTTATTGAACCGGTCCAAACATTGCCGCGGAAATCGTTTGCGCATTTGCTTTTGATCGGCATTCAGCAAATGCGGCACCCATCTTGCGCAGAGCTTTCCCATCCCTAAGTTTTTGTGCAAGATGTTTCGCACCCTCTCTTCCGATATACACACAGCCTCAGCTATCTCACTCACCTTCACTCGCCTATCGTCCAACACGATATCATGCACTTTTTCGATGGTTTCGGGTGTGGTTGCGGTTTTTGGCCTTCCTTCACGCGGGTCATCTTCGAGGGACGTGCGACCACGTTTGCATTCAGCTGCCCACTTTCTAACGGTTGACATGAAAGGAGCAGAGTCCCCGTAAACTTTAGTCAACTTTGGATTAATTTCATTAGGGGTTAACCCATCTAAAACGAAGAATTTTATCACCGCACGATACTTAAGTTTATCCATTTTAACGAAAAACACGCAAGAAATCTACGGCAGAAATTGTGTAAAGAAACTACTTGAGAGAACAAGTTGAAACTTTTCATACGAACTAATGAGAAGTGCACCCAGGCAGGAAACATAAATTTTTGCTGATTGGAGTGCCATCTCTGCGTCAGGCTAAGAACTTTTCACCTTGCCCTCGTACAAGAATAGTTGAAGCACTAAAAATTTGAAGGTTTACACTGTGACAATTTTTTAGTTTTATTCAAAAACTTAGATTGCACTAGTGTTTTCAAAAATGTATCTAACTATGTTTAAATGTGTTATATGAAAAATGTTTTTGCATAATTGCCTACCGTAAAACGGATTAAATATTCATAACTCAAGACTTTGAAAATGCCAGTCAACACCTTCACCTCTGAGCGCTTTAGTTCACTCCATAATTCAGTAGTATGAGAAAAATTTCATTTTATGTCTCGGTCCTTTTCCGTGTTTAAAGAAGCATGACATTGCGATAGATGGCGTTCATTTAAGTTCAGCCTATATCGTGAATATAAATATATAGGTACCATATCAGGCGATGTAACGGGCTGAACATTTTCAAAATTCAGTTTATCGTTTTTATGCTACCTAATCACTAATTGTAAACGCAAATCTTGCACAGCAAGACTTTCATAAAGCAGTGAAAGAGTTGAGTACGGTTTTCAAAACGGTTTTCTATATATTCAGAAAATCTGCTAAAAGATATATGTATATTAAAAAATATAAAAGGTATTGATTCCACAATATACATACGTATGCTTTACGAATTGGTCCTATTATAATTTGATCTTTTCTACTGTACTAACTAGCAAAGATCTTAAGCTTTAGAACATCATTGCACGTTATCCTGAAGCTTAGTAATAAAAAGGAACATAATTAATTTGTTTTACTGCTCTTAGATAAAAATGTAACTTTCATTTAGTCAATATGTACCCCTGAAAGTGGCCGGTGGTGAAGCAGTGGATCGGATGCGGTAATTTGGATCCTGACTTATCGGATTTGTGCTAAGTCCGCCATCTCAGAAAATGCATGGCCTGGCCTAGCTTCTCGCAGTTACTCGTGCTGTGCGCCTCACGAATGATTGAGAACTACAGTTTTGTGTCTTTTCCGAAGGGCAATTTGTTTGATTGAGAGAAGTTTCTCATGACAGTCTTACTCTCGGATGTTTGTCAGACGTTCGCGAGAGGTGGCACCGTGCGAAACTTTTTTTCTTTTTTTTTTTATTGGAATCGAACCTTGAACCTCTCGCTCAGTGATCACGCACTTAACCACTGAGCTACGGCGCCCACTATAACATTAGTGTATATGTTATTATACACGAATTTTGTATAATAATATATTTTTAGCACCCGTTCAGGCAGGGACACGCTAAGACCAAGGATAGGTCTATTGTAATATCACAAGAAGAACCAGGAACCAGGAATCCTACAAGATAAGAATGGGTAACCGTTGCGATGTTAACCCTTTTCTGCGATCCATTTATGTGCAGAACCACCTAGATCCATAAACAAAACTCTATTTTGTTAATATCAAGTCTAGCTAAGTCGTAAAAATCTTCATAGAAGTATTTCTCTAAGGTTTTCCTTATCAGCATTCATAAGGCGGGATAGGTGTACAGAAGATGAGTAATAGTTTTCTCCTCCTCCTCGTCTCTACAACTTCTACAGAAATCGTTTGGGGGACACACCCATTCTAATAGCATATCTACCTATCAAACAATACCCCGTGAGGGGTCCTATTATTATATGTACTAATGCGTTTCCTATTAATGGACAGAAGTCTTTTCGTTCTCTTCAGATCCAGGTTACGTCAAGACGACATCGTTTGCACGATAGCTAAATTTGTATTTGTTTGTATATTTTGCAAACAAATTAAGCTTTCTTTTGGAATTTTAAAGTGAATAGTTTCAGTGTCAGTGCTTACAAAATGTTTCGACGTTTAACTATTTTACTTTCTGATGATGAAAATGATAAATAATTAACTAAGTAATACGAAGACGGAGACAATTAAGAGACGCAACAGATCCCTTGTCTCTTTTAACACACATGTTAGTACATTAAATACTAAACTCAATTTCATTTTGATTCTAATATTTAAAATCACCATAAGTTTGTTCAACGCTTTCGTTTTTCAAAAGAAGGGTTTGTATTAGTATTACAAACAATAAATTTGTCAGATGGTTGCTGTTCAACTTATATTCCTGCAACAATAAGACTTGCGGCTACGCTGGAGATTCTGGGTGGAGGAGGCTACCAGTGGTTGACTGGAATTACCTTCCTCCAAGCTGAAACACTTTACTGGGGCAGTCCAGTGGAATTAAGCGTTATGGCCAAATTAGTCCCCATTTTGTTCATCCCCTGCTTTCATTGGACTGTGTTGGCCTTATAGCCCTTGGCCAAATCCGAATGCTCCTCCATATAATTGATTCAAATTGCCATTTGATTCGGCGTAGCTGACCTGTCAATAACATTTTTTTTTGTACATATTTTTAATAAATGAACTAGTGAATATATAAAAGACAAATAAAAAACTTACATTTTGTGATTTGCTTTTTTTTCTGTGTTTACTATCGGCGCCAGAAAAAAAAAAAAAAAAAAAAACAACAATATTTTTGGCACAAATGTAATTGATGACATGTTGATGTTGATGACGTTTCAACCATAGTTTTGCAGCCAGTGAAATCTACTAAAAGTTCTCAAATTTTGGACGATAGATGACACGATAGTGATAGAGTTATGTGAAGCAAATTAATGACGATAGCGTTCACTAGTATCGTTCGGACGATGATCGTCCTAAAAATTACGGAATGAGTACCCAGATTTGTTTCGACAAAAGACAAGTACTGATACTATTCCACCTGCTTTTTGCCATTTGTTTGGCTTCAGTATCAAGGCGGAACTTTACCGATTCGAAGGGAGCTATTTGTTAAACGTTGTGCAAAATTGCAGCTGCCATATATTGCCGATTTACGAAATAAAGGGGCTTGTTTAAAATAAGGCCCACGTGTTTTTGATACCTGAATTTAAAGTAACGAGCGCGGAAATTGTACTTTGCAGGCAGTGCTCTCTCTCTCTTAACTTCCTACCTGTTTTCTTTTGTTTTGTAATTGCTGTAACATTACTCGGTCTATATAAGTTCTACATTATTGGTGCGATTGCATTAGTTGTCCCAACCAACATCTGAGATCAACAACAGTGAATAATATTTACTGGAAAATTATAATACTATTTCATACAGAAGCGTTTTTGAATATTTTGTCGGTGTTTCAAATGTCCGACATTTTGTATTGGTTGTTCAAAGAGAATACAATAATTATGAAATAAATATTACGGAAGAAGTTGAAAGCAAACTGAAAAAGTTATATTCTTATTTTCATGGACTAGACGTTTATTTCATGAAAAGAACGAAGGTATTTATATAAGTTGGTGAAGTAACTAAAGACGATGATTCGCAAAGTAAATCAAGAAGAAGGCCCTTAAAATCTTGGGATTTATGAAAAAAGAAAAAAACTACTTATATTATACATGTAATATTTCAACTCAACACATCTCAACTGCATTAAGTTTGAAATATGTACAAGAATCAACAAACGAAAAAAACGAATATCACGAAAACAGTTTTAAACGAAAGTCCACTTCGAGTACAACGGAGAGTATTTGTAGATTATAGATTGGTTATAGGGGTGTACGTATACTGCGACCTTTATAGATCTATTGTGTTCCCCCGACTTGAAGCTCAAGTCGATGATATACTCTTCTTAAAGCACCTCATCCAGTTCAATTGCATTGATGAACCGGAGTATCTTGAGTGGATCCAACGATAGTAGATCTTCTTCTGATAGTTGGTAGGCATCCAGGTGGTTCCTTCTTTTGTGGATCAATGCTCCATATTCTTTAAGTAGTTACTCTAGGGATTCCTCAACGTCCCCGCAGAATCTGCAGTTTCTGTTTTGCTATACTTATGCCTAATTTCCTCTTGTGGTTTTATTCTCTTATCAGTAACAGTATTTTATGTGGTCCCAGCCCGCAGAATGGCTCTGGTTCTTGCTAGTTCATCAGCTGCTTCATTACCCCCCACTCCCACGTGACCTGGTGCCCAGTAGAGGGTGATTCTATTGTTCTGACCAAGTCTATTTAGCTCGGCAAGACACTCGCATACCAGTTTTGTCCGGTCCATGCTACTGTTCCGTATGTTATAATCGCATAACCATCATAGTGTACATCCACCTTAGTACTGCTGGGTTGTATCCTCAGGTTTTACCTGAAATGTTTCTGCACACCATGAGTGCTCGAGCTGTTTGCCTACCACAACTTCTTCGTATTTGTTCCAGAGAAGTTTGCGTTATACCTACATACTTGACCTGTTGTTGTGGATTGACTCTGATTCGATCCAGTGTTATTGGTTGCATGTGTTTTAACTGTTATCCTGGTGAAAGGTAATACTGTAGTCTTGTTCGGGTTTATGTCTAGCCTTACATCTCGCAATGATAACTATGTCGTCGGTATATCCTTGGCAAAGGAGAGTATTCTTACACCATAAGCAGATCTCATCAAATATGATGGCCCGACTGAACCAGTTTTGTTCTTAGATTTGGGTCTTTCCAAGGAAAAGTTCAATGTGCTGAGAACATCATTAAAGAGTCATAATTTGATGTTTTTCCAAGCTATACGTTTTAACAGAAGCTAAAAAAGAAGTCGTTCCAAGGAACTGACAGGTAACGGAAACATCGGCAAAGGGGATTTTGAGCAGCATGGGCCATCAAGAGTTACAACCGTTACCAACAAGTCTTAATATGTTAAGCAAATGGAGATGCGATGGATCTTCTAGACAAAGTGCATACAAAAAAACAATAAGTTCAAGAGATGGCCAAATTGTATTGGATGCGAACATGTTTAGCATAATTAGCTGAACAATGAAAAAATCCGAGACCATCATATGTCGATTTTTTTTTTATAATTTGCACGTGTTAAAGGGGATATGAATACCCTTATACTAATTTTTTTAGGACTCGGACACAAATACAAGAGGAATTTAGAAAAGAACTCCGGTTAATTGTTGATACTCCAAAACAAGGATTTGGTAATACAAATTATGGGAATACTTCCCGAAGATTTTTTGACAAACCCGTAGTAACAACATCTATAACCCAAGTATATAAAATAATTATTAAGAGATTACAGGTGATTTTAAATGCATTATCCAAAGAATCCATAAATGTGAATAAATTCGATGAATATGCTAAATGGACTTCGGATTTGCTACAGAAAAAATACAGTCGTAAACTCCTGACACCAATTCTTCACAAAGTATTACTCCATGGCAGGGAAATCATAAGTCCTTAAACTTTGCCAATAGGAGAACTTTCGGAGGAAGCACAGAAATCAAAGAAGGACTACAACCGATATCGGAAACAGCTGTGGACAATTACGTAAGGGAGGATGTACTAAACACGTCCCCACTACATTACCGCCAACATGCATATAGAGCCGGCAGGTCCACGGAGACGGCTCTTTTCCAATTGACGGAAACCATACAGGAAGCTCTTGAAATGAAAGAGATTGTTGTCTGCGTCTTCATAGATATCGAAGGGGCATTTAATAATACCTCACACGAGGCCATCAAGCGAGCAATAGACAGAAAAAGAGTTAGCAGAACAGTATCTAAGTAGATGTACGAGTTGCTGAAAACAAGATCAGCAGAAACTCAGACGTCGCGTAGAATCATTTAGGTCAACACAACAAGAGGATGTCCACAAGGAGGAGCGCTATCTCCTCTAATGTGGACTCTAGTTGTGGATGAACTTCTTGAAAAGTTAACCAACCTCGGAATCAACTGACAAGCCTATGCTGATGAGAAACTAATATAAAGAGGTCTAAAAGCAACTAAACTAAAGAATGGTGCTGCAAGGCTAGGCTCAACATAAACCAGGCAAAAACCATTCACAAGGAAAAGGAAGCTTGAACTGAAGCCAATTCGGGCGCTGAACTGACAGTAAAAGAAGTGAAATAGGATTACACCTAGATAGTAAACTCATGTGCAAAAAGCACACAAAAGAAATATCCAAAAAGGCTACCCGTGCTCTCATGATATGTAGGAGCCTAGCGGGTAAGTATTGGGGACTTAACCGGAGCATTCTAAGATGGATGTACATATATTGCCATTGTGAGACCAATGATCACATATAAGGATGGCAAAAGTGGACATCGGGAGGGAGAAATGCATCAATTCAAAAGAATATAATGTACCTCTCAAGAAATTCCCCCTTCTAGCAATTCCTAGGGACGATAGTATCAGGAAATTTAACTTTGATAAAAAATTCCGTACAAAGTTAAGTAACAAAAAAGCTTAGAGCAATGAATCCATAATATACGCATTGAGTAACAACACAATAAAGTGGTATACGGACAGCTCGAGAACTGAAGAAGGAATAGGGGTAGAGGTGTATTTGGGCCAAAAACAAAGTACTCTGAACCTATTGGCAAAAGTACGAGCATCTTTCAAGTTGAAATATACGCTATAGATAGCTATTCATATAGCTCAATTCAACCTCGACGGAAGATACAAAAGGGATGAATACCCTTATACTAATTTTAGGACACGGGCGTTTTGTGGAAAGGGAAAGAGACAGAGAGAAGACAGATTGGTGTAGTTGGTTTGAAACTCAGGTATTATTAAATTTCAGTGAACTCCAAGGGTGGCGTCCAGATAACTGGGGAGTATTTTTATATTGTCGTTGCTCACAATATTTTATTCCGTTCTCCTGATGTCATCATCACGATCAAGTTGCATTTTAGCCATATGACTACCCTTCGGCCAGTGTTATGCCTTCGTAGTAGAGTTGACTAAGCTTTGGCAATTGATTGACTTTTTTATTTATTTAATGCGAAATAAATAGATGATTCTTGACATCAGGATTCGAACCGTGAGCCTGCAGCGTGACAAGCGATAAAGTTACCACTCCACCATGGCCACCCACATACCACTATTATCAGACAGTCAAGCAGCTATCAAGGCACTTGACTCCCATGTCATTAGATCAAAACTTGTGTGGGAATACCTATACAAACTTAATGAATTGGATAGCAGTAACAGGGTAACCCTCTATTGGATCCCTGGCCACACTGAAATAAAGGGCAACGAAGAAGCAGACTCTTTGGCAAGACAAGGAGCAGCAGAATCCTTTATTGGACCTTAACCATTCTGTGGAATAGAAAGCCACGCTATACGTGAAAAATTCAGGAAGATAGAGAAAGAAAACAGGTCGAGAACCTGGGTCAATACTCCAGGTCAGAGGCAAGCTAAGAAACTTCTCGGACACTACAACTGGAAGAGATTCGAAGCGTGCATCTGCCTTAACAAGAACAACCTACGTATCCAAACAGGCTTTCTAAAGGGGCATTGTAAACTCGGGGAGCATTTAAGGAAACTAGGTATAACAAACGAAGACCTTGCAGATTCTGCAATGAGTCCAGTGAGACTCCGGAACATCTTCTGGAGTCATGTGGGACATTAACCCACAAAAGTCTGAAATACTTGGGCAAGTACCAACTATCAGATGAGGATATACCAACCATAGATCTACTTCTTATTCTCAGATTCCTAAGAGAAGCTAGATTACAGAGGGTACTCTAGGGTGAGCCAAGGCAAAGAAAGAGTGTTTGACCCTCAATAACAATTCTTAAGGAATTATATTCTGAGGGAAACTCTATTGAGGGAATAAACCTCTCTTAGGTATTAGCAGGGGGCATAATAGACCATTACGTCGAAGTGCAAGTTAACCCTACACAAATAATAATAATAATGTCATGTTCAAATGAGAGATCCTTTAAACCCCGTCAAGAGCACATTTTTTCATGGCTTTTCTTCCTTATCTGGAAACAAAGATAGCGTTTTTCGGTTGTTTATACGAATCTTGTAATTGCCTGTCTTTGCATCATATTAAAATTTACACCCGATCCGGCTTACGCTAATTCCGCCATCTTGAATAAAACCACAATTCAGTGAATATCTTCCTCCAGTTTTTCGGAATTATCTCGTAAACTGTTGATCTTAAGTAAAAAGTGGATCGGAATATAAAGAACAAAAGTCTCCCTCCAAGATAGCTGCTATAGTTCTATTGTCAAAAGAAAAAAAACTTTTTCTTTTTTAAAACAGCAAATTTAGAATAAAAAACAACGTACGAGTATGTACATATGCACGAGTATGTGCTTCATAATGATTTTTTTTTCAGTAGGATTTTTGCAATTCAGTTTTCTGTTAATATTTTTGAAATGATGGATCTTAGATAATAATATATAATACAATCTAAAAATAAAGAGCAAGATAGTTAGCACGTTTTTTTGATATTTTTTCATACCAAAAGAAAAAAATACGATTTCCTATTAACGAAGAACATCATCGAAAACCAAACTAGCTTTCTCATAAGAAATTGCATGCTCTTTCGTTGCTGTCTTATGATCGATCTTTTTTAAATAAGCTTAACCGTTTCTAAGATAATTGCGCAAACCCGATTCATCATTTTTCCAAAATGGCGGAGACAGTCCGGATTTCTCAGATCTTTTAATATATTGTTTAAGAAGACAATTATAATGGTCGTACGAAAAAGATTAAGTTATTACGCAGCGGATTTTTTAAGTTCGCATAATAGGGGTGAAGGCAGAGGGACTGGGATTAGAATTATTTTGCTTATTGTCAGGTAATCCATTTTAGGTGTAAATGTGAACTTTTTACCAATTATAGGTAGTTCGCTTGCAGTAGTCAGAACAATAAGTACATGTTTGTGGTAATTTTAAAAATGTTAAATATTGAGTTCCGCGCAGTGCAAACAGTTTACGGAATTTCTTGCCCTGGTAAAACCATGGTTTACAATTGATCGGGCTTATTTAAACAGGGTAGAGTTTCATTAGAAGATGATGACTGCCCTGGAAGACCAAGTGACGTCACGACTCATGAATGGGTTCTAAAAGTCGAATATGCCCTCATGGAAGATAGTGGACTTAAACTAAAAGAAATTGCAGAAAGGTTCAAAATATCAGAAACAGCAAGTTTCAAAATTTTACAAAAAATTCTTGGGATATCCAGAATGCTTACGCCGTATCAACAAGTGTGGAATGTTGTAAGCAGTTTTTGGAGCTGTGGGCGACCAGAAGTGGTGGGTCAATTAGTCCCTGAAAAATTAAATAAGGAACACTCTTTTCGGTACAAAAGCATTTTATTTTTCAACATAGTCTCCTTTTAGCTCTATACACTTCATCCAACGTTTCTCCAATTTTTTGATGCCCTCCAAATAATACGATTTCTCGAGCCCCTCAAAATAAGCATTTGTTTCAGCGATGACCTCTTCATTCGACCCAAATCTCTTACCTCCGAGCCATTTCTTCATGTTTGGAAGCAAGAAATAGTCGCAGGCGGCTAAATCTAGGGAATATGCTGGATGAGGGAGAAGTTCGTAGCATAACTCATGCACATGAGTTGTGCGCCGGTGCGTTGTCCTGGTGAAAAAGAACTTTTTTTTCGCCAAATGCAGCCGTTTTTGCTCCAAATCGACTTGGAATCGATCCAGCAGCTCTGCGTAATATGCGCCGGTGATCGTTTTACCCTTTTCAAGGTAATCGATGTGAATAACATTGCGTGCATTCCAAAAAAAATGTCGCCATGACCTTGTTTGCTGACAAACCTGCCTTGGCCTTCTTCGGCTTCGATTCACCAGGAGAAGTTTATTGTTTTGACTGTTCCTTGGTTTCTGGTGTGTTGTGGTGAATCCAGGTTTCTTCCACGGTTACGAAACGGCGCAAAAACTCAGCCGAATTTTTCTGGAACATCGCCAAACACACCTTTGAAGTTGTCAAACGAATGCATTTGTTGTCGATTGTGAGCAAACGCGGCAACCATCTTGCGGAAAGCTTTTTCATGTCCAAATATTTATGTAAAATCGAAATCACTGAGCCATGTGGCCTCTTCAAGCTCGCGCACTTTCACTCGCCGATCGTCCATTAGCAAACCATGGATTCTGTCGACCATTTCTGGTGTGGTGACCTCAATTGGGAGACCAGGACGTTCAGCGTCACTTGTGCTTGAACGACCGTACCGAAATTGAGTAAACTAGTGGTGAATGGTTCCAATCGATGGTGAAGAGTTTTTGTTTGGTTTGGCAAAAAATAGTGTTTAACGAGCACTCGAAATTCACTTTTTTCCATTTTAACGAAAATACTAGTAGGCGTCTATATAAAATGTCTGCCACAACAAAACTATTTGACAGATCTGTCTGCAAATTTGGGTGCGTTCTTTTGAAAGATGATTCTTGACAAAAAAAAATAAATTTAAGGTGACGACACAATTTGTGTTAATTTTCCGGGACTTATTGACCCACCCTCGTTTCAACAAATTTGTTACTGGAGATGAAACTTGGGTTCATTATTGCGACCATGAGTCAAATCAGGAGTCCATGCAGTGGCGTAAAAGGGGTGATATAACCCTCAAGAAGTTTAAGGACTCACACGGAATTCTGTTAATAGATTATAAACCAGAAGGCACTAACATTACAGGACAATACTACTGTAATATTCTAAGACGCTTAAGAGATCTATTAACTAAAAACGAGAGAGAGAGAGAGTTAACATAAGGCGTGCTTTTATTTCATGACAACACACCGGTTCACAAGGCTCAAATTGCCATGGCTGTTATGTAGTCATGTGACGTTCAGGGATTAGCTCGTCCACCTTATAGTCTTAACCTAACACCTAGTGATTATTACCTGTTCCCAAATTTAAAGAAAGTAAAAAAATCTTATACCTGATCAACAGTTTGGGTTTAGAAGCAAACATTCAACCATTGACCAGCTGCATAGAATCACTGACGTAATTGAAAAAGCTTTTGAAAAAAAAAAGATTTGCTCCAGGATATTTCTTGATTTCTCGCAAGCTGTTGATGGCATGAAGGCCTGAAGTTCAAATTACCACAGATTCTGACATTGGGAATACACTCTTCCGTGCAGAGACGGAAATGAATACTCGTAATTCAAAGAAATTTTTGTGTCGTACTTTATCCGCTTCTGTAACTTCTATATACCCGTGATACACCGCAAGAAAAAAGCACCGCCTTAGCTACATTTGCCGATGGCACTGCCATCCTAGTAATAAGTAAAATGATTGAAGAAACAACTGTAAAACAGCAAAGCACTCTGAATAATGTAAATTAATGGACAAAGACCTGGCGGGTCAACGAAACCAAATCTGTTCATGTAAATTTCACTTATAAGAAAATATTCCAAGCTTAACATTGAGAATAAGCCACTCTTATACAAGCAAGTGCTACCCATTCACCGTGGTACATAAGAAACGACGATATTCACATAAATCTCGGAATTCCTACAGTCGAAGATGATACCAAGAACTTCGATTAAAAGGACATGCTAATAATATAGTTCTACTAATTTTACACTAAAGAAATTTATTGCGCCGTTTACAAAGAACCAAACCTTTGGACTTATATTAATTGGGTCTAAATAGCAAAACAAGCAGGACCGTTCATTGGGAAGTCACCTAACAAACGTCTATTTCATGATAAAAAAAAATTGCTTTATAAGTCGTAACTAATAAATTTATATGGAAATGAGGGGTTTTTGGTGAGTAAGAATCTCATACTATAAGCATGCTCCTACGGTCCTCATACTGTCTATGGAAGATTTTCACCTACCCTCGGGGAAAAAAAAAGAGACGATAACAGGCAATGTTGATGCATTATAATTTAAAATGATAAATGATGGAACTTGTTTACTTCCTACAGCAAAAATACCATCTTCTGACAAATTCATAAAATAGATTTGAAGTTTTTAGACAGATATCAGAGAAACTACAATATTTAAACATAAACGGCTCATCATATGGAGGTTTTTTCCCATAGTTTTCCTCCGAACAGGCACTTCATTTATCGCCTTCTTTATTTTTTCACTAATATGTATTAGCATTTAATTTTTTAAAATTGTATTCTCAGTAGTAAGGTTTTAATAACCATATCTCTGTGCAAGCCTGAGCAAATTAAGTCAATACTGTATAAAATTAATGTTGTACTATGAAAGAAAGAAAAAAAAAATATCTATCTATTTAAACATATAATATAACCAAACACGTATGAATGTAGATGCAGAAAACACATGCATATACATATGTAGATTCATAAAAGCTTTACATTAAGTAGAAAACAAAGAAAAATTTAGGATAGAAAATAACAATATCTATGGTAGAACAAACACATACATTATGTGCTGAACCCTTTCTTCCATTGAAAACAAACTCGGAGATGTTTTTCATAATTTCTTCGCCCCTTTTCAACCATGTTTGGTTCTACGCATAAAAACACTGATAGTGCAACCGCTATCCACTCAGCTACTACCCCTATGTCTTAACCTTCTGTTCGGTGCGTCACTAGAATATTAAACAAAACACTTGTGTGTATTGTTTTTTCCATCAACAATGCTGACCTTTATACAAAAAAAAAAAAAAAAATAAAAATATTCCTAAAGTAAATTGCGGTCATGAATATCAAGGAAGTTTGTCACTTTCTGCTTCATAGAAAAATTGGGGGAACAGATGCTCCACTACAAAATACAGAAGAAAATATTTTTGTAAAGGTTCCCTTGAAATGGATATTGAATTCGGCCCTTGTAATAAATTCATCATGAATTTATTTACCAGATATATGCAGTACCTACCGACATTGTCTTAAAATATGAATATATTTATAAAGAGTTTGGTTGAACCCAGTCGGGTCTAAGTACTCGTATTTCGGGTGCAAGTGCCTACAAAAGACACACTGGACACCTGCCAACAGTTGCATTGAAGCAAAAACGTAAGCTAAATCAAAAGCTCTCTTAAGGCGGTACGCTAAAAATGCTCACAGACAAATTCTGTTCACCGACGAAAAAATGTTTACCGTCGAAGAAACTTTTAATAAACAAAATGATCAAGTTTATGTTCGGACATCAAAATAAGCTTCAGAACTTATTCCAAGGGTTGAAAGAGGTAACCAGCCCGCAAATGTAATGTTATGGTGGGGAGTGAGCTACGATGGCATAACCAACCTCAATTTTTGTGAAAAACGAGTCAAGACTTCAGGGAAAGTTTACCAAACCACTGTTTTGGAAGACGACGTTAAGCCTCTAAACCGAACAATGTTCGCAAACAAGCACTGGACATACCAACAAGATTCTGCTTCAGCCCACAAGGCGAAAAACACTCAAGAGTGGCTAAAAAAATGTACCCGACTTCATAGCACCAGATGATTGGCCAGCTGGTAGTCCGGACCTCAACCCTTTGGATTACAAGTTGTGGTCCGTTTTAGAGGGAATGACCTGCTCTACTCATCACCAAAATATTGAGCCCTTGTCCGCGCTGTCGACAACTTTCCGATGAATGAGGTCCTCGCCTTTCATAACTCAGGCAGAGATCATTCGTGAAAAAATCTATCGCTAGCCAGCAACAATGGATATTTACGGAATGTTAATAGTCAGACATTCATCAAGGGACAACCCACATTCAAGCCTATATGATGTTGATCTGACAGAGTACAGTATAATCCTCTCAGATTGGATATACCATTTGCAGAGAATGCAGAATACATACTTGATTCATGGAAATGGATGCTTTTCTTACTCCCAAAGCAGTTATTCTTTTTTTAGTTCGCAATCGTTAGCTATGAAGGTGCACAGCTGGGATATCCAATAACAGAACCGGATGTCAGCCAACGCCCTGATGGATTGCAAGTGAATAGCCTCAGTCTTGGTCTAGGTACACCAGGAAGCGTAACAGTCTCTATTTTGCAGGGTTCAAGTCCACAGACATGGCTAAGCAAAGGTTCATGGCGGACAACATACTTTGAAATGGGGTTAAACTTGACAGCTTTCAACCTCGAATTCGATAAAATCTCCATAGTAATGCCAGAGCTGCCAATGTTGGTGGAAAAGGATTATCTTGACGATCGGGCCTTTTGTAACAGAAGTACTTTGACTTAACAGGGAATAGACTGCTATCAGATAACCTGCAGATGTTATCCAATACGAACTTAATTCGTAGACAGAAATGATTATTATTAGCCAAGCTTTTCATCCTGTCATTTGGTTAGTTTCCTGTTCTATGTCGTAGGAATGGCAGTCGTAATTTCGCTACCAATGACATGTCAATCGGGAAGAAAAGCAGTACGAAATTTTTCTAACTTATTTCTTTCGGTAAATCATTGAGATGGATGGCGGAAGTGAGCTGTCGATAAACAACTACTCCCCAATTCTCAAAGATACAGTCTAGGTGCCTAGCAATGGTTACATCAAAATGCGATTCTATGCATTTAATCTGGGATATTGGTTTCTCTACTTTCACATTGAACTACATTCGATGCTTGGCCTGTCAGTGGTGCTACAAGTTGGTCAGCTCAACCAGATGGTACCACAGCCAAGAGGTTATCGACCATATCCGACTTAAGGAGTACTAAAATTAAACGGCAAGGATGAGCCCCATGAAATTATTACACATTCAAACACTTTTCATTCTTTCGTTGAATCAATGTGTATGTGTATCCTCTCCTGTCAAGAAGACACACTCCAGTTCTGATAAAAAAAGTTTTACCCTAGTGCTGTAGTTTCACAACGCAAGCAGCGTGCTCAATGATAAATAAATAATCTCTCAACAGAAGTCTACTATGCATATTTGCAGTTTTCAACAAGTTTGCCTCCCAACTTTCTTACTCACTTTGCGCCGCATGATGGGCTTCACTTCAAACACACACTTCGTTTTGGGTTATGCCCTCCTCATCCGCTTAACGTGCCTCATTGCTAGTACTCTTGACGTTGTTCATTTTCCCATGGCACCATCTTATCGTGTACAGTCTATTCTGACTTTCACTACAGATTCGGATTCAGATAAATCAGGCATAAAGGACGAGTGAATCCCCATGCTACTTGGGATAGGATGCGGAGGGATTCCGACTTTCGAGAAATAAACTGCCACATCTTTCTCTTCAGGTAGAACCCTCTTCACGGAAAGAGTACCCAAAAGTGTAGTAAAGGGCCATTCGAGGTAGTTTTTCGAACATTCACTCATTTCGAGGGTTTTGTTTTTAAATTCAGTCTACTGTTGTTCTTTTTTTATCTACTTTATTCCACCCCGATGGGTGGGTATTCTTTTTTGTTTCGCAAGGATAGTGGTGGGAATTAACCCCATTTATCGAGGGTAGATATGTTTTCTAATTAGCTTCGGTGGCTTTCTATGGGTTTTTGCTGTGGCATTACCATCTTTGGGGAAAAGGTTCAAAATTTAGCTGATTCCTTGAATGGTTTTGTGGTAGGATATTATGACAGCTGGCAGTGTTAAGGGATTTAGAGAGAAATAGGTTTCTGGGTAGTGGGTTGTGGTGGTTTATGTATTTGGTTCTGCAAGTATTACACCTGTTGATGTGTAGAAGTATAGGTGTTTGTCCCACTCGGGAGAAGGCGTTGATTTCCACTTTTTGTTTTGCGTCATTGTGGGTAGGTAGTGTAAGTACAAGATTTTGTGGTCTATCTGTTTAAGGATGTAGTTCGCTCTTAATAGAATGTAATGAGTTTTCTAGGGTAGGTATGGATCAATATTTTAATAGTTTGGGTTTCTTTTTATTAAAGGTCTAAATAGAAAGTTTAATAAACATTGATAAAGATAACGCAAATTTAAGAAAATGATTTCATGGGAGAGGAAGGTTAAGAATCGATTAAAGGTCAGGATGAAATATACAACAAGTTTTCGTCTATTACATACGTATATCATACTGACAATTGCGGACAATTAATGGCGATATACATCGAAGATCTAGATCCAATTAGATTAACCACTTAGTGATCAACAGTAAGTTTATGTAGAAGTTGTCTTTTAAACGTCCGTTTACAGTTCGATCAGTGCGCCAAAAATTTATTTTGCTGAAGGAAACGAAATAGTCTGCAGCCCAACAGAGCATTGGAGCCCCAGGGAACATTAGCGGTTCATGCCGCATGGGTTACTTAAAACCGGTTTTCAATATTTTTGGAGTAACGTCGGACTCCATCGGAGTAATTTTCGAAAATTTTTAAAAATTCCTCAGGGCGTCAGCCAATAAACCTCTCGAGCCAGCTCGATCTTTTGGCTGAGGTGCCATTCCAACAGTGCTCTCCATCTAAGATGGAGTATTCCTCTGCTGCATTGTCCCACCGGGATGGACTGATAGACTCTCTGGGGCGGTACGCTAGTGTTCATAAGTTCTACATCTTATGATAGCTACTCTCCGACTACGCACTGCTGCCGTTCGTAGATCTAACGACACAAGAATACCTAGGCTCAATGTAGACCGACTGAGAGTTCCCACAGTGCGCCAAGAATTAAGGGACCATCTCTCACGTGGAGTGGAAACAATCAGCAGCTCCCTGCCCGCCACCATCCAAGACCATTGGTGCGCTGTGAAAACTGTTTTCACATCAGGTGCTGAAAGGATTGTCGGTCGATCACAGGGAAACCATAGGGCGTGGCTTTCCGAGGATACCTGGAGAAGGATCAACGAACGAAAACAGCTAAGAGCTCAAATTGCAGCAACTCCAGCAGCAGGGAGGATCGAGCTTGAGTCCCTATATCGCATGAAGATGAGAGAAGTACAGCGTAGCGTGAGACGTGACAAGCGCAATTACATCAATGCGCTGGCTAAGGAAGCCGAAGAAGCAGCAGCGAGGTGCGACAGCAGAACCGTTTATAGAATCACTAAAGAGCTTATAGGTGGCCGAAGCTCTACTCAACACCCAGTGAAAGGCTTAGACGGTTCGTTGCTAATATCGTATGAGGATCAACTGAAGAGATGGAAGGAGCATTTTGCTTCGATTCTAAACCGAGTATTCGCCAGCAATAAGCACCCAAGTCAGACTGAAGTGTCCGTAGAAAGAAGTTCCCGAATTCGCACCACAACCCCCAGTAAAGAAGAGATTATTACCGCAATCAAAGCACTGAAAACTAATAAGGCGGTAGGACTTGACGGCATACCCGCGGAGCTTTTTCAAGCTGCGCCAACAGCATCGGCAGAGCTACTGTTCCCACTTGTCGGGAGAACATGGGAAGCCGAGAGTTTTCCAGATGAGTGGAAAAAGGGAATGATTGTCAAGCTCCCTAAAAAAGGCAACCGAATGCAGTGCGAAAACTGGAGAGGTGTCTGCGTGCTGCCTGCTGTGGCCAAGATAATAGCTAGAATCATCCTGGAGCGAATCAAAGAACACCTTGAAGACACACTTGACGCCGAACAAGCAGGTTTCCGCTCTGGATCGACCACATCAACACCCTGCGGATCATCATCGAGCAATGTGTTGAATATCGATCACCACTTCACCTGTTGTTCATCGATTTTGAAAAGGCGTTTGATAGTGTCAATCGGGAATTTATTTGGCGTGCCTTGCGCAGGAGAGGCATTCCGGATAAATTAATAGCAATTATCAAAGCTACATATGATGGGTCCACATGTCACGTTTTGCACAGAGGAAGGCTGTCTGAGAAATTCCAAAGTGGGGTTCGGCAAGGCTGCATACTTTCACCAATATTGTTTTTATTGGTGATTAGCGATGTGCTGAATGCGGCCTTATCAACAGGAAATGGAGGAATTCGATGGACTCTTACATCTGAACTCAAACACCTCGACTACGCCGACGATGTATGCCTACTGTCTCACAGAATAATGGACCTTCACCAAATGACAGCAAATGTGGAGAGGGAAGCAGACGTCGTTGGGCTGAAAATTAACTCGGCAAAAACAAAAATGATCAGCCTAGGACCAAACTCATCAACTCATATATGCATTGCTGGACAAACGGTTGAGAGAGTAGAGAGTTTCCAATACCTTGGGAGTATTGTCTCAACCGATGGCGGAACCGAACTGGATATAGCCAGCCGAATAGGTAAAGCAAAATCTGCGTTTGGGATGCTATCCATAGTTTGGCGAAGTAATGCAATTAGCTTAAACACCAAGCTACGACTGTTCCGTTCCAACGTTGAATCCCGTGTTGCTATATGGATGTGGTACCTGGAGAGTGACCGTCACTATCACGAGGAAGCTGCAAACGTTTGTCAATAGGTGTCTACGTTACATCTTAAGGATATTCTGGCCAAACCGTATCTCTAACGAACAGCTTTATCAGAGAACGGGCCATGAACCTATTGGCACAACCATACGACGACGAAAGTGACAGTGGATCGGTCACACTCTCCGAAAGGGTGACAGGTCCATAGCTAACCAAGCGATGCAATGGAACCCGCTTACCCAGGATGGCAGGATACGCGGCGGTCCTAGGAGTACGTGGCGCAGAACAGTTGAGAAGGAAGCACGGCAACTGGGAAAGAGTTGGGGAGAGCTGAGGCACATTTCCAGAAATCGCACACGATGGCGCGTAGGCGTTGTAGAGGCCCTAGGACCCACAAGGGGATACAGGACATAAGTAAGTATAAGTTCTACATGTCCTAGCCATCTTACGCACTGAATTCGCAATGTTTTGACCAGGCCGATGTCATTGCAAATGCCGTGTAGCTATTGAATCTTCTCCGCCACACACCGTTCAGCACACGAAGAATCTTTCGAAATAAATATCTCCTTTTATTAACGTTCATGCGTCTGCAACATATAGCAGGACTGGGATAATGAGAGTCCTATATAGTGTCTCCGTTTTCGTTCTAGATAGAACTTTACTTCCTCAAATGTCTGCTTAGTTCAAAGAAGTAGCGGTTGGGAAGAGTAATTGTTCGTTTGATTTAACCGCGGAGCCTAAGTAGACAAAATCCTTAACCACCTCGAAGTTGTGGTCTATGGTGACGTTTTGTCCTATTCGCCGATGTTGTGCGTCCTTTCTTATTGAGAGTATATACTACATTTTGCTTAGTTCACAGCTAATCGCATTTTTGCTACTTCTGTTTCAATACTTATAAACGCCTTACCGACAGCCTGCTGCGTTTTTTCCTATAATGTCAATATAGTCAGCGTATGCAGACAGTTGAACATACTTTTGAAAAATTATACTTCTGGTGTTAGCTTGCGAGTTTCGTATAATCCTTTCAAGTAAGATGTTGAAGAAGTCGCAGGATAGCGCATCGCCTTGCCTTAGACCGTTTCTAAAATCAAACGGTTCGGATAGGTTTTTACCGATTTTGACGGAGCAGTGTGCATCGCCATCTTACATACACAAACGAGCTTAACAGGGAAACTTAAACTAAACACAATTCTGTACAGCTCGTCTCTGTATACGCTATCAAAGAAGCAGCATATAAGTCCTCTATCATAGGGGACTTTAAAATAAATTTGTTTTCTCCCAGATCTGCCGTAGTGTGAATATGGCAGGTGGTAGACTTTCCTCGCCTAAAAGCACACTGATAACGACCATTCAGGTTGTCGATGAAAGATTTTAGACACAGCAGACAAGATCTTGTAGGCAATATTTAGAAGACTAGCATCTGTAATTTGCACAATTCAGAGTATCTTCTTTTTTTGTGGATCGGGTATACGATGTTGAGATACCATTCATCGGGCACACTTTCATTTGCCCAGATATTACAAATGAGTTGTTGCATGCTAAATCATCTTCTGCTGTTTTAAATAGCTCGGCTGGTACGCCATCAGCTCAAGTACTCTTGTTTGATTTAAGCTTACGAATACATAGATATTGTATCCTCACCTCATGTTGGTCAGGTGGATAGAAGTGTTGGCTATCATAGTCCGAATAGAATGGTTCATTTCAGCTAACAGAGAACTGTTGGTCGTCAACGCCATATAATAATCTGCAGAAATGTTTTTTTTTTACAGATTCTCAGCATCGACTGCAGCTCTACTATGAGGTTTTTATGTACATCTCTGCAAACTGGAGGCTCAACCGCGGGATCTAGGAAAAGAAAATTCACAAGTAAAAGAAGAAAAATTATAAACCCGTACGGGACATCGTCGTTGCCGCTAACGCATACATCACATCACGAATAGAAACAGATAAATCAGCATGTATGACAGCAACGATATCAATGCATATAGCAATGACATTTAAAGCAACGACAACAAAATACTTGCACTGTAAAAAACCGAAAAAAACAACATAAGTATCGGCGTGGTGAGAGACTCCCTGTCACATTTTGATTCCTTTCACATCTGTTGGGGCATGAACACATATCAGAGTAATGTTTTTGAATTCGGTCTTTATGCGGATTGTTATCTGACGCTTTTCCTTATGCCTGAAACTCAAGACTCCTTGCCTAAGTCTTTCTCTGACTAGAAATCCACAATCGAATAATCGCTGTCTCTGCTCTTTGCTGCATTCACCGTAGTAAATGTAGCAGTTTTTCATCTTTCGTAAGCCCGGTCCATTACATCGAACTTTCTGGATGGCAGTAATATCTGCTTTGTAGCAAGTCCAGAGTCTCCGCGAGTTATTCGGCTGTATGTGGCCTGTTAAGGGTCCGAACATTTCACGTGCAGAACCGAAGGTCATTGTTGTTATTTCGTTTGCTAGACTTGTGGCTGATACGAGTATAACTATATTTATTTTACATGGTAGGACAATTACCCCGACGCACAACCCCGAACCTATAGGGCCAAACAAATCTAGACCCACCATGTGGAAAATTTCCGTAGGATGCACTGCTTTTGAAATATTTGCACTCAAAAACGATTTCCATGAACTTCTGGGTAAAGCTAGACATTCTGCATATGTTTTAACAACTTTCGAAAATTTGAAAAAAATTGGTATCCACCTTGTAGAAAATTTCGAGGCCTAGAAATTCGACTAAAATATTTTTTTTTTGCATAATTCGTTTCCATATAAAAGCGGCTTGCAGTTACACTCCATTTTAACCTTAAGCTTGAATGGGTACGTGTTTCGTGGTTTGATTGGAAAATGATTTTTGTGTCTGGAACAAAAAGTTTTGTCGATATACGTATAATCTAATAAAAACGCATTTCACTCAAAATTGAAACTATGTCATTTGAGGTATGACGAATAAAAACGAAACAGCAAAGAGATACGACTGTATCATTTATAAAATGTTCAAAACTGAAAGCCAAGACCTGCGGCAAAAGTCTGGACAGACTGAACTCCGATGTGAACCAGGTCACAAAACGGAAGTGATATTTCAAAGAAAAAACTTATAGCGACTAATGACAAGTCACTACAAGAGACTATCTACCACGAATGACTACCAGAGACGGGAGACTAAAAAATTAATCATGACAGGCCACTAATCATAAATAATTCTCAAACACGTGATAGTGTAAACCATTTCTGATAGGGTACCAACCACAAGCGACTCGCATAAGCCACTCAGAGTACCGTAAATTAATGACTACCAGAGTTAACAGACTACTAATCGATTATGACTAAGTACCAAATACGAATGACTTCCACAAAAGAGAGACTACCAAGTAGTCATGAGTAAATTTCATATAATGCTTATAGTTGAAAGTTGTTCGTTCAAAATATTATACCATGCTTTCATGGCATAATACAACCACACAATATTCTTTCTACGGTTGTCAAAAAATACCTAGAATATTTCTGGAAGACAAGTTTGCTTGTTTTCGCAGGGAATAAAAGATTTTCAAATATGGCCCAATATTTGGAAGACAGAGAAAACGTCCAGCCTCAAACACAGATTAGACAACTATAAGCAGCTTTGGATTAATTATATTGCAAAACTTTAAGTGCAGAAATGAGCTGATAAATAGTTTTCATTCCCGATTAGCGACATAAAATTTTCCATAAAAATACAAATTTAAAAACAAAAATAACCTTCATGAAGCCTCCGGCGGCTATAAAAATCTAGTACCACATGCACATGAGAGAAATGCATTCCCACAATTTATGGGCAATCGAACAGCAATGGCTCGGAAGCTAAGAAAACCCAAAGAGATATAACCCCTTCCTCTCCCCGAATCTGTTCAACCGATGTGAAATATGTGTGTTTGGAAGCTAACCAAGCTATGAATGTGGCGATTTATGTTCATACTCGAACCAATTCTAAATCTCTTATCCCATTTTCACATCCCGACGGACTGACCCAATTCTATGAACATAAAATGTCGATCCTTTACATGTGTGCCACTTAATCATCATCACGCAAATGGCTCCTTTATTTTATGAAGACCCACACAAGTAATGAAGATGCGAAAATGTCATCTCATCACCATCTCCTTCGTCTCGTCTCAGTTGTGATGTGAATGGGGGCACATATAAGAAAAGGGCTTTTCTTTTGGGGTAACTTTTACCAGAAACCAAACCACATTGAATGGATATGTGAATATAATAGGGCTTCAAAGCGAGCAAAAGACAGAAAATCATCAAGGCCTGGAGCAGCCCCTACCAAATAAGATTGTACAAGAGTATTAACAGTGAAAAACAGCCCCTATTCGCATACCCTGAACAAAACTGTCACAATCCTGTTAGGATGTTTGCTCTGCTCATCCGAAATTCCTTTTGACTACGGATATGATGTGGATGATGGTGATGATTGTAGTCGATTTTATTTACACGAGAGCCTGGCGAATGTGGGTGGGCAGGATGATAGTGATTAGCACTATTGCCCACATTTCCCATAAGTAAGAGGGTGAGTGGGGAGAGTTTTTTTTTTTCAAATCAATTTGTGAACTGATGCGAGTATGTGTGTGTGAATTAAATAGAATTGTTTTATTTAAAGAAAAATGGAGAGTTATTCGTTGAGTCTGTGTAGGAAATGCAGCAACTGGTGTCGCATGTGAAGAGAAATTGAAATTTCTAACTATTTGAATAATTTAAAGTATCTCATTTTGTCTGCCGGAATTCTTACGAATTCGGAATTTGTGTTTCCGTTTCAGAATGAAGATTACACAAATCGTAATGTACGAGTACATTATATTTTCTGAATTTGTAAGTGACTTCGTTTAAGCAAAATAAAATTTGAACATGTTACATGAGATATTGTTGGAATGGTTGTAATGAAATTTGCAAGAATTTATGAGCAAACAATAGCAAGGGTTAAGGTTTCAATCACTATGAATGTAGAACAAAATTGTAGATTTATGTAGTTCATATTGGTTCCCAACGGGTTTACATATTGGCACAGTTGGAGGTTAGTCGAAAAAAAAACAAGTGAGCAACACAAAATGAAAATGAAATTGCAGGTTTATTACACATAAAATAAACGATTTACTGAATTCTTGCAGTTACTCAACCATGGGTAAAGCTGTGATTCCGTAATACCACTAGGCTTTAGCATCCGAACCACTTTTACTTTAAATGTAGACTTGCAGCATGTATTGCAGCAGGATAACCGAAGAGATGGAGGAAAAAGATGATTATAGCGTGACTAAAAGAGAGGTGAAGATGGCGTGATTGGTTTCACAAAGTGGACAATTCAAACAGCCTCAATACTAACAATGTTGAGCACAAATGTCAGCTTTCTAAATTTGGGAAAGGACTGAGCGATATTTCAGTCAATGATAGTGGAAACTATTGGGATTAGTTATATATTGTGACCAGATAAGAACGATAGGAAAAGAAATTTAAATAAAATGACAACAGTGTGAGGTATCAAATTGATTCTGACTTTATTTTGAAGGTACATTCATGCCATTGTGTATAAAATTGCACATCATTTAAATGGCTGCCTCGGCTTCGCTAGCAGGGCTTCAAGCGGATCCAATTTTTGATGACTCGGTCCAATTTGTGCGGCGTTATTCCGAGCCTCTAGCTCGTCCAAAGTGGTCTGCTTGTTAGCGTAGACTAAGGACTTGACGTAACCCCAGAGAAAATAATCGAGGGGCGTCAAGTCGCATGATCGCAGCGGCCAATTGATGAACGCTCGCCGTGAGATAACCCAGTCGCCAAATTTCTCCTTCACCACTTCGAGCATTGCGTCGCTTGTATGGCATGTAGCGCCGTCTTATTGGAACCACAGCTCGGATATATCGATGTTATCGAGCTCGGGCTACAGAAAGTCTTTTAACATCGCTGTATACCGAGGACCATTGACGGCTCCTTCCTCATTTCATAAGAAATAAGGTCCGATGATGCCGCCGTGCCATAAACCGCACCAAACAGTCAATCATTGTGGATGGATTGATGCTTGGTCGAACATTTGTGGATTATGGTCCCTCCAATAACGGCAATTTTGCTCGTTGACATAGCCGCTGAGCCAAAAATGGGCCTCGTCCGAGAAGATAATTTTTTGGCCAAAATCCGGATCACCGGCCAACATTTCCAGCGCCCAATTAGCGAACTCATGGCGTTGTCTATGGTCGTCCGGCTTCAATTATTGCGTCAGCACAATCTTATATGGATGTAGGCCCAAATGCAACCGCAAAATAAGCCTGGTTGACTCTCCGGCGATGCCCAATTTAGCTGATCCGCGCCGAATCGACATTTCTGGGTCTTCTTCGATACTGGCCGCTACGGCGGCTATGTTTCTGCACCGCTCTCTGTCTGGTTGATGGTTGAAGATCCAAAAGAGTGTACTCATGGTCAAACTTTTCCACGGTGCGACGAATTGCCTGCGCACTGAAGCCATGATGACGACCGACCTAACGACGAAATTCACATCGTGTATTTAAAACTGAGCCGGAATTTCGATAATATTTTTTAATAAATTCTACATGTTCGGGAAGCATCAAACGATGCATGATGAAATCAACTGAATATTTTGACAGCTGGATGTCATTGGTAACTTTAACAGCTGCTGAAATATAACAATTGGAAAAACTATCATTGCTATCTGGTCACTCTTACTTACACGAACATCGGTTTGATAATACCGATATGTACTGACACACTCTAGTATTCTTAACGTCCAAAAGTCTAAGCGCAGCTAACACGGGGTAGTCAAAACTTCACACATCAACAAGAAAATAATACTCCTCCTCGCATGTCTTTCATGTCTATACAATAACCAATAGTCGATAGGTTTAGCAGGTATGTTCTTGTAAAAATTAAAAACCAGGTCGACGATCTATGTTGACGTAAAAATGAAAAATTTGCCAGTATCTCAATTCAAGAAATACGAAACAGCGGCTAGCTAACAAATGAAAAATGGGTCAGCTGGGAAGAAAAGCTGTACGATTAAATGGTCGAAGTGCTGCTTAACACTGCATTGCGTCAACGCACGGTTTAATAATGCTTGAAGTGTAGTCATGGCTATGGCGAATTTTGCCTGATCTATAAACGAATCCCTGCGGCGAATTAGTCATTTATTGCAAATAAAGATTATTTTTATTGAAAATCCACTTCTTTTCTTTTCACGCGCTAGAAAGTGACTGCAACTGGAAGTCAAGATTGGGCCTGTAATGTATGTAAAATCAACCGAGATCGTTTACCTGGAGTTGCTTTAACTTGGTTGTCCTGATCACTTTTATGCGATCTATGCTAAAAAAAATGTGTGTTTATAAAAATCCATAACTCTTACATCTGGCTCAGAAGACGCTCCATAATTTATTTAGTGACATGTGGCCTGAGATTTTATCCAAATTCAATATCTTCGTATATTGTGTCCGAAGTTCACGGAGTGACGACTATAGGATGTTAGAGATAAAAGAGTGCACAACAAATACCACTGCCCGGTCTATAAAATTCCAAAGCTATGTTAGCGTTTCTTTTTTTGTAAGCGGAGGGGGTACCTTGCATAGGCACCACACTCCAAGTTGCACAGTAGTGTCAGATTCGTACTGACTAAACCTTACCTCCGCTAGCTCAGATCCTCGCCCCGCGGAACAATCGCCACGTATTACTTCGCGGGGCAGGTATTCCGGTTTATACGGCCGTCCTTATCTGCATTTTCAACATTCTTCTCAGGCTTTCTGCCTGTCTGAGCTCGATTTGTACTCGGGTTAATAATGTGCTAACCATGATCCAACTGCTCTCCGATCTTAGCATCTCTGCTATTATATTTGGAGCATTAAGTGTTTTATTTATTTCACTCTCCAATCGTCTTTCCTCAAGAAACCAGGATGGAGGTATCGGCAATAGCCGCCGTGTCCCGACAAAAATTGCGTCAATTGGTAGTTTACTTTCCCATGTCTTCTACTTATCCATGCTGAGGATTAGTTTGTGTGTCCACCTATCCTTATGTGAGGTATCCCGTCGTTGTTGCCACACTCTTAGCGATAATGTCCTCTCTTCATCTCTTCATCTGCTAAGATGTCGATAGGGATCACATGACGTACGCCGCCTCATCCGAAATTGTCCTATTAGCCGAAATAACTCTAATTGCGGTTAGTCTATAGACGCTGTTTATACGCGATCAATTATTTTTCTTCACTTTTAATGCATCAGCCCAGATTGGTATGCATAGAGCATTGTTAGAGTCATAACTCTAGCCAGTAATAGTCTTCTGGTGCTTCTTGGGCCCCCAACACTTGGCAACATTCCCGAAAGCGCCGAGTGTACATTCGATGCCTTCCTTGATATGTATTTATGTGGTTACTAAAGTTATTTAATGCATCTTTTGGAGATTATTGTATGACTCTCCACCTTGACATTGATGGTATCTCTTATTCTGCGGCTTCTAATAAGCACTCCCTCCGTTTTGCGTTCTGCCAAAGCTAAAGTCTTTGCGCTAACCATTGTTTGACAGATGCGATGGTCTTTAACATTTAACTCCAGCTCATCTAAGTGTTTCGCCGTAACCAATATAGCTATATCGTCGACAAAACTGAATTGTACTCTATTCGGGATTAGTAGTCTCAATACACCGTCGTACATTATATTCCATAGAACCGGTCCGAGGACGGAGCCCTGTGGGACGCCAGAGGTTATGGAGATTATATAGCTCCAGTTTGCTGTATTGAACGCGTTTTTCACGTCAAGTGTAATAACTCCGCAGTATTTTTTACGTCCCCATCTCCAGCTGGAACCCTGTATCGATTGTTTTGCCATTAATAATACTTCACTAATACCGTTTATTGTGGATTGGAATCCATATTATTGGTCTGAGAGACCATCTTCTGGTTCAGTGACTGGTAGTAATCTAATGAATATTAGGCGTTCTAGTATCTTTCCCATTGTATCAAGAAGACACATCGCACTATAGGATGATGGTTCGCCGGGATTTGTCCCTACCTTTGGTAGTAAAATTAGCCTCGGATTCTTCCATATTGAGGGGAAGATGCCGTTTCCAAGACAAATCTGCATTGTTTTGATTAAGATTGCAGGATTACATATTATTGCTGCTTTTAGAGCTTTATTGGGAACTCCGTCTGGTCCCGGGCAATTTTTGTCGCCAATCCTTTCGCTACGTTAGCATGTGCCAAGTTTAAGTTCTAGGTGTCGTTGGAGCATCACGTGATGCTCCAACGACTCATGCACGAAAAGACATAAGCTGCGGTCAATGCCGCTTCGTGTAGTTATAAAATCATAGATGGAATGGTTAAGGAAATTCATCAAAAATAACAATACGATACAGTAGGAGAACTAGAAAGGAAAGCTGAGGTTAAAGTTTATTCCGGTGTATAGCGGTAAAAGTAGAGAAACCTACATATGTGAGTTCCTATACAGAAAGACATACCCATCTCTTTGGGGAACTTTAAGTCTCTTCAACTGAATAGATTATAAAAAAGCGATCAACTAAACTTTTGAACTGTTTGACCTTTGACACACACCCAATTCAATTTCTTTTATTAACACTCTCTTGTCAGCAAATTTCTTTTGGACTCTCGGAAATTATGTATGTTTTTTTCTAAATATACTTTCTATCTATCTATTCTATTATTCTTTCCCGCTAGATAGACTGGCATCGTTGTTATTAAGGAATTAGTTTTATGTTGTATTTGATACACATGTTGTAATTGCTACACGACTTAATGATTTGATTCGATTTGAGAAGCACTAATCCTAGGAATCTCGCAAGCGATATTCCAATAGCACAACAAAATGCTTGATATAATTCAGTAAATAATCATCATAACAATGAGCCCAATAGAGGGTCCATGTTTGTATCTTTTCTCTGCCTTTAGAACTTTCTGCATTCAGCACAAATTTTTTCTCAGTGTACTTACCATACTTTTTGCAACGCGCATGATTCTGCCAAAGATGCTTCGGCATCATTGGGGAACAAAAAATGCTGAACTAAACCACGTAAAAAAGCTAATCCAGAGAGAAAATTCTTCTCAGCATCCATTTTGACTCTCACTCTCTTTCTCTCTAGACATTCTTCCTATATTAATGGACGATCACAATCCTACACCCTTCAGATTGTGAAAAGCTCTTCGGGCTTCTGGTGTTCTGCTCTGGTGGTGCGTCTACCATCAAATACCGATAGTCGACTACTCCTTACTCCACCGATAGCATCATTTTTTTTTTGTTTGCAAGCAAAAGAAAAAAAACCCATTCTGCTCGCAGAAATTATGTATCCTTCTGATGCTCAACAAATTGTTTGAAAAGTGGTCAAGTAAATACAATGAAGTTGTTCGTTTCCTTCTTCTTACTGTGCAGTTAGTGTAGTCCTTAAGTGTACAAGTGCAACGTGAGTTTCTATATCAAAAAGTTGAATCTTCTGTTTCCTACACCCTCAAGTGATTATATCCTTTGTGTGTGCATCCAACGAGCTCACTTCCACATTCCGATTGTATAGTTGTCGTATTTCAGATAAAAAACAAATATTTGTGATAAGAAAAAGTGAAATGTGATAAAAAAAAATAATTAACAAAAAAATATGTCCTTTCACATACCCAAAAGATCTAGTATTTTAATGTGCATGTCCTTATTACAAAAAAGAGAAATCAAATTAGAAAAGGGTTCTCCCCTTCTGCGTCGCAACAGTACTCTGCCCACAACTAACTGTGGTCGCAGATTTGCTTGTGTGGGCCTTTGTGCGAGTGTGTCAATCAGGATGTTTTTTTTTTCTGTACTCCCTTACTGCTTTACTGACTACTTTATGCATATATGTATTTATTTATTTTTATTCTCATTTTCCGTTCGCAATTTTGGAAGCGGTTGTCATTTTTGTTGCCCACCATCCTTCTGGATGAGAGGAGGTAATCCTATTCTTAATTCTGTCAGTTGCCTAGGCGTTCGCTTCAATTGGAAAGAAAAAGAAATTCAATCTGAGTAATAAAATTAAAGCCAAATCACATTTTGCAATTTCTTCTAAGCATTGTCATCCACACTTAGATTCATGCAATCATTCAACCTCACAGAAGGGTATTTCTTAAGCATTTAATTCCCAGCCCAGATGTGACTTACAAAGTGAGTCCGTCGTCCAACTAACGCCAAGGAGTATAGCTGAAAGCGTATTTCATTTTTTAAGGCTATTTGTGTTATAATACGAGTAAGAACGACGACGACCGACTGCGATGCCTTAAAGGATTACCCACCCCTCCCCCCGTTACAATCATAATCAAACTCATTAACATTATTCTGCACTTTGGCAGCGAGTACAGGCATGACGATGATGTGAAGGAACAGTACAGCATAACACAAACAAGTCGGAGGGAAAATGGAAATGGAATTCTCATGGGTACCTATCCATATTCATTAATCGAGAATGTGCTACACAAAAGTTTTCAACAGAAAAATTTCATAAATTAAGCAAAGAATGAGAGAATAAGGCAAAAAGTTTGCTTGTTCTGCGCGCATGGGGTAGGTGGTAGGTAACATGCCCGTCACATGTGAAAATTAACTTTAAGTGTATCAATCTTTGATGCAGACCTAACGATTTGAAGTAAAGATTACGGTTTTGGTATTCAAATGCTGATTTAAGGGTTTTGAACTTAAGAAACTTTGCTTATGGAATCGGAAAAAGTAGGGAGTTATAAGAAGGACCTTTAAGTTGCAGAGGATAGGTATTGAAATAGGTAGTATGCATACACAAAAGCATCCTTCTAATAGAGTGTTATTGAGCCTCCTAACGTTAGCCTTGATCGGGTGATTCGCTTCAGTAGTTGAGCTTATCAAAAGAACCACCAGCATCTTTAAATCCTGAAAACATAAAAGTTGATAAAAATAAATTCAACAGAAAGGTGTCAAACTTTTCGTGAAACTTCTTTAGTATTGTCAACTTTTGACGACACATCAATATTTTACGCTGAACTCCATTAAGGAGTCAATTCAAAAATATATTCTATAGAATAAAAAGCAATAATGAATTTTAAATTACTGCCAATTCTTTTCACAGTTTGAAAGTACTGATTGATATTTTCAGGAATACATTTTTTTTTTATATCACATTTGTTCCTGAGGTAAAAGGAATTTAAACTTTTTTTTATTGTCCAAATGAAATATGGAAGCGAAATAATAAAGTCCACCGTGGAGGCATTTTTGAATGAATAGATTCGTGTGTTAGAATTTCTATTTATTAAAATAAAAGTTCAGCTGTAGAAATTGCTGGAGATTATAGTTATTTGGAGTTGGACGAACAAATATTCAACAAGGTAATATAAAAAATATTTTAGTATACACATTTTAGTACCAGAAAGGAGTTTTGGTGAATTGGCTGGCACTCACCATTGACCAATGTGTGAGGAAAATTGGCACTTCTCACACTCGAGACATTTTTATAATATTCTCAGTAGTTCTCAAAAAGCACTTGTCTCATCTGTCATAAAATGAAATCTTTAGATGGCTCAGAACATTTTAGTCATCACCTATTGGTCTCCAGCTCAACAGCAAAGTTACTGGAACAAAAAACGATTGAATTTCGGTGCGCTAAGCGTCTTGATCGCTTATGAACCCTTCGTAGACAAAGCCAAAATAAGAAGTATCTGAGAATCCTATCTTGAATCAAACTCAACGAAGTTTTCAATTAGGTACATGTGTAGGGCTCTAGAGTTGTAGCATGCACCTGTTGCCTCAGTAGAACCTTCGTAGAACATTATAAACCTGCTGTGGGTTGAAAAGTCTTCCTGAATTTAAAATACATTTCTGAAAGGCCTTTGATGGATTTACTGATGATTTGCCCAATAAAGTCATGAAATATTCTCCAATAAACCTACATACATATGTGTAATTTTGGCCAATTATACTTACATGACCCGCAAGAATGGCAATTAGAAGTGATGAATTTGATCTACTTAGCGCAAGGATCCGTCTCTTTATTACCTATTACATGGTGTATATTAATTGACATATAGTTGACGTGCTGCCCGTCCATACGTACATATGTATGTCATCAGTTTTTGGGCCTTCAACTTCGAGCTAAGATATTTTGATGTAGTTAAGTGCAGTCTCGCAAATGTCTGATAAATATTCGAGATTAAAATTTTTATTATTTATTATTTTATTTTATTGAAAGAAGCTTTCAATCGAAACAAAATGCACTCCGGGAACGGTGCAAAATTGTAGATCTCTACCATTCGTGTGTCGCACATTACGAATGGTTGTGAGAAGCTGTTAGGGCCAAAATAATTATTTATTTATTTATTATAAGCATTTTGGAATCCAAAGCAATACAAGTGTAAACGTTCTTAAAATCCGCCCACAAACACACCCACTTTACCCCGAGGCCGAGACTTAAAATCATGATTTTTCGATATATGCATTTAACCAAAATCGAAAAAAAAAACAACACATTAATAAAATATATAGACGTGGGCCTTCTCTAAAAATCAAAGATACTTCTTATTACTCCCATTCTTTTTGGGGTGTTTCTTCTTCGTAGAACTTGAGTTATAAATGTTGACAGCCACGACCAATTTTCTTTAAAGAAAATGTCGTATCCATAGATTTTCTGATCAAATGTCTTAAAAATCGAGAAAATAGCCTCTAGGTAGAGTTTATCGTAGTATTTCAATCGAGCATTGCATAAGGATACGCCTACTCTTTAGGCTATCATACGATCCGATCCGACTATGCATTTTTTAGAGTGCGCAATTTTTCATTTCTACTTTCAGTTATTCCATGTGAGCCAGAACTGAGTAATCGAACACACTATGGTCTACTATCATTCACTTTTTAGCCAATCTTTGGAACATCTCATTTCTAGTAGAGGGGAATATTTTTAGGCGTGGACTTTCAGTTCGCTGTGATAACGATACTTTCTTTCCATTGAATATTCGTGCTTTTATATCAGCTGAAATGTATATGAAAATGGCAATGGCCTTACGTTCCTTTTCGATGAAATCATAAATTCGACTTGGAACACATTGCCGTGGTTTGGATATTTTAAAAGCAATTTCCTCAATCGTCAGTGAAAACCGATAAAATAGTAATCACAAGTGATGAATGTGGCCCGCTAAAATCGATATCTGCGAGGACATGGCATACAAAGTTTTGGGAAAAAATTGAAAAAAAAAGAAAAGATTTTTCGTTTCTAACAAATTTTCAAATTCTAGAAAAAAAATATTGAAAAATTGAGTGTTTGTGGGCGAATTTAATGAATTTTTACACTTGCACTTACACATTTTCATCTTCCCATCTCTGTAGGATAGGGTATATAAATTAACATAACCTACGGGGTAGAATATCTATAATAAATAAAATGTCCTTATCAAACGAATTTTATTAACTTTAAATCTAAATGATTTGACAACCAATAACTCTTAGGAGCTAGTACTTGTATGTGCCACCCAGTCGTGTAGCTTTTTTATAATCTTGCGGCGTTGCTCACATACTTTTAGAAGTTTCTTAGACTTTTCAGGGCTATCAAAGTTTAAAACGCTACCCCGTTTAGCTTCAAGGGCTCAATTTCAGTGTATTTTTTTTATTGGTGAAAATGTTAGCCACTTAGAGGCAAATACTCTCATTTCTAGTTACAAGTTGATTTTTGTTTTCCCCTTGGGACTTTGTTCCATTCTATCCGAGAGACGAAGATCTATGTATGATATATGCAGGGGGCTTAGTGGTTGCTTAATTGATTTTCTTAGAAGGTCTATCAAAGTTCCGGAGACCTCCAAGGGTGTATAATTTACCATAAAATGATTTTTTAGTTGTGATTTTGTTGATGGAGTACTACCTTCGCAGATTTTCCTTTTAAATACAACAAACTTAACAAATTCCTCTTAAATCCAGAGGTAGGTATGCAAATACTTCTATCTGCGACTTGAGATTATACACTTAAGTCTAAACTTTGTGAAGTATTTATTTCTACCCTTCCTCTTATTTCTCCCACTTTAATCCGCTACAGTAAACTTTCACACCTACACTCATCAAAATTTGTTGTGAATTTTGTTATTCCTATCGAAAGCGTTTATCTTTTCGACAAAATATTCTATAGGTAAAGATAGAATCTTCAATTTTCCTAAACAACAATTTTATACTTCTTGTTGTGTAAGCTGGCGGAACACAGCCAAACGACCACACTGTTTTCGTAGAGCCTAATAGCAAAGGCAAACTGTTTTCATTTAACATCCACCAGTCACTTAGTGTTCGTTAAACGTAAAATACTGTAAATCGAATCTTTCACAAGGACGATGTCGATATTATCCTATCCATGCAAAAACTCAATTGTACACTGACCGATCTGGATCCCACACCCCCCCATCCCCTATATAACAACAATAAGCCACGGTCTCATCCCTGTGCGGTTGTATATGTGCCGTGCAGTACATGCAAAACGGCAACACACGTTCGCCATTGGTGAATTATTAAGCACCAACCACTTTATCGGTCCTCAATATGTGCGGTAGAACAGAAATTGATTAAATTTATTAGCCTGTTTCATATTCAGACCCCGGCCCCCCTCTTACCCCGCACGGCCGTTATCAATTTAATTAGGAGCATAAATAACTCATCTCCGAGGGCGCAACGTTAGAGAGTGAAAAAAAAAACTCACAAAAAAAAAGAAGAACTTAGCCGCTTTATCTTCATTCATATTTACACGTGTTGTGTGAGGGGGAAGGCGAAGGATACGTGTATAGCTGTGTGCAGCAACTGGCAGAATTCAAGGCTAAAAATGCTTGTAACTCGCTCTGCCCTCCATGTTTATGTATAATGATTACCATAAAACTGCGATGGTGGATTGAGAACAAAAACCGAACGGAAAGAATAAAATGTGTATGGGCATGTTGCGGAGGACGAGAAAGATGGATGTATGATGATGCTGATGATGTGTATACGTGGAAGCATTACACAAAGTAGTCCTCGAATACCTACCTACCTACCTATCTACCTATCATTTGTGTCCTATTGCCGCCCATGCCATTGCAGAGTGAATCCATTTTTAACAAATCACCAACCCCCAGCAAATATAGGCACACAAATTTTCCACGCAACTGGCTGTTCTGTATGATGGTATTCGTTTGGCTCCCGCTCACGCCTGTAACAATTACAGGTGTGATGAAGGGTTGTACGCGGATTTTTTTTTTTTTTTTTTTGTTTTTTCTCCTGGAACACGAGGGAAAGTATAAAAAAATTCTACTATACATATTTGCTCAGTGAGTGCGCGCGATTAGATTAACTGAACCATTTTAAGAGCTCCAGTATTCCCACCAACACTACCTGTGTGAAGGTATGATCCGCGGGAATTGATTTTTTTGGGCAATTTATTTTCACTCGAATGAGGGATTTCGCATGGGTGTACACGTGTGGGGATTTCATTTGGCAAGGGACTATAATGGAGGCGCGAATGTCATATTCAGGCGGGTAAATAGGTTGGAATTTTGTTTGAGAGGGTGTTGCGTTACCAAACAGCATTTAACTTTTGAACTTCTAATGAAGGTCCTTTATCGAGAACATGACCCATTTGTTTAATTATTTAATGCTCACATCAAAGAAGCGGTTCGCCTGTATCTACTTATGTACTTACATCTGTACATTCAGCTCATTGGAAAGTAGTACACAAATTTTAAACAGATGCAGATAAAGTGTTAAAGGAGGATTATTAATGCCTTTAGTCAATTGCCTGTGTTAGTTGAAAATTTTGGACATATAGTATATGTCGAAAATTTTAATGCCATATCCTAAATATCAATTTTGAAAAAAATCGTCTCAGCCATATCCGAGATATAGCCAATTTTCGCAAGTCTGATAATAAGTAAAGTACCGCTATAAACCAAATACGCAATCTTATTGTAACTGTCTGTATTACCCGAGATATGAAATTTTATCAAACAACTTGTAGTCATACTATTAATTTTGAGATTGGAATGAATATTCCTATTTCTCGTCGGAGTATAGCCCCACAGACCACAAATATGAGGGTGGCCGTGGTGTAGTGGTAACATCAACGCCTGTCACGCTCTTGGTTCACGGTTCAAATCCTGATCTCAACAATCATCTATTTATTTCGTTTGAAATAAATAAAAAAGTCGATCAATTGCGAAAGCTTAGTCAACTCTACTGCGAAGGCATAACACTGGCAGTAGAGTGGTCATATGGCTTAAATGCAACTTGATCGTGATGATGACATCAGGTGGAGGGAAAAAAATACGGTGAATCATGAGCAACGACAAAAAGCAAAACAAACAAGCTCCCCAGTTATCTGGATGCCACCCTTGGAGTTTACTGAAACTTAATACCACCTAAGTTTCAAACCCACTACACCAATCTTCCTTTCTCTCTCTCTCAATTTCTGCAAACGCCCGTGCCCTGAAATAATTTAATGGTATTCATATCCCATTTGGCGCGCGCAAATTATAAAAAAAAAAAAAAAATGAAGTCTGAAATAAATCTGTTCAGCCGTTTAGGTTGCAGTCCAAGGTACAAACAGATGGACAGATCAACGGACGGATGGACAGTCAGACTGACAGAAATGCGAGACCCACTTTTTTCCTATTTAACATTAATACCAAGATTAATTTCAAGTAAACAAACTCCTGTAGAACAAACGTTCTGTGAGGCGGGGTTTTAGGTATGACTTTTGTGTCATATATCCGATGCCAGAAATGTGTGAGCATATATGTTTAGTATATCTGGAGTGGCGTCGGTGTAAAAACTACCAGAAATCGAGTATACGCTCGGTAAAACGGGTTTAAAACTTCGCTCATTCTGACAGATAAACTGAAACAAATTTCACGAAGAAATGTGCCTCTGCTTTTAGAAAAAAAGTGCATGATCTATGGGACTTTATCATCCTACGTATATATGACTTGGTTTTGTAAGCAGACATAGTGTTTCAACAAAAAATGTTCAAGTCCAGGGAAATTTAGAGTACATTAGCGGATGCAGGGATTCTTCTTTGGATTCTTAAGGCACTTATTTTGGAAAGGCCCTTCCGGTGTCCACAAGATTCGATTGTGCTTTCAATCTTCTCAAAGAAGATGGTTGGATTTTTTCGACCACATTTTCCTACTTTTTTTTCTTGAACTAGTTGGAGTCTGACCATGTGGTTTTGGTTCTGTTGAAATCCATCCTACTTTTCTTTCTCATTACAATCCATAAATTTTTTTAAATCCGTATCTATCGGTTCGTCTTAGCCACACATTTTCTTCCTACTTGCATTTTGTGTAAGACATTATAACGATATTTTGGAAAAATATCGATGGGTTGGAGGAATTGATAAAGCTGGTAAATTGTGGATACCGTTTGGCGACTTGATAGATTCTACATTCCAGGTAAAAATCGAACTACATAATTTAACATCGGCATGGGTCTGTGCGTTACCATCCAAACCTATTGATCGTGGATCACATCCGAAGTTCAAGTTCTGTTACTATAGTATCAGTATTCGTGGCGGAATTTCGAGAGCGATCGGTTATGGCAGTGTTTTGTAGGCAGAAAAAGTCAAGTTTCTTGAAGTACAAACTTGTTTTATCCTTTGAAGATACCGAAGGACCAAGCGCCAACTTTTTGTAGCATATTATAATTCCAGCAAAGTCATTGGTAAACCATTAGCTTTCATCATCATTTTGCTATCTCCACATCAACTTTGAAATACATTTTCAAAGAAATCTGCATCCCTTTTCATGTATAATTCTTTAAATCCCTGTAATTTCAAAATTTCGCGCCCTTAAAACGATATTGTAAGCTCTCTAAATCACACTTAAACCTCGCACCAGTAACTCATTTATCACTCTGAAAATATTTAAAATTCTTTTCATCATCAGGCATGTCAAGTGTAATATTTGATGTTAATCCCTACGATAAGATCTCCCGTCTTTCACCCGGGATTCATTAATGAGCAATGGTCCCACCAAGTCAACAGTTCATCTCTGCCTCCATTAACCACTGCCCATAAAAAAAAAATAAAGAATGTAACTTCTTCTTCTCCACAAGCACTTCATAAAATTAGCGCCGCGGAAATTAAAAGTACAGCAAAGCCTGTGGTCTCCTAAGTAATTCTATTTCCATATTCCCGAGATCATTTGAAGGCTGTCGGTCTTCGCCTTGCCTCCATCACCGCCCCTAATTTGTTGAACGCACCACTCTGTGCTTTTTAAACACAGCTCACTAAGTGAAAATACAGAGGGAGGATAATAATGACACTTTTGTTAGGGGGCCGGCAGCAGCAGCAGGCTGATGGGTCAAAGTAATCTACCGGGAAATGTGAAATGCATAATTTATTTAGATTTCATTTTATTTCCAAAGAGCATTACCACGGCCGCCGCCACTTGAAATTAACAGTGTTCTCTCTGGTTCTCTCTGCCGAGAGTTGAAAAGCTAAATTGATGCAAAATGGGAATTGTTGTATAGTCCTGGCTTTATCTTTATCACAAAGAACCTTCTTCGTCTCTCTATAGTTTTGTCGGAGGCAAAAGTAAGCCATGAAGCAATTATTGTTGTGGGGGCCATATACAGATGGATGGGGGCTAAAAACGGGAAAGGACAATGAGCTAAAATTCGGCCGTGACAACTTAAAATGTCAGCTGCTACATTAGTGTGTGGTGGTTGTCGTCTCGTTCTTGCTATTGCACTGCCCTCCGTCATCGTATGGAATGGACTCGGACGTCCTCGTCGGTTATAAACCACTTTTCTGGTAAACTGCCACTGGTAATCATTTCGGAGAAGGATGATGATGAGGGAGGTTGGAATTGTTGGAACCACATCTTTAACTGTTCAAAAGCGTGCAATGAGAAAAAATAATCTAGCCTCCTCCCTCCTGTTTGTCGCTTCTTTATTTCTCACCATTTCGAAGCAGTCATGCATATGCACATTGTACAGGGAAGGTGGCAGAACATACATTCAGACGAGATTCTTGTGTATAACTACATAGCTCCAATTCGAATGAAAATTCTCTGCTTACTCACTAGGAAAAAAGCGTAGCGCAGACAACCGAATAAGTGCATACGGAAGAATGATAAAAAACAGTTGCATTACAACGACAAAAGTAAGCAACAACTAGGACTAAATGTCCTTAGTTATCTAGGATAATAGTTACGGGAAACTGCAGGCAGCATATTATGCCTTTTGGTAAACAACAAAAATAGAATACAATTTGGAATGCATGGTTGCTTTAGGAAGGAATCAGGACATAGATACGGGCTTGTTTTCATTTCTGAGGATAATATTTTTCAGTTAGTAAGATATGTGTGCACCATCTCTCCCAGCAGGAGATAGTAAGAATTTAAATGAAATCCCAAACATGTTCTTATTTGTTGATGGAAATTGGCATAAGATTCGAAGAATTTCGATGGTCAACAGTAGTATAGTGTATTTGCACAGTTCTGTTTGGATTATTGGAATTCCGATCCCGAATCGCAAACTTTAAATTTATTCTAAAACCATTTCCCTTGAATTCTATTGATGTTCAACCGAGATTTTCATGTACATTTTTATGTTAAACTTTCGATATCGTTTTGCTTAGCTAGTGTACAGAGTGTTGCCATTGCAGGTCAAAATTATTTAAATTTTATTCGTTGATTATCGTTTCGAATATAAATAGTACATTCGAATAATGTTAGTGTACTGTCTCCAATCTGTAGTTCAAAAACAATTCATTGTTAATGCAAAATTCTCCGTGCTGATTTGTAGCTTCTGCAGAAATCCTTGCTTATGTTGCAGTGCCTGGTGAGTTTATCAGTTTGTTAAATTTATTCTCTTGAGCCCAGATCAATAACTTGCGATAGTAGTCTCTAACTTCTGCAACTGCCGGTCTATGAACCTAGCTTACTGAGAGCAAATTGCATGATAATAATATCAGCAAGAATCTGTGGATATTTGCCTCATACTCAAATTTGTCTACCGAAACCTCAAATGTTAAGCGAAGTTCGTAAACAGAATAGCATGTCTCTTTGTGAACAGTGACGTGTTTATAAGGCCCAAGGAAAAAAATCAAATATTCTATTTAATGTTTAGAACAAATTTTTAATGTAGCTCTTAGAGAGAAAGTTAGAGTTTAATCGTTTTTGGTCGATATTGGTACTTAAACCGATAACCTTTGGATTAATGTGAAAACGTGCCAGTTATTACTGCCCCTCCAAGCAGTGTGCCTAAGAGATAAACTGCTTTTCTGGCTTCGTTCTCAATGAAAAAATGTTATCTACGGAACATTCTACAAGATTGAGAGCTAATTTTGATATACTTCATAAAAAGAACCATTATAAGAATAACACTCTATCAAAATTTTGATAAAAAATTCTCTGCAAAAGTTAACTTTGACATCAGAAGGATATCCAAGGACTTTGTTAGATGGAGCTAACTGAGTTCCCAATAATGCGGGCCATCTCACTTCAGGCAAGAATTGCATTATAGCAGTGTTAGAATACTTTATGGAAAACTATTGATCAGGGTTCATTCCCCTTAGATACTTGTGTATGGGATCTTAAATAAGTGGTATTCTCTACTCTTCAACTTCATATCTTTAGTTTTATAGGCTTATAATTCAAGGAAAAATCAGACTTTCCACTCTAACTTTTCTCGAAAACAGCTGTAAAAATTTCTTTCGAATTAGTATTCGAAGTACGAGTAAGCTCATTGCGTGCTATAATATCTATATTCACAATATCTAGGTTCACATTCAACATCGGCCCTTAAAATTTAACCACCCTTTATTAGGCCATACTGAACAGTTTCTCGTATAGGATTTTTGTAGTCCAGATGTGTGCAGCTATCAGTATTGCTAGAAATTATAAGAGAACCTGTTGAAGTACATATAGATCGCAGTTTTCACCAGCTCTGGACTAAAGGAGTGCTTGTTAGGACGGGTGCACAAGGATCTCATATAGGGATAGTTTCTACAGCTTTTTTTTTCATTCCCTGTTGCCAGCTCTTTTCTTGCAGTTCATCAACCCTTTCGTGTCTCGGTACCCATGTGTTGTTTACCGAAAATGATTTGATATGAGGCTTGCAGCTATGAAAATGTAACTCTGATGGGCTAGGGGGAATGCAGTGGTAACATTTCCGAGACGTTCCAGTATGTCACTCAACATGTTGACCACATTTCCTAATTAAGTACCAACTCAAATAGAGCCAATATTTAACGATGGTAACATTTCCGCGGCACTTTGACTCCATATTTTAGTTGCCAATTTTCTATGGTGGGGGTCTTTTCCTTGGAGGGGACGCGAGGGTACAAGTACGCAATTGACTGTGAAGTACCTCGGTGAACTTACTTGCTAGTGGAGCAGCTGGTAGATTTCACATAATCGCTTTGCTTTTACGAAGGTGGATTATGAAACTTATATTGGAATGATGTTAACATATTTTTAGTTTTTTGTGTCGCCCTTTTAAAATCGACTTTGTTTTAAGTTTCAACACTTTTGAAAGCTTATTCAATATTGAAAAAGGGCAGTCCCGAAGGATTTGGCATTTTGTAATAGTGGTCCAGAATTCTCTAAAGAGATTAAAGAAGAAGGGAGGACCAACTACTCGGCTTGAGATCTTTGTATGATTTTTCATACATACCAGTGTAATATAAAAACTTCTGGATTTGAGCGGTAAATCACTTACCAACCATTTTAATCTTTCCTAACAGATTAAGTCATAAGATATTCGTAGATGCACAGCATTTTTCCGAGCAGGACGTTCATTAGGTATGCATTGACACTGCTTTAAAGCATTTTTTTTTAAAGAAATAGTCATACTTTATTTCAAAATCGTCATTGGAGTCTAAAATATCTGGCATCACTGTTTAAATTGCAAAATACAGCTCCAATCCATATTTCTTGCTAATGGCAACAAATTCCCATCCGGTATCATATTTAAGCTTAAGCTTTAGAACGAGAGATACAATTTATGTAGAGGTCCTCGTATGTTGAACAGTGAGAAATAAATTTATCTAATTAAAACAGTGCCCGGATAAAATGAGAAATGCCAGACCAGATTTATAGTTTTTTTTCCTCGTATATCTGCTGTTGAAATCTATTTTCAAGACTTTTCCTGTTGCGGAAAAACTACATACCTACACCCTGACAAAGCGAATGATTGATAGCTATAATGAAGAATGGGATTTTGGGATTTGTTTTTGTTCTTGTTCTCTCTCTCTCTCTCTCTCTTAAGATACAAGTTTCTGTTGGTATTGTTACAGTATATTTGGCTGTGTGGGTCTGTGTATATTACGGTTGGACAATAATGAAAGTGGTGTGCTTTTGTATTTATATCACAGATTCTAGGTGAGTAGGGAAGATTCATATACACATTGCGAAAGCCCAGATAATTAACAATTTAATCCTTGTTCTGCTGCTAGCATTTTCGCTGCCATTGTACAAATATAAGTTCAGATTACGTTTGAAGTGGAAGAAAGGTACATGTTAGAGGGACGGCGAGCAGGGTGAAATTGTGTGATAGCTGGTTTTAACAATGTTAATCCGTTATAACAACACAAATTTAATTGACAACAAATTCCATTAATCCAAGTGAGTCTGAAAATGGTATGTATTGTGAAACATTTGAATTGAAAGGCGAGATTATTTGAAAGTACGGGATTTGCAAGCGCTAATAAATGATCGCATCTCACAGTGTATAGATTAACTAGGTACATCTGCTAATTCTATTATGTATGTATGTAGTTAGTGAAGTTGCTCTTATGTTTCATACCCTATCCAGATGTGGCAAATTAGTTTTAATGATTCACCATGTAAAGTATTTATATATCGTATAAACCTACATATATTTTTCACATCTGTGAACAGAGAAATTATTTGAGCCCGTCCGTATATAACCGATTTATGGCCTTTAGTTTTAAGACATACTAATCAGACTTGGTACTCTTTTCCATGTTAGTTTTCAGCAAGTTTAATTAGGTTCTGGACATTCATGAGCGAAATTCAATAATTTAATTCAACTCCAACAGCTTTATCTAGAGAAAATCCTGAGAGCCTATATCGAAAGCTTCGGTGACTTTGGTCGGTGCACTATCATGTCGTTGATAGTACACTACACCGGATCATCTATCCCTTGAAAAAAATCCTCTCAAGCTAGGAAATCAGAATGGTGGTCTTTCTTGATATCGATATCTACACTCTGCAGAAAACTAGCAATATTCGGACGTAGCAAAGTTTCCACATTCCTGGTGTCAAGTGCAGCCGAAGATAAGATAATATAAGGTTGTACCGGCATGCCGAGTATTATTGGGTAACAATTGAAGGGACGAAATATGTATATCTATGTGGGAAGAACTTGAGAGGCAACAACGAGTTACTCAAAATTCAAGGATATCTCTATTGGCTTGGCTATATTTCTGTCCCCTATTAGCTTGAGGGTGGCCGTGGTGTAGTGGTAACATCATTGCTTGTCACGTTGTTGATTCACGGTTCGAATCCTGATGTCAAGAATCATCTATTTATTTCGCATGAAATAAATAAAAAAGTCGATCAATTGCGAAAGCTAAGTCAACTCTACTGTGAAGGCATAACACTGGCAGTAGGGTGGTCATATGGCTAAAATGCAACTTGATCGTGATGATGACATCAGGAGGATGGAAAAAATTACTGTGAATCATAAGCAACGACAATAATAGCGAAATCAAACAAAATACTCCCCAGTTATCTGGACAGCCACCCTTGGAGTTTACAGAAACTTAATACCACCAAGTTTCAGACCCACTACACCAATCTTTCTTTCTCTCTGTCTCTTCCTCTTTCCACAAAAACGCACGTGTTCTAAAAATTAGTATAAGGGTATTCATATCCCCTTTAACACGTGCAAATTATTAAAAAAAGCTTTAATGCCAATTTAGACATACCTGACCAAATGTGAGCACTATACTTAAGCTTCGGGCGGTCGTATGTCCACTTCACTCAAAAATGATGTAACAACTGATATTAATACCCTTTATAATGATTACATTGCCTTCACTCAACCAGTGCATGCCAGTTTGTGTTTCCACTTAAGAAACGTGTACACCATCAATCTTTTCTTGATATGCTTGCTTTCTACCATTCATAAGTAGACATCATGTTGCGGCCCTTTAGACTTAAGTAAAGTACGGTAATGTGATAGTGGAAAGTCAGGCAGCGTTTATTAATGTTTCAAGCAGTTTTAAGTATGTGTTCTACTAAGATCCACTTTAACTTTATCAAGCATTTCTAATGTGTGTAATGTAACAGCAACAAATGGGAATGGGGACAAGTTCAAAAATTGTTAAAATATTATTAAAAAAAAAAAAAAAAAAACACGCACCTTAACCTAACTTCTTGTTTCTTACCAATGGACATCAGAAATGCCTTAACATACATAGTATACTCGTAACATCTCTAAATTTAAGCTCTGGGCCACAGGTCATAAAAAGGATGAGGATTCTCATATCATCGTATCTGTGCATAATTTGTGAAGTTAGTTTAAGAAAATTCAACCGCGCATTTCACTTTACAAATTGTAACGGATATAATAATCTATAATAAATAAAAAATATTTTCAAATAATAAAATCCATCTAAACTAGTCGAACTTCCAACTTTATTTAAGATTTCCAAAAACTTCATCGCCAATAACTATCTTAATCATTTTCACTATGAAGTTTTTCTCTTTAAATACTATAATACGAGTACATAGATATACATGTTACTGTCTGTACTTAGCAAAGTATTACACAACTCCATCATAATGTGCACATCACTTCCTGGCACCTTAGCAAATGTGTTAAATAGTTCACTTTCATAAGAAAGAAAAAAACTTTCTCCCCAACCCAAGACGAAGAGAATTTTCTTCTCTCACTAAAACCGTCGCATTCAGGATGTCTGTGTACAGTGTGTGCCTCTTTTGTAGAAACCGAACAACCTTAAGAGGAAACACTTTGTGTACATGTGTACGACCGATTTAGCTTCTAGGTATTAAGTAGTTATCTACCTACCTACGTACATATATGCTTTTTGGTATTTCACTTTACATACTCGTGCTCTTGCAAAAGAAATCCAGCGCATGCATCCTTTCCAGAATAGAATCTTTCAGCGATAGAAGGACACGTCGTCGTTCGTTCGTTGGGGAGCATTGGCAGTAACTAAAATTCCTGCTATAAAAATGAAAGCAAAACGCACACATTCCTTGCTTCAATACACTCGGCCCGCACAAACAGCAAGACCAACAAATGGAACTCCTTTTCATATACGGAATGGTATTTTCGTTAAAGAATGTCATGTCCTATTTCCAGTGAAAGGACCAAGTCAACCATAAAAAATACTGCGAAAGAATTTACACAGGAGGATACAACAACAAGTGAAAACCCTTTAATAAAACGAGAAAAAAAATATCTGGTACATATGTATGTACTTCAATTGAAGGCTTCAGCAGTAAATTTTGTTTTTTTTTTTTTTTTTCTCTGCACCGCAATTCATAATAAAAGGATAGGTCCAGACCGAATTGACTTTAAGTAAGTGCCAGTTTTTTTTTAATAGCAGTAAGAAGAACAACAAATTCTCTTGGTTGTCATAAATAAGAAGGGGCCTACTAAGTGCTTTGCGATGGGCGTCAATTTCTTTTAGAAATTCCTTTACAAATTCCTTTTAACCACTCGTGTCAAGACCAGATATCGTAAATCATACATTCTACGGTCAGACTAAGGTAATTGGTGAAAATTGTTACTAATAACTTGGGAAATCATTTGTTTAGTTTAATATTGAAAGTGTCGTCTACGTCTGAATCAATGAGAACAAAGCAATTTATCATTTCTTAACACATTCGCAAACACACACCCAAATCTGTCAACAAATAATACAACATCTGATCGGTCGATAACTCGGAAGACATTTCATCCATCATATCAAGAGTTGATTTGTTGATGTATGAAAGCGATTTGCAAGAGATGATTATGTGGGATGGGTTGCGGTTGTTATGTAAATAGTAACAGCGCCCTAGGTAAACATGTGTAACTTGACTCGATATTGTTTTATAGTTTACTACTAGTTCTTGGTGAATTGAATGCTAATGATGCTAAAGTGTTTCACATGAACACATTAGGGAACAATGAAACGATTGTTTTGCAGAAATATTTAGATTGTGTGTAAGCTCGATTACTTTGCGATGAGATTTGATGAACGAGCACTTTGGTGAAGCCGGGGGGGCAACTGATATGCGGACATCATCATCATGGATGGCGAGAATCGGATTATCCTTAATGTTGGTGGAATAAGGTGAGTACACTTGGAGAATATATGAAAAAAAAAAAAAAATTATTAATAGCCGATTAAGTGGTGTGATTGGGTAAAACATTGTTGATCATAATATGCACCCAGGTATAAATGATGGAAACATCGGCCTATGGGTCAGCACTAGTCCGTATTGAAAGGGAATCCACTTTGTACTTGCGCATGTAGTAGACCAGTGATTTTAAAATGGAGTACAATGTACAGTTTTTGGCATTTCAGTTAAATAAAAGAAGAAACTACAATTTTATTACATATTAATTTTTTTTATTTTTTATTTTACTATCTCTAGAGCCAGAATATAATGTTGAACTTTGATCTCATATGGACAGCTTCATAGCCTTCGTCATTTGGAGTGTGTGTTCCTTTGCACATACATACATAAAGCACAGGTCATGAGGTACAACGTAAGAGAGACGAGTTTCCGATTTCCACACATAGGAAAAAATCTATTTAATACAATTCCCCGGTATGTGTATCTACTTTTCCACAATTTGCAGGAATATTTTGAAAAATTTAAATTAATTTTTGAATTTTTGTCCAAAAATGACGTTGAAATAAAAAAAAGTAAAAAAAAGTGTACTAAAAATCATGTTCGTCATTAATTTATAATATTTATGTTCATTTAAATAAAAAATCATTTAAATTGGTACATACATATTTGGCAATGATAGAGCGAAGTACCCATATTAACAATAACTTTTTTGCTAGGAATTCAAAGCCCTACAAGATCCCGTAATGAATTTTCATTCCTTTCGTAAGCACGATTTAAAAAAAATCGATTATTGATTTTGATTAAATTTAATATTGGTATCAATGATGTAGCAATTTTTTTGCAAAAACAAATCATACAGCGGTGTTTCGTGTTAACGAACTATTGAAAATTGGTTATTCCTCGGATATGGTTCAAATGATTTTATTGGGAATCGCCTTCTAAGCGATATTTGACATATGCAGGAATATCGCATACTCTCAAAATATGTTTTTATCAAATAAAACGCATATGAGTGGAACTAAATGCTACGTCTTGCATTTTTTCTTTAATTTGTCCGGTAGGGTCCTTGCCCCGACCAAATGGTATATATATATATATAATAAGTACACACTTATTGTTAAGCTCTTATGACACTATATATGTATAGTCTTGATTTAAAAATTAATCTAAAACAGTAATACAAATTTTAAATATAGATTGGGAATTTTTATAATTATAACCTACGTACACAACAATTCCAACAAAACGTCAGAAAAAATGGAGAAACGTAATAAAAACGTATGAAAAAATGATACTTCCCCATTTCTTTTGACATACATATTCAATTACAAATTTAAGCTCTTGTAAATATAAATTTATTAAATGCAGTGGTATTGTATGAATTGAAGAAAAAACCTGGTATTCAGCTAAAGAATGCAGATTTCAGAAACAAATTAATCGACACAATCCACTGAAAACATGAAATTGTACAAATATCAAATAACAAATTATTGCCTTTTCATTTTACTTTCATAAATCACATTTTTGAAATTCCTTATGCACTTCCTCAATTAAAAAACTTACAAATTGTTTCTAACACGCTTTATATTTTAACAATAATTCTATATTTGAAATATTCTTCGAAAATTCTGAGAACTACAGGGACATTAAAAGTTTAACTAAAGGAGCTATTCAATCTACTTGCACTATTTTAACTATTAGATACAACCTGAATAGTTTAAAAAGTTAACTTTTGACAAGTTGAGAGAAATGAGTATTGAATTAAATTGTTTAATAATTCGAACTTGAAACGCATCCTAGGTCTGTTTTGTTTGAAATTCACGCAAAAATGATTCTGTCTCTTTTACGCGGAGGTGATATTTACGAGTACGTACTTTTTAATGCAAGGAAAATGAGAAAATAATTTATTGTTATACGGGCTTTGAGCAAATTATAAGATTGAGAAGTTCTTAACTCAATGTCGGTTTTTAATGTTTATGTAATAATTCTCACATTTAATTTTTGCGAAAAATGTTTTTCTACAGTTTGATAACGAATATTTCGAGATGTAACTCATTGACCAGAGAACTGCCATAGTATCTTTTTTCAATAAGTTCTCTCTTTATTTATACGCTAATCTTCATCACTATCACTATTTATCTGTTTGCTAATCAATTTGGTAAAACTTGTCACTTATATGATTCAAATAAATCTTATAGCTATAATGGATAATTTGCGCAACGATAATAAATAAATGGTTTTCCATTTTCATTTCTGACCCCTTGATTGTTTGAAAATGCAAAAACATCTAATAAGTTCCATCCGCAAAAACAAACAAACAACTTTCACAATAAAAAATTCAACTTTACCTTGCTCAACAATTGTCCTATACTAATTTTAAATACGCAACATAAAGCTTAAATTGAGAAACATTGTCCATAATAAATACTGCTTCTTTCTTCTTTTCAAATGTCATAAAATATTTATGAACTCTAAAATTACATCGACTTGGAAACACATGCACATCCCCCCTATAATGTCTAAAAAGTCGTTCAACAAATCTTTTAGGAAAACTTTTATTTCCCTCCAAAATATAAAGAAAAAACCTTGGCCATAAAAATTCAAAGATTTGACATCGACTTGACACAATTTACATGGCATTTCTTCTAACATCTTTGTCGGTATACCTTTCGCATTGGGACAACATTTGAAAAAGTTTCCTTTTATCTCTCAAAAGTTAACGATTGACCATTCAAGGATAAAGCAACAAAAAAAAAAAAAAAACATCAAACAACTACAATCAACAAGGATTTATCTGAATCTGTCGTAGATTTTATACTTTTTCTTCCATCAAAACTTTTGTGCTGGCTTTGATTTCATCCTCTATCGTTGCGACAGGGAGAATGTCAAATGCACTTGCAGGCAAATACACATCCAGTAGTGCAGTGTACGAGTATGTAACGGGTAAATTAAGACCCGGAACCGGAAGTATAAAAACATCTTACGTTAAAGTAGATAATGGCATAAGAAACGCAAGGATACATTGTTGGCAAAAAATATATTAAATAAATAAATTCATTTTCGCCAATGCAGACGAATGAATAAGAAATTCCGTGTAAAAAGTTTTTGTATGTCACCATGGCGTCTACGACTATGTGGCAAGCACCCACGTTCCAATTTAGCCTCATTCCACACATAGCACTTTTCAGCATACAAATAGTACAAGTAATGTAGTTCTCGAGATGAATTGACAAGGATATAACTTCCGCTATTGCTCCTTAGTGGTGGTTGTACTAGTGCGCGCGACAAAACGAAAGTAGCACAACAATTCGCCACTTTCTCCCCACTCTCTGGATGAACTTTTGATCAAAAAGTCACGTAGTCGTGATAAATTCGATTTTATGAAAGAAAAGCAAAAAAAAACACGCTTTCTATAATACTTCTACCACTGATACATACTAGGAACAACGAGAGAATGAGAAATAGCATATAAACACCCACCCACCCTTCATTTGAGCGGACAAAGTTTAATCTTTGTTTAAATTTTAGCACTAAAAAAAGTTAACGGCAAACTTCTGCAATTGAGATAGTTCTGTGGGACACCTTGGCAAACGGGTTAAGCCGCAGCGGTTTATCGCAAATTTAAATTCAATGCCTCGAAGGTAAATTTCTACTCAAAAAGGAAGTTATGAAATGAAAACTTTGAGTACCTGACAGGATGTCAATTGCAATATTTTTATCGGATGACACCACATCCAAATGGATTTGAGATGATATAGTAGAAACAAATTAAGGAGGTAAAACGAGGTGGATTTTGATGTGAGGATTTGAAATGAAAGGCAATCATAAAAATTATTAAGAATTATTTGTAAGGACTACGAGTAAAAATTACTCTCGGAATGGTAACCATGCATTGACATAAAAATCATATGTAACCAAAGAAATACTTCTGAGACATTGATCAAAAGAAATGGACACTGATCGGAAGAAATGCAATCAACTTAATGCAAGAGAAGTCAAAACTACAAAGCTTCAAAAAAGACTGTAAAAAGCTGAATATTTGTTTAAAAGATCGAGCACGTTATATGTACATATGTACATACATGAGACCGAAAGCAAAGTGGATTTTGAATACCGCTTTAAGTCTACAATACTTAAAATATGCCTTGTGGAGTAGAATAATTCTAAGACCTTTTACTGACAAAGCGGAGAATACACAATATAATTTTTTTTTTTTAAGGAAAACCGAATACCAGAGTACTCAGACTTGATTGTACTCCAAGGTAGAAACTACTTTGTATACCCTATCCCACAGAGTATATTACGGGTAATTTCGATAATAACTTGCTTTCTTTAAAAAACTTTTTTTTTATTAATTTATTAGGAACTTACAAATATTGCTTTAACAAAATATATAGAAATTGACTTACTCTACAATAAGTCCATAAGTTATAAACGGCCATGCCTACTTATTTTAGGCGTTTTCTTAAAAAAAAAAAAAAAAAACATATTTTTATTCTTTCTCAAACCTATGTACTGCTACTGTTAAGTTTTTTTGTGAATATCTCACCAGAATTGTAAACCTCGGTTACAAATTGCGACAGCTACGTCCACTTTCTTCTAAGAAAAAGTCTATACAACAATTTATCTGATAAAATCTCTTAAAAATCACCGAAATACTCGTATGCTTTGAGAATAAAAATGTCATTGAATTTGAATCCAACAGTTCGTAAAGACACGGAGATGAGAAGGGTATCATAAGATCCGTTCTAGACGAATTGTAACTTTTCTGTATGTTTTAGTGTAGCAGTTGGAGAAATTCAGATTTTATTCGTTTCTCTTTTATGACCGAGTGGTTGTTGATTGCTATTTCCCGATAGAACTTGAACCTGCCCCATTCAGGTTACAAGCAAACACACTACACCATGACTACCTTATATATTTATAGGTACAATATACAATAGCATCCGGATGGATAGAGACTGGGTGCCTAAGGAAGTAATTGACAGGGTATAGGGAGCTCAACGGTGTTGTTTCTATATGCTTACCAACCAACAGATCTCAAATCTTCAATAAATAAAAAATGCGCACAAATTCTGTCCAAAGCATTAACCCATAGTGTGAAATACATAAGTGCCGCAAATAAGACTGTCTGTAATTTGAAACAGTATGTTCCTATCAGACAGAATCTGGAAGTATTCATCAACAATTGGATTATCAAGGGTTGCAAAGAATAACGAAAGCAGCGCGGGAAGGGCACGAAGCCAGAAGAAGTTAAGGGAACAAAATTATAATTAGAAAAAAAGTTCATTCAGCTATGAGTTCTAAAAGTCAACATGGAAGGCATAATCCTGACAAAGTTTTGGTGTAATGAACTGAATTGACGGATTGGTAACTCCATATTTTTACATATTAAAGTTAAGGGCGTTTAAGGTCTGTGAAAGACTAACTAATATTACGACGTAAAAGATTTTTATATCCGCACTTAAACATCCCTAACACTATAGATTAAGTTATACTTTGCGTCGGAGGAATGGATTCTCAATGAACAACATCTTTCAAAACTAAGTGTGGTCCAGAGAACTTCGGAAAGAGCCATGTTAGAAATACCGTCAAGAAAATTTATACACAATGACAAAATAAGATGTAGAACTAAAATACAAAAATAAATTAAGAAACGTTACTGATGGCTAATATCCACCAGAGCTAAAAACGACGACGACGAAGATCCAATTCGTGCAGGCGACTAAGGATCGCTCTTGCAAGACCCCTTCCAAAAAGTATGTGCGAGCTGTATATTTTTATCATTCTGTATCATTCGCGCAAAAAATTGTTTTGTCTTGGTATTTAAGGCAAAACACTCGTTGAAGAGTTTTGAATAGCTTTCTGAAATGGTAAGTATGCAAGTGTATCGATCATGCTTAGGGAGAAACCTAGCAAATTTCCGGAGGACGGGAAGATGTAGGTATGCGTTTGTTTATGAAAACTCAAAGTTGACTTCCACGCTTTATTGGTCTTCTCTGTGGTAACATATGTAGACTCAAAGATTTTCTGGCGTCAGTGTACTGCCAGTTGAACTTTCGCGCGTTCACACACAGAAACTTCATTGAGCCATTTACACTTCTAAAAATTGTATTATTTATTCACATTGAATTTGTATTTCTCAGCATCGATACTTTAATTTGAGTACAATAGCCTATTCGAAAACGTCAACATATTATTTTTTCTGGTACATTAGAAATCTTCCGATTCTTGCATGTGAAGATCGAAATGGCGCGCTAGTAAAGATTTACAAATGTGTATCTTATTTTTACTGGCGGGCTTATGATCACTGGCACCAGCAAATCACCCTTGTAAGCCTTGATGACAAAATTGACCAAAATATAGAGGTAACACATTTTCACGAAACCAATATCTGTCCCTTACGAGCAAGTAAAACGTATGGGTGATAGAATTGCACCTTATAAATATAATATTTTAAATGAATAAATAAATTAAAATTAAAAGTAAACAATAACAAAAGAAAAGAAAAGTGCACTCACCATTAAACTCCTTGCAGCCATTGTTCAATGTTCGTGTGGATTGGAATTGGGATAACACGTCTCAATGGAATTTTTTATATTTTTAAAGCGGATGTGGTTCTTCAGGGGAATTTCAAATAGAAAAAACAACATTTTATAGCAATCTCAAGGAATTCATATGGAGGCGGACAAGACGACTGAGAAAGCGCGCTCTTTGACTTCAGAATATAAGGAAATTGTATAGCAAAAAGGGGTCTATTTCTTTAGAAAGCCATATTTTCCAGGGGAATTTAAAATAGATAAATTGAAACTTTGAATAAATTCGAGCACTTACTCAATTTATTCATTTCACTGATATTGTGTATTTTTAAAGATATATATATATATATATTTGGCGCAACAGCTCTTTAAGTGCCAGGGCCTAGCTTCTCGCAACCACTCGTGTTGTGTGCGTTATATTTTTCACACGAATGGAAGGGGGACCTACAGTTTAGTGCCGTATCCGAACGGCAATTTGTTTTGAGAAGCTTTCTCGTGACAACAATACTTTCGGATGTTTGTCAGACGTTCGCGAGAGGTGGGATCGTGAAAAAACTTTTTGGTGTTTTCTGGGATTCGAACTTGGAACCTATTGCGTAGTGATCCGACACACTAACCACTACGCCACGACGCCCACTATTTTTAAAGATATTTACAGATTTTATAGATTTAGAAGAAACCCGAGTACTGTGTGGTCGCAAAATGTCTTAATCAGCAAAGGACAATTGTTAGTCATACGTACATATATGTATGTATGTAAGTGTATCGTGATGTAATGTCATTAAAATTGCTTACATGCCAGTTTTAACTAAAATCGATTGACGAATCTTTTTACATGTTCTTAACACTAATGCAAGCTATTAGTCATAGTCAACGAATTTAATTAACAGAAAGAAACTGACAGATTTAATTATATTAACACTGCCATTAAACCTGATAATGGGGATGCAATTTCTCTTGAGATGTCATTGGAAATTATTTCCCAAAGGTTTAACAATCTTTTCTAACATAAATTATAGATATAGTATTTTGATATTTTCCAAAATCAATCCTCAAATTCGCTCTCCATCATTATTACTCTTAACAATCAGAATTAATGATCCTAAAAATACTTTCTTTCATCATTCTATTTAAACAACTGGACTCAGTCTATCAAAAACAAGACAGCTATTCCGAAAATTGCTTCACTTACAAGTATCTTTAAAACCCCCAAAATGGAAACAGCAATTAAATAAAGGCTGGAAATTCAATATCCTGCCCAAAAAAAAGATCCTGGCCCATTATGCAAACATCAACAAAAACGAGTCAATCACGAGACACATTTTCATTACTGGACCTTTCCGACATCTACCAACGAGAACAGCGCCAAAAAAAAGATGAAAAAAAATAAAAAAAATCGATGAGGACGGAAAGGATCTAACTCCATCGCATCCGCAGAACCAGCGAAACATCTGTTAGAATAATGCCAACAAAAAAAAGCTCCAGGAAACAAAAATCCTGTCTATTTCAAATATTTGCATGAAATACTAGAAGCATTAGGAAATTACATTTATTTTCTAGTTCCACGACGAGAAATGCCTAAGAGCCATTGGTTTCCATCACCGAAATCCGAAACGAAATACGAAAATAATACCCGCTAACCAGAGAGTGGGACGCCAGAAAAGAAAAGGACAAACGAAAAAGTAAAAATCACGATGTTATCATCGGACGTACACATGTAATAAAATCATTTTGCCCACCACCTACCACCAGTCCTTAGAATATTGGTCTTTGACTTTATATAAATTTCATTAGAACAGTTTACCCAGTCAATGAATTCACTAGCAGCCACCACCACCCTGTTATCTGGTCCTCCCTCTGTCCCACTGCTCTAATTCTGACAGTTAACCAAATGTGTTCATATAAATAAGCTGAGCGGGCGACCGATGACGATGAGTGTAATTGTGAGAGAATTCTGCAAATAAATGCCACAACATATGCTGCCTGGCAGCGTTCAATCGACAGATGCGTAGCCGAGAGTTATGGATGAGTGTGGCTAAAAATAGAAATTGGCTTAGATCCTGAATGAGGAGGCAGAGGTGGTGATTGATGGAAAGTGTGGTGCTGGTTAGCTTAACCATAAGCTAGGGTTTTTTTTTCTTTGTATCTTTTATTGGTCAATAAGAGTGGGCGTGGTGGAAAAATAAAAAAAAATTACCGAAATACGATATCAAAAAGCAATTCATCAATCGTAAACCCAGGGGAGACAAAACTGTGCGGATTCGCCTGTGCGAGTATCCACCACGAAGGTACTTCTCCCTTTTTTCCACAAATCATGAAGTTGGCGGTAATAATTTTGATGGGGGAAAAATTCTTTTATTTTTATCGCGATTACATGATGTTCAAGAGAACATAAATTGGTGTCAGGACTAAGTTATGTACGAGAGTGTGTGTTTTTTATTGTTCTCTCATGAAAGGCAAAAATAGATTCTGTGAAATTTTGCACGATTTAAATTAACATGTCAGTGGAAGGTAACAATAGGGTGCGATGGACGACAAGATATTAAAGTTAAAAGGGATGATTTATTCAGTAAACATACATATACATATGTACTTATGTATATGCAAACACATCTCAGCAGTTGCCTATGAAACAAATGTGTTTTATGCTGGTATATCCCTTGACTTTTCCACATAATGAAATTTGGTCTATACATGGAACAATACCTCTTCGCTGTATTCAGATAAATTGTCACTGTCTTTCTTCAAAGGATGCAGAAATATAGTATGTATAATTAAATTGAGTTTATGTTCAATTTGCGATAAAGTGCACCAGTGGTGGATATACGAAATTGTAGAATATTGCAGATTATTTGTCATCATCATTTTCATCCCCTTTAATTTCAGCTTTTACTTAAGTGCATTGCTTATAGCTCTAGTACCCCTATACGACCTAATACCTTGGACTATCACAACAAATATAAAATCTAATCTAATCTTGTTATAGCTTTCACCGGAAGTTCTTAAAAACAACCCACTCTTCCCACTCATTATATCTTTGAGCTAAAAAAGAAAATGAATAACAAAATTGGATCCTTAGGTCTGGAATATCAACCTCAAATGACTACAAATGATCTGATACTACTAACTGAAAATTAAGGACGTAGTATTACTAACCATCCAGTCAAGAGTATGCACCAAAAACTACTACAAGAGGCGAGTGACTGTAAACAGAGCCGGAAGATTACTAAACACTCATGCATAAAGCAGAACTGTCTACGAATGACTAACAGAGACGAGAGATTACCAAACCAGCGAAAGACTGATCAGTAATGACTGAGTTCTAACTATGAATGACTCTCAGAGACGGAAGATTAATAATCAGCCATGAGATAGTACGATCCTCCAACCACTTGTGGTAGAATACCAATCGCCAACGACTACGCAAAACGGAGGTCTACCAACCAGTAATGAGTGAGTACCAACACACTGTCTTCAAGATATTCACAATCGAAAACGATTTCCATTAACTTGGGTTTAAAGTCGGATATTTTGGAGGATTGCGAACATATAATTTTCTAAAATTTTGAGATATTCAAACCCTATGTTTTGATTTTAATAATTTTCCTCTTAGGACGCACTGTTTTCGAGATATACGCGTTCTAAAACTTTTGAGAAAAGTCGAACATTTTGGAAGATTTGATTATAAATTAATAAAAAATAATTATCAACAAAAAGTGCATGTACCGGAGATTTGAATCCATGAACGTCTTGGTATTTATTCGATAATTCCCATCACTACTACTAAGCACAAATATTCGTAACCCCCAGGTTTATTCATGGACATATCATGAATTATGAATAAAAGCAGAATGTTGTCATCGCGACTTTGAAATTTGTGAAGTAAAAAGAAGCAGAATACACATAGACAAATTATAGATAGATATTATATATTCTTCAAGAACGCGGGACAGTATCAGACGTGGCCATCTAGAAGCAGCCGTTCGGCCGAGAATTTCGCTGATGTGGCTGCAGATGTCCAAGAGGACCCTCAGACCAAAACGACGAGTCACGCAATTGAGCATCAATTTTTTACAGCGATTTTTGGTAAAAGACTTGAAGATGTATCCGTACAAAGTGCAAACAGTGCATTAGGTATTGCCTGCAGACCGCCAATCGCATGTAATTGCAGCCTAAACCTCGACCGCGATGGAAATGAATTTTCATTAAAAATCATCATGAGCGTCGATTTTGATACGTAAATAAACAAAATTATCGCTTCTGGGCCACTGAAAATCTGCATGGAATGCACTAAGAGTCATTACATCCTCTCAAAGTCACTGTTTGGTGCGGCGTTTACGGAGGAAAGATGATTGGCCCATATTTTTTCGAGGACGGCGTCGGCAACACTGCGACTAGTAAGCGCTACAGAACAATGATCAATGACTTCTTGCTGAAGCAAATTGCCGAATAGGGTTTGGAGAACATGTAGTTCCAGTAGGACGATGCAACTGCACGCACAGCACGAGGAACGTAAACATTCAACAACCGTTTCCCTTCCACTTAATCTCCCGTTTTGACGATTTGCACTGACTCTTTCCAGACTTCTTTCTTCGGGGTTTTTTGAAGTCACGGGTTTATAATAACAAGCCGCAGATCTCGGCGGTCCAAAAAGAAGTGTAGAATTTATCGCCAGATATTTTGAGAAAAGTCAAGGAAAATGCTGTGGAACGAGTTCGAATGTCATTCAACTCTCTGGTGGCGGCAACTTGACCGATATTATCTTCGCAACTTAATAGAAAAAAATATAAATGTCTAAATAAACAAAATCAATAAACAGAACCTATTCTTTTTATTTACAAACAAATTTACTGCCTAACAAACAAAGACCGATTACATGAGTTGCTATTTTAAACCTTTTGAGAACACGAAAAGCAAATTCTCTCAGAAAATAGATTTTCCTATGAAAGATTTAGACGACAGACAGCTTAGTCGAACGAATGAATAATTGCTGACTATATTTTAAATAAGAAAAAAATTATTTATGCAAATCCGACCCCACATTTCCATGTAGACAAGGCTTTCAAAACCCAAACCCTAATTCTCAATTAATTACATATTTCTATACCAAAAATAAACCGAAAACATATTTCCATAGAGACCGTTTGATTGAGGGAGGATTAAAGAGTTTAAAGATTTCTCGAAGGAACCTTTTTCATTTTGTATCCTAAACGAACCAAAAATAACATTTTCCTAAAGGAAAGTAAAAAAAGGTAAAAAGTTCTCCGTCTTAATTTTCCGGATTATTTTCGTCAAAGTTTTTCCCATTGTTGTTCTTGCTTAGAAAACCCCAACGAAAGAGACGAAATCTACCGTCTCCATGTCAAATCTAATGAAAAAGTTTTTTTGCTTTAGAAAAAAAAAAAAAAAAAAAGATGAACTCGAGCTCTACTATACATTAATTAAAGTACATACATGCTGTTAATTTGTTTCATCATTTAATTAGTTCAAGTTAATCTAGATTCGTATAAATCTCCTTGCCTACAAGAAGCAGCAAATCATGTTTGTACTAATTAACTCTCAGAATGTTTTTTTCCAGGAAAAAGAAAAGAAACAATTTTGTATCCTTTTTTCCCCCATTTTATTCGTTGCGACCATAATTTGATGAAGCTTTTTTTTTTCCTTTTTCTTGCTTTTCCTCTCATGTTTTGAAGGAAATAACAACAACATTGCCCCCCTAGGCTCTAACGTAGACTAGGACGAACGACAGCAGCAAAATCTCATTTCAACCTAGGCTCCACTTAGGTGCTCCTGCTGCTATCAAAACAACGGTGAGGTGGAGAGAAAGAAAAGCATCGTCTACCCAAAAGCTCGAGGCAAATATTTGTGATACATTCGCAACCAAATGAAGTATGAATGACAGAATAACAACATTGAAAATAGAAAAAGTAAAGAGAATTGAATCACTTGCGGGCGTACTTTCCACACACACTGTTTGTGTATGGTAGAGTGGCTTAGAATAATCCGCCCTTCTTTGGTAAGATACATTTTCGAAAAGTGACTACAACCACTTTAAAAGGATGATGCTCACTTTTGAGTACACTGAGCTCTTTCAGTCACCTCTTCAGAAAAAAAAAAAACACAAGAAAAAACGTCGCAGACGTATAAACAACCAAACAGATAGTCATTGTTGCTGAGCGTATACAGCCTTTTGACAGCCAAAAATATTGAAACAAAAGCAGAAAAGTTTTCTTGTCAAGTGGTGGTAGATGTTGAAGAGTTGAATTGAGCGGGAAGAGGAGGTCCCTGTTTAGATGAGAAAACTATAAGCGACAAAAACTTTCTCGTTCAGGTTGTATTAATAAGCTCACCTCATCCAAAGTATGCTACTATTTCGTCTTTGGCATACTTGTGCCACAATCTCCACACACTTGTTGTTGCCACCTAATAAAAGGGTGAGGTAGTAAGTCACCTTATTAGGTTGTTGGAAGTGACACATAATCACATATGTATGTACCTTTTTACTATTTAGATACTAATTACTACTGCGTCAAATTGTTATGATTTACTATCATAGAATGGGTGTTGTGTATTTAAATGTCAAACCCGGCAATTATGTCAAATTATTATTTATGATCTTTATCATAGACAATAGTTTGATATAATTGCGAATAGGGAAAATCTTTAATTATTAAGTCCATAAAAAAGGGATTTCTACTCTCGATAAAATAATCATATAAGAAAAGTTTGGAAAAAAACGTCTTCCTTTTCTTTTGAGAATAAGACTTTATTAATTGAGGACTAATGGATGTAAATATTCGTGGGCCGAAACGTGTATTTACATTTACGGGCCAAAAAGGATAATGGATTATTGAGGAAAATGGGCGGAGGCGGTTTTATTTTTGTAGGAGGGTTATCGCATTTATTTTTTTGAACGATAGTAATATGCGTTTATTTCCGAGGATAATCAGTTATTTCTTTGAAGAAGGCGCTGCCAGGGAAGATGTAATGGGATCCTTTATTAAATACCCTTTAGTACATTATCTCGAGTGATTGTTATGGGGTTTTAGAAAATCGATACTCAAAGATGGTAATTATACGTCGACAATGCTAAGGAGATACTCAGGACATTGTTTCATTTCTTTGTCGGCGGCTTTTAGGAGATCCCATCAATTAGGTCACAGGATGGAATCAAAAGTTGAAGAGATAGTGAAGTGCTCTCAAAATAAAGTAGGCGCTATACAAATATGTGTCAAGCTAAATGTACTACTCAAAAATCATTTCCGCTTATGGTCAGAGATGAGTGAAAAGAGATAATCCATTTGGGAGTGTCCTCTTTAGGCCTAGAAGCGCAAAAACACCAATAAATACAAGTAAATGTATAGGTACAAGCAACATGCAGAAGTAACTGCGAGCAGATACATACATAAATAGCGTGTAGTTTCGGTTAAGATTTCCACTAGGCGGCTATTGATTCAATGCGATCTAGTGGAGGTTTTTCTTTACAGGAAAAATAAATCGGTAATTGTATTTGCTAAATGAATACGAAAAAGGTTTTTGTCTTTGTTAATCGCGAAAGTCTTCGTCCTAATAAAGGAAGCTTTTGAAAAGAAGCCTGTTCAATATAAATAATAAAACCGAGGTTAGATTATATTCATAAGTACCCGCATGTGTTTGGCTAGGCTCAATGAAACACAGCTATTATTACACAGTAGTTAATCCGCCCGGCTTGTTCGTCCTGAACAAATGAACACATTTCCCACCTAAGGAGCATAAATTTGTTCTAAAACTCACAAACTCACTCACTCACCGCGAATTGTTTATTATTTAAATACGAGCATATCCCATCCTTCATCTATGAAGTGGTTAAGAGAGAGGACTACCGAGCAGGAGATTCATGCTCGATTCCCAGAAAACACCAACAAGTTTCTTCACGGTCCCACCTCTCGTGAACGTCTGACAAACTCTCGATTCAAACTGTGATGAACTGTGATATCATTCGGAAAGGTCAATCCCATCAATGTAAAACAAATACAACACACCCTGCATGAGTGCCTGTGTGAAGCAAGGCCAAGGCCCTGTATGGACTGTTAGCAATATATTTATATATACATGTATGTATACCCCTTCCCTTCAACCTCACTATCACTTCACTGCACAAACAAATACAATAATAATCTTAACCATTAACATTTGTTCGGCACAAACAAAAACAATAATATTCTTAACCATTCTCGACACTCCCAAATTTCACATACAGATGGGAAAAGAAAACCAAAAACCATCCACAGCCATAACGCTAGTAGCAGTAGTACTTACTGTTTGTAGATGATGATTTAATAAAGAAATCAATCTTATTTTGCCTATTAATTAGCTTTAGGATAATGTAGAATTTTTTTTAATTTTTAGCTTCAAATTTTCACTAATCGATAATTACATTTAAATCGGATAAGTATTTATGAGCATTTTTGCAGTCGGACTCTGAAAATCGGTTCGTAATGTTTAGCTCTCTATAAATATTCTTCGAAAAATTACATAATCAACAAAGCAAACGGCTCCGCAATCGGTTCAGCCGTTCTTGCGTTACACGGCTACAACGCATACAACTGAGTAACAAGCATACCAGTTAATTTTATGTATATTATATTATTTATATTAGGGATAATGAAAGTTTTTCCATTTCCTCATAGGTGTTATTTTCTTTGTTAAAACTAAAAACGCAGATAGTTTGTAATCCATTTGCTATCCATATCCTTGTACTTTGAATAGGGATCTACTTCTGTAAATTATCGAATATCCGAACTAATGAAATGGATGAATGAATGGATGAATGAATATTGGGGAATGCAAAGTATGCCTCGAATCAAAAAAAAAAGGTTTATAACTACTTGCATAAAATAAAGATGATTCAAGTACAAATTGCTTGCTACCTATAACAATGTGAAATATAGGATTGTTACAATCAAGTTGGTAAACATTTTTACAAAAAAAAAACATTTCCATCCTCCTTTGCCAAAGGCAATTTGTTGATTTTAATTAAAAAGTTTTCATAAGTGAAGAAATCGGCTTTCTGTTCGAAGGCTGCTTTAAATCGATTTAAATCTTGAAAATCACTTTTAATTCCAAACAATTCATCTATAATTGCTGAAAAATTCCCGCAAAGTAGCTCAAAGGCCCCTAATTTATTTACACAAGCCTTCTCCCACGTCATTCGTCGGTTTTACTCAATCAAGCTTACTAGACGAGACCCCACTGAGATTGTAATCAATCAGCGCCAGCTGGGGCGGTGCCCCCACGACGGAGTAAAGAATAGTCGAATTGGCGTGAAGTTTTCCGTTTTCCATTTTCCGTTTTTCCATTCTCCATTTTTTCGTAAAATTAATTATTAATTGAAATTATCCTTAATTGCTTTACGAATGATTGAATTTGTCTTTGACTTTGGAACTTATCCCAAAGAGCAAGCATATCGCCTTGGGGATTGTCCTTAATTTTGAGCCATATGCTGAAACTATATAGAATCTATGTTTATGCTTATATAGTTGATTAAACACTGTTTGTCGCGTAAGTGACATTAGACCAACAGGTGGATTTATTTTGAGGAAATAATTAGAATCGCTAATGAAATGGAAAACCTTTTTCTTTGTCGGCGCATGTGACCAAAATCACTTAGCGGCGGAGGATTATGAAATATTTAAAGCGAGCTGTCAGCAATTTTATGTTTACACACTTGTTCTCGGGGCCCCAAAATCTCATTAAAAGATAATATTTCGGTGCTAAGAATCAATAAAAAGTTTCCGAAACTTGGCCGCAGATAAAATCCCCATCAATATCCTTAATCTTTCAGCATATACTATATACAAATAAGGATGATGTGCTGTTTGCTGTTTCCTGTGATGTTGTGGATCGTTTAGCATGCCAACCACGTTTCTCTGGTGGCTGACTTCTAATAAAATTCCTTTCACACGAACATACATATACTGAAGTGTAAGCACACTTGTTGCTGTGGTCCTTTAGCAGCCAATTAATTCCGATAAGTAGCATCGAAATAGCCAGTGAAACGCATTTTGGGCCTCTCTAATAGTATTGGATGATTCATAGTCTAAAGGAGGACGGTGGAAAATTTACGATACACTTTGTGAAATTAATATTTTGTTTTCATTCAAGTGTAAAACGAGGAGGACATTAAAACGGTATAAATTTCAAAATAGGGGATTCTCAACCACGGGAGTTATGGAGAGCAATTTCAAAGTTTTAATTGTCTTTGACGAACTAACTAGAGTTATGGTAATTGTTTGGAACCACTTCATTATTTTTTATTAGCTATGAAGATAAGATACGCTCGTCAATTCGTCAAAAAATGCTAATTTATCACTGGAATTGGTTGGTAAATCCATATAAAATTAATTGCGCAAATTTATCTTGTCATTTTGAAAAATATCCCTCAAACCATCTACTTGTCTACCTTGATTTGCATTCATCCTTTGTTCCATCCTACACAATTCTCTTCTTTTTTTTTGCAATAAATGGTTCACCATAGTGCAAATTAAAAAAGAAAGGAACGTGTTTTTTTTTTTGTTGATGGTTGACCAGAGAAATTCTTTCGGATAAATACAACAAGTGACTCAAAGACAACCATTCCATTTAAGACGGTTCATCGGTTCGGATGCAATTGTAGAATTCCAAAGTTTAAATTGCTCTTTGACGATTATAGGTATTCTAAAGAAATTCAGTCGTGAATAGCCCAACAGTTGAGCGTTTTTGCTTTCATTAATTTTTGACTCTTTACTCACTGTCGCTCTTTATATCAATCTCAACTTGTGTTCATTTGAAATAAATAAATATTTGACATTTGAAATTGTCTCTTAGTGCTTAAAGTTTATTGTCAGTTGTCGCGCCAGGTTAACTGCCCACTGTCTAGCAAAATTAAGTCATCCGAGTTTTTTTTTTTTTTGGTAAAGCGTTATCGTCTCAACCAGTAAGGAGTGAGAGAAGGTTAAAAAGTATGCAAATTTGTAATTCATCTGGCGGAAAATATTTGCAGACAAGTAGGTATAAAGTTAAGTGGTATCATTACGTGTTGTAGCCATGTAACTCAAGAACAACTGAACCAATTTCGACTTTTAGTTGTTAATTAGGATTTTTGTAAAGTAATATTTATAGATAGCTACGAATACATAAATACCAGCTTCGCTTTGTAGAAGCTTAATAATTAAAACGAATTTACGCCACAAGCACAAATTTTAGTGTCATACCGTCAAAATGACCATAAAGACATATCCGATTTGAATATGATTGTTTTGGTCAATTAGGTTATTATTTAATGATAATTTAAAGCAATAAATCATCCTACTACAATATCATGAAGCTAAAAAATAAGCAAAATAAGGTTGCTGTTATCGATCATAACAAATTTTTAATCAGCGAGCAGCACTGAGAATAACAGTGCAATAGGCAAATGAGCTGCTAAAATATAAGAGGTTTGAGCATAGCACGAAAGATAAAACCTGGAATTAGGGGCTGCCCATAAGACTATTTTGAAATTGGTTGTTGTGCCACTGGCCCAGATATTAATTTGAGCAGTTGGTTGTTTTTTGACCAATAGCCATACCGATCCTTAAGCAAATTATGAAGTAAAGTAGGTATAATACTACTTAAGCTTATTTAAAGGGTGGTTCAATTTTAAGGACCGATGTTGAATGTGAACCACACCTAAACGTCAAGTTTTTTTCTGCATTTCATTTGACATTTCTCAATTTCAGACTAACTCAATTTGAACCATTGAAAGATACACAATCGAGCAACGCGTTAAAGTTATTCAGGCTTATTATGAAAATGGGCGTTCAAATCAAAATGCATATCGTGCATTTCGTGATTCTTTCGGTCAATTTAATCATCCAAATGTGCGTACAATCGGAAAAATCGTGCAAAAATTTGTGCAAACCGGGTCTGTAGGGGATGTAAAAAAACCAGTGCATGCTCGTACAGCTCGTACTGCAGAAAATATTGCTGCTGTTCGCGATAGTGTGGCTGAAGAGCTGTCCACCTCAACTCGTCGTCGTGCCCAACAATTGCACCTCTCACGCTCGTCGTTAATGAACATTATGCATAAAGACTTGCATTTACGCGCTTACAAGGTGCAATTGACTCAAGAACTAAAGCCTCTTGACCATTTTAAGCGTCGTCAATGGTCACAATGGTGGCAAGAAATGGCAACAGTGGATGATCAATTTTCGAAGAAAATCATCTTCAGTGATGAGGCACATTTTCACCTCAGTGGATTCGTCAATAAGCAGAATTGCCGCATTTGGGCGAATGATAATCCAAGAGTGATTGTCGAAAAACCAATGCACCCACAAAGAGTGACTGTTTGGTGCGGTTTATGGGCTGGCGGCATCATCGGGCTGTATTTTTTCCAAAATGAGGCCGGTCAGGCAGTTACTGTGAATGGTGTTCGCTATCGTGAGATGATAACGAACTTTTTATGGCCCGAATTGGAAGATATGGATGTGGACGATATGTGGTTTCAACAGAATGGTGCCACTTGCCACACAACTAACGAAACAATGGCTCTTTTGCGCGACAAATTCAATGGCCGTGTTATCTCACGTGGTGGCAATGTCAATTGGCCGTCAAGATCATGTGATTTGACACCGTTGGACTTCTTTCTTTGGGGTTATTTGAAAGAAAAGGTGTACGTCGATAAGCCAGCAACAATTCAAGAGCTAAAGGATGAGATAATTCGGCACATTAACGGCATAGAACCTCAATTATGCCTCAGCGTCATCGAAAATTTGGACCATCGGATGGAGGTGTGCCGCCGAGGTCGCGGCGGCCATTTGGCCGATATTTTGTTCCATACATAATTGAACCATACCAATATTATCATAATAAAAATAAATGACAGTAATTTCCTAAATAATTTTAATAAAAAAATTGGTTTTATTCAAAATCAACATTGGCCCTTAAAACTTAACCACCCTTTATATGTTATAAATATATATAAATTGTTTTATTTATTTATTCGTCTCCAAGTATTACAAACTTTTTAGACTACAATATAAACATAATATTTACAATCTTAAATAATTATAATGAATTCAAAATTAAATTTTTACAAACATTTCTACTATTAAAATCCTTGGCATTTTCAAGTTCATTGTAATTAATACATGCAACACTAATTGGATCATTTTCACCATAATTAGTTCTATGTCTGGAAACATACAAGAAATTATTATCTCTAGGATGCAAACTGCGTGCCGGAACATAAACATTAAACAATGAAAGCAACATTGGATAATCAATGTAGGCAGTTAAAACATCATGAGCAAAAAGAGCTGAATAATAAATCCTTCTCTTATTAAGAGGCTTAAGGTTGATTAAGGCACATCTGGCTTCATAATTGGGAATGTTGTTATTATCCCAAGATAGCTTTCTGAGAGCGAATCTTGTAAACCGCTTTTGAATTCTTTCAATTCCAATCTCACTGTTTGAATAGTAAGGTTTCCAAACTATACAACAGTACTCAAGTATAGGACGAATCAATGAAATGTATAATGACTTTACGGTATATGGATCCTTAAAGTCTTTAGAGTTTCGAGACACAAAACCCGTCATAGAATTAGCCTTGGATATAATGTAATCAATATGGACAGAAAAAATAAATTGAGTATCAAATATAACACCTAAATCCTTTTGATTAGTAACCCTTTTCAGGCACGAATTTAGAATCATATAATCATACATTATAGCAGACCTACTTCTAGAAAATGTTACAATTGTACACTTACCAATATTAAAACTTAAGCCATTATCCCTACACCATTTCGTGACTTTATTAAAATCGTATTGCAGTTCTAGCACACACGACATTAACTTTACGGACTTGAATATTTTCATATCGTCTGCATATAAAAAGCAGTTTGAATTTGTAATGTTTGAAGGTAAATCATTGATGAATAAGAGAAAAAGTAATGGGCCTAGATGACTACCTTGTGGTACTACAGAATAATTAAAAATTTCACTTGAGAGTACAGAACCAATTTTAACGTACTGTTTACGATTAATAATATATACTAATCCATCTTAAAATACTTGAATGAAACCCAATCATATTCAACTTCTACACCAGGACATTGTGTTGAACGTGATCGAATAGCAAAATTAGTATAAATCGTATCGACTTAAGAACGCATTTCCATATTTCGAAGGCAGTAATTCGAGAAAATTACCAAATTCGTTGTGGTGGACCTTCCGCTTACGAACCCGTGTTGGTGTTCGGAGATGTGATTACATACAGCTGCATACAATTTATTTTTTACAATAGCTTCGAATATTTTGGGTATTAAAGGAAGCTTAGCTATTGGTCTATGATTTGCCACAGCTCTCTTCAACCCAGATTTATAAATAGGTGTAATGAACGCGCTTTTCCAGCGGTCTAGAAATTCACCACGCCACAAAGAAATATTGAAAATAATGCATAACGGCTTGACTATATTAGATTTGCATAGTTTCAAAAATAGGGGTGAGAAATTATCTGGTGGAACGCTCGTACTTGAACAGAGACTCGACAACTCCATCCTCAGTTATGGATATCAAAGCAATAAACTCAATAATAAGTGCTAAATGAAAAAAATTAATAAAAAAAAATTTACAAAATATTCCTTTCCCTCGAAGGGACTGGATCGCAGATCATCTGATTAAAAAATGTGTTCGGGTCGTTAGGGCAGTCCACTAGCCAACTCGGCCATAGAGGTGTTATCGTTGGGGAGATCAAAAGTAATATCTGTTCTTCGCATATAGTATGTATGCCTCAATTCATTATATAATATCAGACCATGTGCTTGCTTTGTCAACAGAATCCACTTAGCTGTCTGTGAGTTACTGTTCCTTATCCGCTACAACCAATAGCAAGAGACAAACATGTGACAGCGAAATAGTGATGTTGAAGAATTTACCATGGAGGAAGACGTATACGGATAGCTCAATTGGTAGAGCATTGGTGGCTAAAATCAAGTACCTATATATCGCAGATTCGGTCCCTGTTTGCGTACTTACGTTTTCCTGCTTGTGCAATTCTTCAATAAAAATTTCTGATGATCTGATATAAAAGTGATATCTAAGTTATCTTCGACATATGTAATGACATGGCATTAAAATTTTTGACATATGGTCCAAAAAGTGTTTGGCCTTTTAATGCATTTTTTTGTAAATTAAAATTTTGTCATCTCTTTTCAACTTTGCATAATCTTTAAATCTGAACAATATACGTACGAATGAACAGCACATATGGAGCAAGTACGTGCGACCCATTCATGTCCTTTATTTTCGTATATTTCTTTTGGATTGTATCTGTATGTGGAATGTGGCTGTGATAGGAATGGGAGACTACAATTTTTCTATTAAAACGATTTTTGTTTTTATAGTAAAACAATTTTGAATTTTGGATTTGAGAATTTTTTTTATTTGGCTAAGGGAATAGAAGGTATGCAATGTGTGTAAATAAACAATTCGTGGTGTCACGCAGTTTTAAAAATGTCGTAATAAAATAATTTGATGTTCAAAGACAATGTGAATCTACAGCCCTCAGATGGAGAATATTTATGTCCACTTGTGCGGGGCGGAAGAACCAGACGGAGCTAGCTGTGAATGAATAGAATTAAATTCAGCCCTCAGGTGAAGCTAGTCGTTCATTGTATTTCTGCTATCAATTAGAGGGATTATTATTAAAAATGAAGTGCACGACTGGGTTGCACCTGTATATATATGTACAGTACATATATTGTTTAATTGCAAATTACCCAGATTTAAAATTTAAACAAAATCGTTAAAAAGTTTTTGTTTGTTTTTTAAAAATCAATTAAAATAAAAAAAAATTTCGGATTTTCCAAAACGTCGTATGCCATAATTTTGTATATATCAAATATATTTCAAATATTAATTTTATATTTATCTTAGTCGATAAATCGCAAATTTTCAGAAACCGATTAGTAAGCAAAGTACTCGTAAACGTATTTTTTAGAAAAAACCTTGTACGCCATCTAATAGCTTATAACCACTATAACTCAAATATTAGATTTGAATAAAATCTCGAAAAAATTGATTTTGTACAAAATTTTCCATAAGTAAGGTACCGTAAATTTTGAGGTTAGAATGTAAATTCTGATTTCGCCTCGAATCCGTCCAGTCGTTTAGGCTGCAGTCGACTATACATACAGACAGACAGACAGAATTGAGAGACCATTTTTTAAGGCTTCTCTATTATTGTTGAAGTTGGATGCCTTTAACCAGTCTTGGTTCTAAGGATTTAGTCGTATGTACAATATATAAACCAAGACTAGTGGGAGAATGCACAAACCGATTCTTGTATCGATTATTTGGTTGTAGTCTGGGATTAATGAAAAACTCATCTGTTTGCGGATTCCAGATTAGACCTAAGGTTTCGTCTGGAATCTGGCTAAAGTTTCATCTGGAATCTGGTTCATCTGGAAAATATGTCAGCAGTCAAAACCCACTGATTAGTCTGTCACCATTTTTGGACTGGGAAGGGATTCTTCATATTGAAGGACTCTTAGAAGCAATTGAACTAGATAACGACGCCAAGTACACCATCGTACTACCATATAATCATGATCTCAGGAAACTACTGATGCAGGAGATCCATCTGAAAAATCTGCCACAGGGATTGCTGGCAACTGTACGTCAGAAATACTGGCCCATCAAAGGAAAAACTATGGCAAGGTCAGTGGTTCAAAAATGCATTCATTGCGCCAGAGCAAAACAAAAGCTGACGACGCAGATAATGGGAAATTTTGCCGACAGTACGTGTTCAACCAGTCAGACCCTTCGTGAACGCAGAGGTAGACTTTTTCAGATCAGTGTGGATTCACTTCAAGTTCAGAGGCAAGCAGCCCCTCAAGTCTGTTGATTCACAACTAAAGCCACTCTGAAGTAGTAGCAGATCTAAATACAGACGCATTCATAGGGACGCTCAAACGTTTCACAGGGAGGAGAGGAAATTGTCGAAACCTCTACTGTGACAATGTGACAAACTTTGTTGGAGAAAGAAACCAACTCAAAGAGATGGAATCGTCACTACATTCCCTTTCCCTTTCGTCAAAGGAAAAAATAACCTCGTTCTGCACGGCTAGAAGCATAGATTTTCATTTCATTCCACCAAGAGCCCCCCTTTTTGGTGGCATGTGGGAGGCTGCAGTTAGACCTCTGGCTCCTCCGTCATTAGACCCCAACGATCTTAATGCCCTGACTCCGAGACATTTTCTGATTGGGGAACCAATCCATCCAGAATTGATGCGCGAGCCGAAAATGTAATGTTTCGGCAACAATCACCTCAATCAAGGCACAATTTTGGCATCGCTGGTCGCATGAATACTTCAATGAGCTACAATACCGGTACAAATAGAAACATAGACAGAATGACATCGTGCCTGGACAGTTTATAGTCGTAAAGGATGATAACTTACCGCCGATGCAATGGCAAATGGGCAGAATTGTAAACTGAAACGACAAGTTGGTACGAGTGGTGGAGGTGAGAACTACCAGCGATATGCTTTGTTACCAGTATACAAACTCGCACCACTACTATTTAGTATACTCTGATCCAACCCCAATAGAGCACAGACAACAATCAGCAGCGATACCGGAATTGAATAATGCTTGATAAAACGAAGAGGAGTTACCTAGGGAAAGAATAAAGCGGTCACTGGCTTCAACTGTTGCGACAATACTTTTCACCCTGCTTATACTACTAATGAGCAAGGGATCCCCTCTTCAACTAGTGCCATTCAACATTCAACCAGGAATTTATTTCGAAAACATAGGAGCAGCAAGCATACTGACCAGTGAAAGGAACATTATTGCATAGTATGAAATGGAGCTATACTTGAAGGAACTAAAACTATTAAAAAAATGTGAGCGCTCCATTAAAATACTTGTGCAATCTTATGAAATCTAGGGACCTATGCAGCAAAATAGTTACTCAAATACAACATCTGGAAGAGGAACTCAAAAGGAGTAATGAACTATTGATACCTTCCTCCAGTACACACCGAAAGAAACGAGGTGCCTTAAATTTCGTGGGAAATTATCAAAAACCATTGATGGAATACAAGACAATGAAAAGTTGTTACTAAATCACACCAAGAACCAGACATCATTCCTCGCGACTACAGTAAATATTATGAACCGCGAAAAAGAAGCAGTAGGAGGCACCTAATAATTGTTAACCAAATTATTTTTTCTTACTTTACATTGTTTACAAAATTGTTAGCGATTTGTGTAAAGTTTTTTGTTTTCCAACTAGTCAAAAGTTATTTAATGTAAACGTTATTAGACGGTAAATTTATTCAAATGATTTTTCATCAAAAAATTGTGTCGCCTGAGGGAAATTGCAGAAGATACAACCAACTTAACTCCAGCCGATCAAAAATGAGTAAGGTACTTTGAAAATGATTTGTAATGAGCTTTTTTAGGTGGCTCCAGGGAAGTAGCCTTACGACAATTTTTGCTATGGAGAAAAGATTAAGTAATCAGCTGAGAACCATATACGTCAACTCTATGGAAGAGTTTATCCAATTGGGACACGTGAAAGAAGTAGACATAAGCAACGTAAGTTCCCCACATTACTTCCTACCTCATCATAGAGTGCTTAAACCCGACAGTAGTACGACTAATATTTTTTTTTTTTTTTTGCCAAGAGCAAATGAAAAATCTTCTAAAGACACCATAAGGCCCGACCGCTTATGGTAGTGTGAGATTTTTACTCACTATAAAAACACCTCTCTTCAAGATTGATACTACAATTAAGCCAACGCTTATCCACCAGCTTTATTTTCGCTTACGAGACTCATGATTTTTGAAAAAGGGTGTTCGCATGTAATTAAAAAGAATGTAGCGCTTTAGGCAGGTTAAATTCCAATGAAAGTTCCTGCGGTTTTCACGACCGGCATATACTATGACGCGAGGTCAAAAGGTTTTGTCCTTTGCAGACGACGAATTGAATTGTTCGCATCAAGTAATTGAATGACGGTACGGAACACGATCTTTGTGTTTATGAGTAAATTTTGTTATCTCTTCGACGGCGCTGGGAATTTCCAGATCCCGATGAATATCTTTGTTACGTACGTACCACGATGGCCTAACGATCGTTCTAAGGACTTCATTTTCAAAAGTTTGTAGGATGTTTCTATTGCTTTTCCTGGTACAACCCCGCAGTTGTAAATCATACGTAAACACTGGCTTTAGCATTTCTTTATAGATAAGCAGTTTGTTACGTAGGCTCAACTTCGAACGTTTTCCGAGTAGCCAGTACATTTGTCGGTATTTATTTTCGAGTTCGTCGCGTTTCTTCTTTACGTGCGATTTTCATTTATGCTTAACATCTAGAGTCATTCCTAGATATTTTGCTTCCTTCGCGTACAGTATTTGAGCCGAGTTTAAATATACAGGTAATCTATCCACTTTTTTGTAGGTAAAGTTGACTTGAGTATATTTGCTTTCGTTCAACACAATACGCCAAGTATTCATCCAAGCGTGGACTTTATTAATAGCATGTTGCAGCTTTTCAGTTGCTGCTTCAATTGTATCGCCCGTTGTCAATATCGCCGTATCGTCCGCAAACGTGGCGACGACGCAGTTTCTTTCCTGCGTGATATCACGCGTGTAGAGTACATATAGAAGCGGGCCGAGGACACTTCCTTGTGGGACTCCGACCGCAATCTCCTTGAACTCAGAGTAATTATTTCCGTGCTTAACACGAAAAAGTCTTTCCGCGAGGTACGATCGTTAGATTAGAAAGAGTTGCCGTGGCAGTAGTCGTTGCAATTTATACTCCAAGCCTTCGTGCCAAACCTTATCGAAAGCTTGTGAGACTTCAAGAAATACACCACAACAAATCTTTTTCAAATCTTCGAGAGTTTTCTCAATCACGTCAGTTATTTTGTGGACTTCATCGATTGTAGAATGTTTGATTCTAAATCCAAACTGATGGTCAGAAATGAGACGTCTTTCATCGATTACGGGTTGTAGTATTTAAGGCGATATTTCTTTTGCAATCATTTCTAAAGTCCTCCCAGTTTGTTCTATTGCTAGTAAGTCTTGGAGGTCCTTCTTTCTTGATCAACGCTTCACCAAGTAATAAAATTGCCGGAGATTGGTCAGAAGAGAGATCAAAACTTTCTTCGACTGTAATAAACTTCTCGTAAATGCCTTTTGAAACGAACAAATCGATCAGATCAGGAATTTTTTTCTGAGTCAGTTGGCCAATAGGTGGGTTTTCCTGTTGAATAAAAACAACAGCCGAATTCATTTGCCACTTCGTAGAGAATTTTTCCTTTAGATGATATACATCTTGAACCCCAGAAGGTGTGCTTCGCGTTGAAATCTCTACCAATAAGTAAATTTGAGCCAAGGACATTGAAGACACGAAAGTAGTCATCTTTTTCTAGCGAGCATCGCGGCGGACAGTAAACAGACGCTATATTGTAGCTCAAGTGTTTATTTTTAACCCTTACCGCGCACAACTGAAGTTTTTCTAGCTCTATGTTTATATCGACCGAGTGTTCGATGTTAGTTTTAATGAATAAGGATGAACCGCCCCGCGCTCTATCAGAAGGATGATAGGCGTGATAACTAGCGTAGCCTCTTATCTTTATTTGCGATTCCCTTGTTAGATGGGTTTCGGAAATCAGACATATGTAGATATTTTCTCTCACTAGAAAAATTTCTAATTCGTTAGATTTTTGTAAGAGTCCGTTTGCATTCCATGTCATAATTTTAAGCAAAGAATTCATATCTACTTTTTTTTATAATTTGCACGTGTTAAAGGGGATGAATACGCTTATACTAATTTTTAGGACACGGACGTTTTTTTTTTTTTATGGAAAGGGGAAGAGACAGAGGGAAAGACAGAGTGGTGTAATTGGTTTGGTTGCTTTGACTGTAGCCTGAGAATACGTTAGAAAACTGGGATTCGTTGACTTATCCTAGGTTATTTTTCGATCAGTCTTTTTAGTAGACGACTTCGACGTACGTTTAATCGGCTCAGAAAGCTAAATGACTGGTTCAAGAGTCTGTACTGCTGATTCGAGTGCCCTTTTAGTCGGCTCAGGAGTCTGTACAACTGGCTTACGAGCCCGCTCAGTCTGCTTAGCAACACGCTCTACCGACTTAGGAGCCCGATCGACTGATTTCGTTCCCCCGCACAGTCGGCGTTGTAGATTTTCTCCGTCGCATCTGTAGTTCCTTTGCGACCTCGCAACCGCCATAATTTGCTGGGTGCCGTCCTTTGCAGTTAACGCAAGTTGCTTTTTCATTTTTGCTCAAACTGCAATTTACAGAAGAGTGTTTTCCAGCGAACTTAACGCAGCGCCGCTCTTTCCGACTATACGCCTGCGTATGATTAACCTCTTGGCAACGCTTGCATTGGGGGATTGCCTTCGTGTTGACACGTAGCGGCTCGATTTTAACTACCATACTCATGATTCTACGAATAATGTATATCTTTTCCTGGCTTTCGGTTTTATCGAACGATAGTACAAAAAGCGGAAGTTTACGTTTCACTATAGCTTCTTCTCCACGGTCGGGTCGTTTTCTCTCTTTTTTTTAAGAGGTTCACAGCGCCAAGAATGTTATAACCTCTATCGCGTAAGTCACCTATAACGTCTCTCAGACTTGTCTTCATCAATATGCCATTGAATTTTTTCGTTGTTAAGCTTTTGAGATACAGCCCGATAGCCCTCAGCGTCATTAACCTTAATTTTTCCATGCATCGTTTCGCAAGGAAGTTACTTTAAATTCAGTAGCGATCGTTGTTTTTAAAGTTTTTCGCAGAGTCTGCAACGCCTGTAATATTTATTGGCGGAAGGGCTCGTTTGCTTTCAATTTGCTTTTCTGCGTTTCGCTGCGCTTGCGATTAGGTTCGTGTTGCGGAACAACCTCGGGCGATGAACCGGCCTTACGTTTTTTAGATGGTCTTCGTTTAAGTATCCAATCCGTTTCGCGCGTGAGTTCTTCTTTGTCCGTACTGTAGTGATGACTACCCGGAGAAGGCTCACTATGAATAACTGTCTGCGTTTGTGAAGACTCCTTTTGAAGCAAAGATACTCTATTTTTTGATTCAAGTTTCTCAACTTTGCTTTTGAGCTCCCGACACAACAGCTCCATTTCGTCGAGCCTTTTTCGGAGCACAATATTTTCTTTTCCAGAATACTCTGTTCCAAGGTTTCCGATTCCCGAATTAACACATCCGGGTTCGCGAGACTCTTATTTTGCGCTTTTGGAGAAGTCTTTTGAGGCGCTTTTCCTAAATGGGTTAATTAAATGTTGATGCAATAAATAGCTCTCCCCAGAATCCGTAGAGCATGCCTCTTGCGAGGGTGGATTTTCCAGTTGAACTGGGCTGCCACCTGGGGTATTAATACCGTTCGTTTTGTTCATTGCATTAATTTTTTTTTTTGCCGTAATCCAAGAAAGACGACGAGTTGGAATTTAATTCGCCTTGTACAACAGCCATGCCTGGGTATATTCTGTCCCTTAACCCACAGGGGTTATTTGACGCATCAATGAAAACCTCAACGAACATTTCATTGAATGACTTACTGCAGGTCTAACAATTCAGGACGATATTTTGAGTTTACCGCCGATATCGAGAAAATGTATAGACTTATAATTATGAAAGAAGAAGATCGCAAGTATCAGCTAATATTTTGGCGGAAGGCAAAGGTTCAAAATCTGAAGTGTTATCAGCTCACTACGGTAATATATGGCACTACTTCCGCCCCATTCTTGTCCATACGCTGCCTGAAACAATTATCTATTGACAACGCACATCGGTATCTATTGGGAGCTATAATCGTGGCAAATGATTTCAACATGGCCGACGTCAGGCCCAGTTCTAATAGTCTGTCGGAAGCCTTGTAAATGCAAACTCAATTAGTCCATATTTTACAATCAGCTGGAGTCATCCTTCGGAAATGGTGCAGTAATACTCCACAACTCCTGAAGCATATTCCAGCGAATGAACAAGTCCTGCAACCCGATGTCCAAGATAAGGATTTACGCACTTTAAAAACCTTAGGTCTCATCTGGAATTCATAAATAGATAAAAGAATCGGTTTGTGCATTTTCCAACTAGTCTAGATTTATGCACCTACGACTAAATTCTTAGAACCAAAACTGGATGAAGGCACCCAGCTTCAATAATTATAGTAATGACAAGTTTGATCAAAATCTCGTGATCGACAATTTTCAGAAAGCCAATACTTACCTTTATAGGTGTAAGTAAAAAATTACAGAGTTACGATAAACATTTCTTCAAGCACTAAAGGTAAAGTGTTCTCAAAAAGTCAAGTTGTCTTGAAAGTGTTTAGCACTCATAGCACTTTTCAATCTTTCGAGGCAAGTAAGTGTTTTTTCATCCGCCTTTTATTCCGTTCATACTGAAATTGAACTGGAATGACGAAAGTCCTATCCAAACTGGCCTTTCTCGGTTGTGAGAGGTCTTTGCTACTCTCAACTGTCTTCTAAGCTCAATGAAACAGCGATTGACAAGAATTATTCTTCGCTTATTTATGGACATGTGTAATTTACAGCACAAGGTCAAAACACAATCTTTTTTCAAAATTACAGAATTTACAATAGGGCCTTTGTAGACAAAGTCCCTTCCACCGCTAAAACTATTTCCGTCACACTACTGGCAGGTGCTCAGTTCCTCCAATAATGCTTATATTTTCAGCGTATGCTGGTAGTTGCACAGGATTCTCCTGTTAGCTGGTGCATTTTTTACAATCCTTTTTAAGGACGATGTTTACAACATTATATGACATCTCGGGGATCTGAATACAAAATGATACCATAGCTGAATACGGATGCATATAGCTTATCTTTATAAAACGCTGTCATATGCGTTCAAATAATTTTGTAGAAAAGTGACAGACATGTTCTGAATAAATCGAAGACTTGTAAAGGTTTTCTTTAATTGAATTCAAAGCTCTTTAATCTATGCATGTCGAAATTCACTCACCGAAAGAGTTTGAAATCATGAAATTACTTTTCCAATCCAACCCATTCTGCTCGCACAAACCCTTTTTACCACCAGTTGCTCATTTTGCACCAAACTAAAGTCATAACGCAAGAAAGTTTTCCCTTCGACTACCTTAAGTTTGGTATAAGTGTGGTCACATACCTTCATATACCACGCGCCTAAGCAAATTCAATTTATTTTTTCAAATTAAATTAAATATCCTTGTGCATGAAGAAAAGAAAACGACGTTTCCAAGGAAAGACTCTCGTTTCTCTAGTTCACCACTTTTTTTAAGTCTCCTTGAATGAACACATACACCCACACTACACTAAACTATGCGAATGAACCGAAGAGCCAACCAGAATGAGTCGGGCATAACAACGGCTTGTAGAATAAAAAAAATCCTATAAAAACGGACACAGTCAGCAGTCTGCTTTGTGTACATTTTGCTAAAAGTATGTCTTTGAGGCTTCCTTCGTCTATCCTCGTTCGCATCGTTTCATTTTGCACAACCACTTTCCGCTTCCGTCTTCGGGAGTAGGTACACATTTTTTCCATCTCTACCCGAACCCAACCTCTCAATTGACAGTTCACTGAATTCGCTCATGTTACCCCCGTCGAACTCTCTTAAAGTCGACCCCAATAAACAGAGAATTGAGCAGCAAGGAAAAAAAATTCCCCATATAAAAAGATACAAATATAATAAAAACCCCAAGACCGGATGGGGTGGTAAGAGTTGCTAGGGAGGCCAATGTGAAACACGAAGGAAATGAAAATATTTAAATGGGCTAAAGTTTTAGACTGATTGCCAATTGATGGTGTGCATTGGAATGAGAGAAACAGAACTGATGTCATGAAATTTATTTGCATTCAATAAAGTTTTCATTTCCTGGAAGGAATGAACCTCGACGATGGAACGTCTGTTTATAGTTTTTCATATCATCTGGTTTGGCAGCACACGTGCTCCTCCAGGTAGATGTGGGGTTCTATTTTGGCAAATTATCGGATCTTGTACTCAATTGCAGTGCAATTTCCTGGGCAATTTCTGTTCTGCTATTAATTTCCTGATTATCCTGTGAAATCGTGTAGGTACAGTAACCAATTTTTATTTGCCCATTCATACTCGTACGAGTATGTGTGCCTTCGCGAAGGAGGTTAAATTTCTTGTAAACCTGCCAAATGGAACTTCTCTTTAACTCGGTGTTTTGTGCAAATATTGTATCCTGTCGAGGAGGATGGCACAAAGGGAAAGAGATTTTGTCAATATCGAATGTGGCTGGTAAGGAGCGCCTTATATTCACGCTTGAGGGACTTTAGAAATGAGAATTTATGTATATGATGATTTTTTGGAATATAAAATCAATTATCGTTCTCGTAATGGTAAATTCTGGCAATAAAATTGCTGTAAGTTGTTTTCCCTTTTATACAAAGTTTATGGCGTAGTCATAATAAATGCGACACTTAATGTGTAATAGCCGTGTAGCAGACACGTCGTTTTGGGAATTCCTCATTCCCATATATGTACGTATATACAGAATACTAATGGAGGACAGAAATAGAAAACATAATCACGTCAAATGGAAAAAATCTACAGGGAGTTGAACATTCATTAATTGTCCAACTTAACAAAAACACACCCCTCAAGGAAAAGTGGAATCTGTTTATCTTAATCCAAGGACAAACAGTTTATTAAGTTAGATCCTATTTGTATTAATGACAAAAGTTAGGTAATGAATATCCAAAGCTGTCCAATAATGTCAATTTATGATATAAAATAGCCCCTTTCATTGTTTGAAGTTCTTTTACGAGTATATAGTTTTGGAAGTAGTTTCAGTGAAGAGCCCAAACCTGTTGTTTATAATCAAGGAAATGGATTGCGGCTGTTTGTGCAGCTTTTATGGTGCGACAAGAAAAAAAGAAAGTAAATAAATCCTTCCCAAAGTGTCGCATTCTATTTGAGTAGGTACAATTAACCGCAATGGGTAGAAATATTTTATCCCAAATTTTCACTCCAAAAACCACTAAATTTTCCACAAATTAAGTGATCAATTTATGCCACAGCTTCAATATTTCACTTTTTTCCCCTCTCCTGACCGAAACCAAACATCACCAGCAAAACCACAACCTATCCACTTGTTTGGAATATTTCCACATTCATCCAAACACTCTAGAATCGAATAACGTCAAAATAACTTAATATAAAAACCATCTCTCTGACATTTGGGGTCCCCTTTCACATAGAGTCGATCTTTTGCTTTGGAATCAATACTCTTGAATGAGACACCCGGAAGCTTATTTAATTCAACGTCCCAAATACTCTTTTCGATATTATCATCAAAAAAAAAGATATGGAACGGCAAAACGCAATATGTCCTGTCCATAGATGTGGGGATTTCAACCAATTTATGACCATGTCACCCTATATATATACATATATCTATGAACAGGCTTACTGGGAATAGTCATCCTTTATGCTACCTGAATTATTCATGCGCCCATAGAGAAATGAAAACATGTATGAATAGAGGCTGTACGTATATTTGAGCGATTTAAATTTGAATAAAAAGATAAAAGTGAAAATATGGAATTCAAATTGTAAATGAAAATCAAATTAAGAAAACTTTTTAACAGATCTTAAAGGGCGGGATATGCTGGAAGCTCTTTGAAAAAATCGAGTTGATAGAGGGGTCTTTCGGCAGAAATAAGATAGGCAAGGTGAAAAGTTCTCGGCCTGACGCACAGAAGGGGTTCCAATCAGCAAAAATTTACGTTTCCTGCCTGGGAGCACTTCTCATTAGTTCGTATGACAAGTTTCAACTTGTTCTCTCAAGTAGTTTCTTTACACGAATTTTTGCAGTAAATGTCTTGCGTGTTTTTCGTTAAAATGGATAAACTTGATAAAATTCTTCGTTTTGGATGGGTTAACCTCTAAGGAAATTCATCCAAAGTTGACAAAAGTTTACGGGGACTTTGCTCCTTCCATGTCAACCGTTAAAAAGTGGGCAGATGAATTTAAACGTGGTCGCACGTCCCTCGAAGATGACCCACGTGAAGAACGGCCAAAAACCGCAGCCACACCCGAAACCATCGAAAAAGTGCATGATATCGTGCTGGACGATAGGCGAGTGAAAGTGAGTGAGATAGCTGAGGCTGTGTGTATATCGGAAGAGAAGGTGCGAAACATCTTGCATAAAAACTTAGGAATGCGAAAGCCTTGCGCAAGTTGCGTGCTGCATTTGCTGAATTCTGATCAAAAACAAATGCGCATTTCGCGGCAATCTTTGGACCGATTCAATAGGTATCCGACCGATTTTGTGCGGCGATTTGTCACCATGGATGAGACATGAGTCCACCACTACACGCCAGAAACGAAACAGCAGTCGAAGCAGTGGGTGGAAGCCGGTTTACAGGCGAATATTACTCCAACCTTCTTGACCAGCTGGATGCCGAAATTCACGAGAAGAGGCCTGGCTTGAAGAAGAAAAAAATCAGCTTTCACCAGGACATTGCACCTTTACACAAGTGTGGGTTGGCAATGGGAAAACTGCGGGATTTGGGGTACGATTTCACCTGATTTGGCATCCTCAGACTTCCATCTGTTCCCAAACTTGAAGAAATTTTTTCTGGGAAGCGCTTCGCACCCAATGCAGAAGTTGAGACGGCCGTAGTTGAATATTTTCACAGCCTTCCAGAATCTCACTTCCGAGAAGGAATACTGATGTTGGAGAAATGCTGGACCAAGTGTGAAGTCAAGGGAGATTATGTAGACAAATAAAATCATTTTTTAACTGAAAATCGCAGTCTTTCATTGTCAGGCCGAGAACTTTTCACCTTGCCCTCGTAGGTACGCAAACACGTTGAGAACAGTCCGGACGAAAGAAGAGGATTATTCCTTTATGGAATTATTATTTTAGTCCACTTAACACTATAAAACTATGTACAATGCCAACTGTCCTCTGTTTAAAAATCGCGTTGTGACGAACATCTCTCTTTGTTCTTCATTCGAGAGACATACATCAAATTAGAGATATCTGTTTTTCCTGCTTTGTACCTAAGACACTGTCTTATACAATATTAAAATGGTGTCAATCAAATGTAATATACTTCATGGATTAGCACTTTCATTTATTATGGTTTATATTTGCCATACAGGCTACAATCTTTCGAGAAACCTCCATCGGCTTACAGAAGTTTCTTGCTTTTTACTTGCGTATTTGCCATTTTGGTATGAATAGATATATTCTGTATGAAAACCATTATTAGACGGATGCTATATGGCTTATAGTTTATGGATTTGCTATTTGATTTTGTATGGTTCGATAAACCTCCATCGGTAATCAAAAACACTTGAGCCAACAGAAACCCCTATTTATGTCCTCAATTCCAGGGTTCCGATAATTACAAAGTAAAGAAAAGTAAGAACGTAATCCTTTTGGTAACCCTGTCACAACCTCACCTATTTTGAACTGTTTGTTTAGAATGTTGAAATTAGGACCAAAATAAAATTTTGTGAAAAAAGAAATTTGACTGTTTAATAAATTGATCTCGAACTCTCGATACATGAGCACATTCATGCTTAATCGTCTTTTGTATCAAGACATCAACATCGTTCTGTGAATAGTCAATTCCAATATCAAAACCATTTGCAGCGAATGTGATATTACTCATGGTTTATGGATTTGCTATTTTGATTGCGTTCGTGATACAGGGATGTTATAAGTTGAAAAACGATAGTCAAGATCTGTATTTACTCACCCGACTAGAGTAAAGTGAAACAATAATTTCTGGTATCTCATATATTTATTTATTTTATTTTTATATATGATATTTATTTCTTTATTCAATTTTTTTCTCAAATTGGAGGTTTCACTCGTACTTTTCTTCAAAACTAATCATACTTATCATAAATAAACCAGGCTTCACAAACTAAGAAATGTTTCAGTTGAAAGGCATCTGTATTGCAAAATGTGCGGTAGCAAACCTATTGTAAATTATTTTACGAAATAAAAATCTATCTATCAAACACTTAAGGTATGTATTAAGGTATATTATTTTGTGCGGGCCTTCTGGTAGTATACTTGAAATTCTTGTGCAATTTTGTATACACATTGTCTAAAATTGCAAGTGAACCCTGACTGATAGCATAATGTGTGCCTGCTACATTGCCTTGGATAAGAAACTAAGAATAAGAAAGAAGTTACTACAGCAGAACTGTGGACAGAGTCACCAAAAAAACTATTAGATGATCAATCAAAACGAATGAAAATTTGGGATCTGAGCCACACTGTGGATGAGAGGTATAATGTCCAAAGAATGACCTGGTGCTCGAAGTTGCCGAATTAATATTGCATCTAAGAACAAGTAAAACTTTCTTCTGAAGTCGCCAACTACACAAACCTTTCAAAGAAAATCATCTTAACAGTGCCCAACAATTTTAAAGGAATTTGGATGCTTTGCAAAATCAATAACCAAAATAACTTTCCACCGCGTTACAGAACATCTTTCAAAAATTAACAGCAGGTTTCCGTACTAAGTCTCCCTGCGCTCATTGACCACACCAATCTACAGAAATACGAATGATCATTGAACAATACGTCGCGTATACATCTTCGAAGGTTGTTGACCTTGTAAGCAGAGAGTTGTTATGGCACGCTTTACGTAGAGGCGCGGAATGTCGCTTACTGAGATAGGCTGTTATTCTCGTGTTTCAAAGAGATGTTCCACAAGGCTGCATACTAAGACCACTACTTCCTTTTGGAATTTTACAGCATATCTCATCTATCAAATACAAAGCAAGGTATATTTCGTTTTACTGGAAATCGCTCAACTTCACAAGTATAACAAAACGTTGAACTGCAAAGCTTCGAAGGAACCTACAAGTCACATCCTAAATATCATCAAGCGTTCAGGACGATCGAATGCTGTATCCTTCTTTAATGTTAGTTTGTGACAGAACTGTATCTAGCAAAAGTTTGCAACGAGAAGTCAAGAGTGAGAGCAGTGACTTAATGATATCTATCCCTAGTCACGGTAGTAACATAAGACACATCGCGACATAAAAAACAACCATACCACTCAGCTCAAGGCAAAAACCCATTAATTACTCTCTACTTGGCAAAAGGTAGTCTGGATTATCCAAGTAAGAGTACTGCAAAAGTCACGAACGAATATAGTCCCATCTCTGAGTAGAGTTGGCAGGAAATTTTGACTCACCATCACGTTCCCTTGACATAGTAATATTCCTTTGCATTCTCGCTTTTCCTTCAAATTGCGGCAGACGACAATTACATCTGCAGTCTCATATGTTACTTCCGTCATAAAAGTTAACATTCATCCATAAGCGCGTATACACTCTCCCTTCAGATAATTTGCCTCATGGTAATTAAGACCATAATTATACCTATTAGTGAGCCTTGAAAGCATTAAGCTAGATGCACACCACTTAGTTAGGCACCTCAATTACGTAATCAATTTGGTTTTACACGACTCGTATACTGTTCCTTTAATTTTTATTTCATTGTTCTCTTCTCCTCCCTTTTTTGTTTTTCAGATATGAAACGTACAAAGCAACACTCAAGAAAATTCCTGCCACCCGACTCTCCAGACTAACAGAGGCTCTAGCCAATTACGATCCGGTGCTTAATGAGTATTTCTTTGACAGACATCCGGGTGTATTTACACAAATTCTCAACTACTACAGGTGAGTGAAACATATCCTGTTGCCTACATTATTTTTCTTTTGAGCTTTCTTCCTATTTTTTACCAGTTTCTAGTAGCTCACACCTAAAGTTTTTCTATTGCTAATTTTGTTCTATCTCATCCTTGGTATTGTTGAGAAAGGTAGATGGGGAAAAAATCCCCGGCGACGATTCTGATGAAGGTTTCTATTAGCTAATTAGACTTGAGATGAGACAAGGAGCTACTAATTACAGGAATTGATTGCATGATGACATTTTGTTTTTGTACTTTTTCCTTATATAACCATAACTCCTGTTTACCCATTCGTAAAAATTTAAGAGTATTGTCTTGAAATTAATATCATTAGCACCAAGTTATTAAAAAGGGGGCAAACGAGTCCTTAAGCTCGTTTAATGTTTTGTTTTCCCCATTCGAAGATAATATGAAAAGGATTAAATGGATATTATAGCGGTTCTAATTTAATTCATATAATGATGATGGCTTTCAAGAGTATCCCATTTGCCTTGGATCCTTGTTTTTTATTGCTCGTATTGGCTCCGATAAAATCACTTTGACAGTCAACGCAGTCATGATTCTTTTTCCTTCGGACAGATCCTTGATTGATGAACGACTCTTGACAGACACACACAGATGTACAATGAAAAAGTGGGAAGAAGAAGCACAAAGAAGATGTGGGATGGTTTTCAATTTTTGTCTGGATATCCCAAAGGGACTGATATTAATGGCTTTACCAATACATAAGCGATACAATGGGGAGAAATTATTTTCATATTTTCCCCATCATCTGTTTGGAGAGGTGATAAGTAGAGGCAGCTGCGGCAGAGGTGCTAATGTGGTTTTGAAGGATTGGTGACAATTTTTTTTTTTTGTTGAAAAGTTCCATGATAAAAGTTTGAAAGTGGATGAAATACTGATGAATTACTCGTATAGAAGAAAAGTTCGAAAAAAAACGAAGAAGTAAATTGATTTTGAAAATTGGTCAATCCGAAACGACAGTTATACGTTATGTAGATGTAGCAGGAGAAGCAGAGGTATAAAGTTGAAGTTATCATAGTGGAGAAAATAAATATTATTAGACTCTATATATGTAGATACATGGGGCAAAGTAACGTTAGGTTTGATCTTGCCAAAGGTTTAGGTCTCGAAGCAACCTGAGAACTTATCTGCTCTTTGCAGACAAGTTTGGATATCAGATGGAGAAACGGATTCCTTTCCGAAGAGTTTGTGTCTGTGTGGATCCCTTTCCGAAGAGTTTGTGTCTCTTGCTTTTCCTGGCAGAGTCGGCAAAGATCTGAAGGAGTTTTGCCCATTTAGTTGAACGAACAGTGTCCGGTTAAAAAATTAGGAGCTTTGTATAGTTTTTATGAAAAGATAGAAGCTGCCCCCCCCCCTTACTCGTTTTTTGTTCGAGAAATCAATGAATTTCTTAGTTTGGCGAATGCCTAGGGTAGAGTTTTATTAAGAGAGCAGCTCTTGTTGCTCCCAAGCTTTAATCTGACGTAGCTTAGAGACAAGCCACAGCAAGGTAAGTTGATGAACATCTAGTGAGTTCATTCCCAATCTCATTACATTCGGCTCCCCTACGACCAGGAACCCATATTAGGGTGATATTGTTATAAGCAGCTAGCTGCTTTAAGGTGTTTAGGCAGTTTCAGGCAAACTTAGATCTAAAATCGAACAAATGAAAGGCTTTTATTGCCGTTTAACTATCAAAAAGAATGAATGTTGATTCTTGCGGCAGCTTTTTTCACTCTAATGTGAAGTGGGAGAAGTTTCAATACAGCTTCTAGCACCGCTGTTGGGCAAGAGCCAATGGCGGCTGTAATACCAATGCATGTCAGTCTTGTTGTACTACAATTTGAGTTGAGATTTATTCAACCTTACCCCACCAAACTAGTAAAGCATACGTAAACCCCATTTCCTTCCAAGCAGTTACGAGCACGACCAGATAATGGATGTAGCTTTGTTGACCATTTTATCAAGATGTTTATTTCAAGTAAGTTTATGATCGGGAATTATTCCCAACATGTGACTTCTTTGGAAAAAGGGATTTACGGTTTAGTATCGGACATGAGAAGTCTGTTTTTCTCTTTTTAGTAAAGGGAACGATGATCGTTTTGTTCATATTTATATATTATTTCGATCTGGCATCAGTCCCACATTTTGTCAAAGGCGCTTTGCATTGACTTTACGCCATGGTCTTGGGATATGACCAAATTCGTAGCTGGATCTGAAGAGTGCAGTTAGGATAGGAATTAGAAATTCCATTCCATGTTGCACCAAGGCAGGGAATATGCAATCCCCTCCAGAAGATTTGTACGCCTTTTGAGTAGAAATAGCCCATTTGATTGTACCAGAAGCAAACATACGTCCAGATAGACTTTTTGATCTTCGATTAGGATAAGATAGGTTATTGCCATCTGGGAATGAGATTGTAAAAGTAAACCTAGGGTTTCACTGAAGTTGTTAGTAAATTTACTGTCAGATTTTTTTAGGAGACCTGTTCCTTTGATGTCGTTTTTGGGCCGTCTACGTTCTTGCTGTAGTGGCAAGATCCTCAATATTTTCTCATATCTTTCTTTTTGGTTTCCAATATTCGCTCATTCTTTGGTTTTTTTGAATAGGTTAAAAAGTTTCCTAGTTGTTGTTTTGAGAGCGTTAATCTCTTTGCTCCATCATGGTATGTCGCTGTTTCATATGCTGATGTGATTATTATTTATTGTAGTACAATAGCTTTTTTGTCGTGTCAATGGTGAGTGACAGAGAGTTGATAGAGCATCTGAGCAGCTCTGTGTAGAGACTTCAATCAATGTGCTTAAGAATCCTATTTATGGATAGTTGGTATCTGGTAGCCTCAAGGTCGAACTTTATATAAAGATGATCTGAGAGGAAAGCTTCATTTGAAACGTGGCAATTGAGAATTTGAGTGCAGGTAAGTGGACTGGCTAATGATAAGTTAAGGACTTCCTGCCTGAGAGAGTTGACAAATTTGGGTTCGTTTCCCCTATCTACTATTTCTAGGTAAAAAGTTTAAAAGGGACTCACCTCTTTTGTTTGTATTTGTGCTTCACCAGTTCAAATGGAGAGCAATAGCGTCGCAGCATATGATGAGCTGGATGTTTTTTTTCCGACAGGAAACCACGAGTCTGATGAACTCCTCTGGTGGGGCTGAAGGATGGTCTCCTTGAAAGTACGCTGACGCAAAGACTGGGGGCTAGTACAGCTGTTAGGTCCCTGCTGATGACTTCTATGATAGGGAGACAATTTAAATGAACAGAACTGAATTAGCATTGCAATTCATAAATTGACTTATGTGATTTATTGCTGAGTCCTTTGATTGAGATTAGAGGCGTAAGGGTCCTTGTCGGCTTTAGAATGATGCCAGTTTATCTGATGATGCAAGTTTTAGGCATTAGGACTTAGAGATAGAGGTAAGTTCCTTAGGAGCCTTTGTTGGCTTCAGACGGAGGTTACTGGGTTTGTTGACAGGGCGTTTGTGAAGAGAGGGTGGTTTCGAGGAAGAGCTAGCCTCAGAGACAGGTCAGAGGATCCGAGAGGAGGAGCTATGCCCTTCATAGGGGAGCCACTACTCTCTCCAGTCTCTTCTGTGGTGAATGAGGATACCTTGACAGGTTTTTTGTAATTGACTCTTTGATGAGCACATAGTAGAACATCAGCGAAATGAAACCCGACTTTGAAACCCTGCTTTTAGAATCTCTCAAAGGATTTGTGATCTATTGAGAGAGTGATGGAGTTGCCTTTTTATCTCGACAGACGATTCTCCATTGGTCAACGAGAACGCCGGCATTCTGCGCTTTGAGCGCCTTAAGGAATTTCTCGTTGTCGAAGTGGAGGCTACTAGGAAATTGTCCCACGAGAATTTGAAGAAATTTCTTTATCTATTCCTCGTCTAAATCAGTCCGCCTTAGCTTGGTCTTTATAATTGAAGACAAGCCTTTCAAGTCTGAAGGTGGTCCCATGAAATTTGGGTTTCATTGATTTGTCCGCTTGAGAGAGGATTAGTTCCGTCATTTGAGGGGTTGTCAGAAGAGTATCAGGAAAGTTTGGGCTAGAATACCTTCTTTAAAGTAGATTCTCTGATGGGTGGAGGTGGTTGAAGTTGAGTCGCTGGAAGTTGACGCTGAGCCTTAATATTGTGAAAGCTTTCTTTTTATTATTGTGAGGATCCGAGAAGGAGAGGTCAGAGCGATTTCTCTTGTTCCTCTTTCTTGAGTTTGGATCAATTTTTTACGTTTGCGACCGGATCCGCTTAGGCGATCACGCATTACCGTTATTTGTTCGGGTTGAGCGGATCCTTCTCTCTCACTATTCTTCGAGTGAGTCTACAGAGACGAAGTCGGTATTGTCACTGAGGGGAGCCAAAGTGTCAATGTCGATTTCAGTCTCCATAGGGGTGGATGCAATTAGAGCAGCATAACTCTATTTGTTTTATTTTTTTCTTTTTCAACTCTGATACTTATTTAGATGTTTGTATGTATATTTCTATAGAATTACATTAGTAGAGATATGTACGAGCATATTGAATGCACAGGAGGGAGCAGGGATGCCGTCAAGTCCTATACAACCTTGTTGCCTTTGAGTGCCTTGATGGCGATAGTTACCTCTACTTTAGATGGAGTTGTAGTGAGTCGAAGAGGTCAATCGGATTTGGGGCACACCACCAGCGAGCACACGGTTTTAAACCGTGTCGAAATGTATACCTTCTTGCTTTGTTTGTTCAAATGCTATTTCTTCTAGTTTTCCATCAATACTTCGTATATTTCCTCCTGTTTTTATGCTCAGTGAGGTAGTCATTGAACATGCTCGTCTCGGAGTGTATATATCGTTATGCATTGCAGTTATTGCTGCCCATTGGTTGTGCATAAGGTACTGCTTGTGAACGTAATACACTTTCGATGGATTTGGAGATCTCGCTTGATACAGTCTATTCAGCGATCTAAAAAATGCCTGCTTCTGCACTTCTTTGCGCTTTAGTCTTCGTTTCTGCTCTTCGTCGATATCTTTCGAGTACGTAGTTGTGTTTCTTTCAATTTATTGTTATTTGACTGTAGTGATTTCTTGTTTTGCTTCTGTTCTTCTTTGGTGTTATCTGATGGGCTTCTTGGTTTTGGTTTTGAAGCCACTTCTTCAGCCTTCTATTTTTCGTCTTCACGTCCAATCTCGTCTCTAATTTCTTCCGTACCGCTATTACGATTGTTTCCACTTGCTCGTAATACTTCGACTTTATGTATGAGTGATTTTTATCATAGTCCTCCTGTCCAAATATTTCCTCATCTCCCTTTTTGAACTCTTCCCAGTGTAAGCTAAGTTCACTCAATTGTTCCTGTACCAACTCTTTGGTTCTCCGTATCTTCGACTCCCTGTGAATTTCTCCGATATCTTCTCTTTCCACTCTATAGTAATCCCTCTCTCATGTTAAGTCGCTCGTTAAGCTAGCTTCCGTTCTGTATCTGCTTCCTCTCGTAGCTGGTCTTGGCCTTATATGTATCCGCTGCACGCTTTTTTTCTCGTAGCTCGTAGTTTTTCAGCTTTCAATAGGTTTCTATTGCTCGAAGGACCAAATAAATGTTAACCACAACAATTTACAACTTGAGGATGAGAAGATGGTAGAAAAGGATAACAATCAGCAAAACAAATATCTGCACCTTCAACTAAAGGCTGAAAACTCACAACCTGAACACAATAAGCAAAAATGTCGGCTAACATACCTCAGATACCATCTATCGAGGAATTAATAGAGCGACAGCAAAATAGGAAACAGAAATAAAGTGGAAATTAAAGAGAAATTGCTATTTATCTGTGAATAATACCTCGAAAATGCGTTCCGTTTAGACGTCTTTTGAGAACTTCAATTGTTAATAACTTTGTTAACAAAAGTTTCCTCGCAAAAAAAATATTATTTTCGTGTTTAAGAGGCCATTTCACATATAAAAACATCTTTTTCAAGTTTTTTCCTAATAGGCCATAATGGAAAGCGGTCCCGAGTTCTCCATCGTCATCTTGCACAGTCGGACGAGTTTGGCAGGAATGCCAAAATTAGACATGGCTCTGTACAGCTCATCTCTATATACGCTAATATATATATATGTATGTATATATTGGCGCTAGCAGCCCAATGCAGGACCTGGCCTAATTTCTCGCAGCCACTCGTGCTGTGCTCCTCACGAATGGTTGAGACCTACAGTTGTATACCGTTTCCGAAACGCAATTTTTTCGATTGAGAGAAGTTTCTCATGACAGTTTTGCTATCGGATGTTTGTCAGATGATCGCGACAGGTTTCTATTTTTGAGTTCTCTTGGATTCAAACCTTAAATCTCTCGCTCAGTGATCGCACACTTAACCACTTGAGCATAGGCGCCCACGCTATCATAGGCAACTTTAAAATCGATCAACAGGTGATGGGTATTGGAATTCCTGGACTTTTTCCAAGATGTACCATAATGTGAAAATTTGATAGATGATAGACTTTCGCACTGACAAAGACCTATGTATCATCAGGTTGTTGACGATTGGTTTTAAGCACTTACATAATACGGTAGTATGTGGATCATACTAATCCACATTATTTGTCATAATGCTTCGAGTGCGTATTGATAAGTGTAATTTTCTAAATTTTTTAAAATGTAAAAGCATTAACTATTTTTTTTTTTTAAATTAATCAGATTTTAAAAGTTTGAGAAAAAAATAGTTTGAAAAGGATGACGATCCACCATTTGTCTTTCCTCTGTTCCTCTTCCACCTTTTCCTAACGCCCGTGCCCTGAAACAGTTTAAGGATATTCATATCACCTTCGGCGCGCGCAGATTATAAAAAAAAAAAAATTGCGATCCCCACTTAGCTTCTTCTGGGTTTCTGTAAACGAAATATTACACATACTACCATAAGATAACGACCATGTGCCATCCTTATGTTTGCTCCTCACCTGGGAAATAACATCGCAAACATCGACTGGTCACCATTTTATCAATTTGTTAGGAGGTTTTTTGTCTTTCAGTTAATAGTCAAGTGACTTTGTGGCAGCTTTAATGCTCAGACATAGTGCCACCTAGACGATTTGCTTTGCAAAAATCCATAAAGCTTTCTCTATTGGCATAGCGGTCGCCACGGACGTGACGTGTCATGTTCCAGCGCTTCGTTGTCGCTGCCTCCGTTTGCAATGAAGTGACCCACACAATTCTTCATCCTTAGTCGACAACTCGGCCTTGGCGTACACTTTATGTTAGCAACACACTCACTCTACATTTACGCCCACTTCCGAGTAGCTTGCCAGAATAGTAGTACGCGTTAAAGGTGTGTAGTCTCCCCCAACTAATCATCTTACTTAGACCTAAGATGTTAAAGGTGAATCGCATAAACTCTCTCGGTCAAGTTGAAGGAATCTGCCATTTTGGAGTCCCAGAATCAACGACCGCCTTCATATTTCAGAAACTAATCTAAAACCGGATACCATGGCCAAAAGTCGTCAACGTGTGATCATTTCTTATCCGAAACGTTGTCTAGAGTTCAAAGACACATTGCTTTTCGGAGACGTAGGATATCATTCTTTTCTTCCGAGACTGGTATCCATTTTGCTAATAATTATAGCACTTGCAATTTCAGCTTACACATACATACCTACATATATGGTTTAATCCCTCTGACAACAAATATCAATTTTTCAGTCGTCCTTTCATAGAACATTAACAGTTACATCCCGATACCTGAAGCTACATAAATTATCTGCTTAAATCTAGTTAAATATATTCCACCCCTCCTCCACTGTCTGTAGTTGAAAGCATTTCATTATGACAACAGTGCAATGAATTTCAATTAATTCTGACTTCAACGAATGGTTGACACATTACTCAACGCTTTTAAATAAATCTCTGTCAAGGCGCCAGGTAATGACATTTCTCTACTATATCTGAGTATAATCTGCACTTATCCAGGACAATCACAGAATATTGAATTCTTTGGCAAAAATTAAAGGATTTACTTACAATGTGAAAAAACAAAAACCACACGCATCCATTTAATTGCCAACCAACTTTGCTTTATGATACTCTACATGAAATCTTTCCGTGTTATCCATAAAATGATTGATTATTATTATTTGTTTGAAATGCCAATTATATTCATATTCCACATGAGACCAATTTCCGTAGAGATTGAAAAACATTTCGTTGAAAATAATTGAAATCTCTTCCTCCATGTCGGGTTACATACTTCACAGAGAGTATGACTTCAAAAGTTTTCAGGTTCCCTTCTACTTCGGGTGTTGTACAAAAAAAAAAACAAATAAAAAGAAGACAACTGCTCCAGAATATGATGCTGTATGTCGGTCTGTCTGCTTTATGATAAATTCCCATTTACTCTAAAAAATTTACTCATTTCTGCCTCAAAAAATCCTTAGAAGACTACGCAAACAACACTGAAAAGTGTGACAGCTGAAGAAAGGAGCCATTCCAAGTAATTTCATATTCCACATCTGCGTGTGTATGTACACATTTTGAAACATATTTAACGTTTACACAAACAATGAGATGTGTAATACAAATATCAATAATCATAACGATGAGTGCGAACCGATGACAATAGCGATGGCGAGGATTGCCAGAGAAACAAGGACACACACTTTGCTCTTGCTCTGCTTAAAGCAATGAAAAGTGAACACAGCATGGAGTGATGAACGCGTTTACAACTGCAGGATACTACCGTTCTTTACTGTTAGTCCTCCATTTTTTTTTTTTTTTTTTTGTATTTCAATTATCAAGGACTCGGCGTCATTTGATATTTATGTTGGTGCTTACGAATATATGCATATGTGGAAGCTTTGACTGGATATTTTTATTAAAAGGACATTTTTCGCACTTATGAAGAAACACAAAAAAAAAAAACAATCAGCAAACACGAAGGAAGGAGAACTACTCGTAATTGTAAAGGAAATTTTCCAATGTCATTGGGAGACCAGAAATTTTCCATCTTTCTGTATTCTTCATCTCTTGTGATGTGCCTCTTTTGAGAGCTTTTCGTATACAACCACACACACAGCACGTTTCGAAAGAGTGTAGTTAATTTATTGAGGTTCTATGCACCGTTAAATAAGATGTTTTCACCTGTCAGGACAGTGGAGTACTTTACTTTACTTGGAGTTGTTTTTTTTTTTTTTTTTTCCCGAAATTGAGTTCGTATTTATAAAAATGGGATTTAGTGAATTTGTAAATTCTTCATGTTAATTTATGTACGGTGACGTTTATGCGACAGGGACCCAACCCAGCAGAGTTTTTATCACGTGCTCTATGAAGAGCAATAAATATATTACCTGGTGTCGGAAATTATATCACAACACCACCGTCGACAATTTCATTAATGGGACTAAGAGAATGTTTTATAACCCTAATTTAGCCCAGCTTATGAGACTTTCTTTAAAATAAGAAATAGCTTTGTTATTTTGATAAGTTATTACTGAAATTAAAAGAGTGCAGGTAGTCTATCAAAAAAGATATATGGCTACAACTTGTAGACAAATTTTAGGAAGAAATTTCGAAGGAAGAAAAGATATACCATTTTTTCTCTCTCCATCAATGAGTTAATAAACTTTAAATAGTGAAGCAGGATATTTAAAAAATAAAATAAAAAATTTAAATATCGATAGCGAAATTGTTGAAGCTGTGTCCGTTCGTCTATCCATCTTTACGAGTTTGTAAAGCTTTCTGAGCCCCAAAACGTGATACACTCTTTGGGTCTTTTGATAGTATAGGGTCATCCAACAAGAAGTGTCATTTTAAATTTCGCGTCATTGTCGAACTGTTAACAACTACCATTGTGATAACTTTTGATAAGTAAACACTAGGAGGTTATTAAATATGGATCGATACACACTCGCGCAATGTGTTGAAATAGTGAAAATGCACTAGAAAACGGTGAAAACATCGCGGAAACGTTTCGTAAAGCTCACACTGTTTTTGGTCATCATCAAGCGCTTTCTCGCACAGCTATAGTGAATTTAATCGATAAATTTGAACGTCTCGGACAGGTTAGTGATATTAAGAGTCCAACTCGTTCCAACTCGTATTCGTCTGAAAAGGTCAGTTGAAACCATTGCAGCCGTAGCTGAGAGTGTGACTGAAAAGCCAGGTGTGTCCATTTCGAGACGATCGCAGGAATTGGGCCTATCCGCAACCACTTTGCACCGCCTTTTACACAAAGATCTTGGCCTTCGTACTTTCGCTGATTGGGTGCTGGAAATTAATGAACAAGATCATGATTTTTTACACTAAATTATTCTATACGCATTTCCATTTGTCTGGGTACGTAAACAAACAAAACATCTGGGGCTACGAAAACCCAAGAGAACTAGTGGAACAACCTCTCCATGTACAACGAGTAACAGTTTGGTCCATTTTTTCGGTTGGCGGGTCATTGGGCCATATTTTTTTCAAAAATGATGCTGGTGCGACCGTGTCAGTGAATGATTGCATTACCGAACGATGTTGACTAACTTTTTATTACCTGACATTGATGCTATGGACGTGGACGATGTTTATTTTCAGCAGGACGGCGCTACATGCAGTTAACGGCGATAAAATAGACTTGGCTATAAACACCTTTGAACCATACAAATCGGAGTGCTGGATGGAATAATACAGTGGGAAAATCTATGCTGTACAAAGACTACCTTGCAGCATTTCTTGTTATTAAAGACGCTTTCAACAATGTAAAGACAGCAGCGGTCAACGGATGTATTGTAAAAATGTTAAAAAGCCGCATTCTCATTTCAAAACTAGGAGACTATAAAAAAGCAATATCGACGAGAAGCAGCGCCCCGAGGGAGGCGTACTATCTCCTCTCCTCTGGCTACTAGTCGCAGATGAAATTCTAGTAAAATTAGAAAAAACCGGAGTTAAATCAGTCACCTAAGCAGTCCTAATGTTGTACTGGAAATTCCACTGCGTCATCAGTGAAGTACTACAAATTGCCCTAAACGAGCTTAACGGGTGGGCAGAAGATTGTGATTTAGGAGTAAATCCGTCAAAATCTGAGTTGGTTCTCTTTACAAAGAAACAAATTTATGCCAGACCTCGCGCAGCCGACACTGAGGGATTCAATTCTTTCTCTGTTCAAAAATTCCAAATATTTGGGTCTGATCCTAAGCAGTAAACTGAGCGCTCTACATCTGCAACATAATTTGCGGAAAAAATTGGGTCCGCCCCCTAAGATTATGTACTGGCTATATCATCAATCAATGCGTTTGATGGAATACAATGAGCAAAGTAAAAATACGCTACTAACTAACATACAAAGAGCAGCCAGCCTTAATATAACAGCAGCCCTATGGACTAGAAACCATGCTAAACCTACTACCACTAAATCTTGAGAAATTCGACATCTCGACTACCAAATTAATACAGTATCTTCCAAGCACAAGGCTGCCCAAAAGGCGTTGGACTGGACATATCATGATGATATCTCCATCTACGTCGGCAACCAAACAGCCATTAGGCGAAAATAGTCGGGTGTGAAAACATCGAGGCGGGTGTGAAAACATTCAAATCTGCAGCAACACAAAGGCCCTGTGGCCTAAAATAGATAGAAACAGATCAAGAGGCTCAATATCTATAAACAGATCATCGACTCCTCTAGCGTCAAGGATGATGACGGGATTTAGGGCATATGCGAATCACAAATGGAGAACATATATACAGAGGCTGCGGGGACTATGCCAATGCCCCAGCCTAAACTTCTTCTTTGAAGACTTACGTGAGCTAGCAAACATATCTCTGAAAGCAATCCTAAAGTTTTGCGTCTATTCAGAATGGGAAAAGTTACTATTCAAGGCAGACAATCATTCTCCAACCACATCCTAGAGAAGTTGTGCCCAAATTTCATTAGTTTCAGTTGATATAACCGTAGCACTTGTAAAAGAGAAGATTATAAAACTCAAGTACGGATACTCTCCTGGTCATGATGGTATGCCCGCCATAGTTTTGAAAAAATTTATAAGCTACTTGACTCAACCCCTAATGGTTCTCTTCCAACTTTCTATCTCTCAGGGAGTTTCCCCATACTTTGGAAGAACTCTTATATAATTTTCATTCACAAAAAAGATCCTTACAATGAAATGTCCAACTACTGGCCCATCGCTAAGCTCTCTTGCATACCAAACCTCTTCGAAATCATTGTTTATGACATGGCATTGTTTATGGAGGATGGCAAAGAAGTTGATGTAATTACCACTTAAAGTAAAGCCTTCGACAAATTTTCACACGAAATCAGCCTTCTCAAACTCAAAGCTCTTGGTTTTCATTCGGGGTTTATTGCGTGGATCCATACCTACCTTGAAGAATGGAAATACAAAGTACTCTTTAGATCTTCTGTATCAGATCCCATTAAAGGCACCTCCAGAGTCCCTTAGTTCTCTGATATTCAAAAGTGTCAACAAATGCCAAGCTATCACTTATTCACGAAAATGTCTTCCACCAGTCCCTAGATCCTATTTCATCTGTGACAAGCCTGTCCGCCCCGTCACTATCTCGCGTGATTTGAGTGCCACTTGCGACAGAGAACTTATTTTTCGTTGCTTACTGATAACATTATTAGCAGAGCCAACTCTGAACTCGACTTCATGAAACATTGGTCCAAGGAGTTCTCTAACTCATATGTCACGAAATCCCTTCACTTTACCTTAGTCTGGTCTGGTCTGGTCACCCTATTAAGATACCCATTCCCTTCGGATAGAGGCTTTCCAATGCAGGTTCATTTGTTTTGCTTTACGCGGATTTGCTTTGCTCAATAGATATAACTTACCCCTCTAAATTATATCTATCTCTTGAAGAACGCCGAGAGGTTGCTGTAAATCAGCTATTAGCAGGAAACAAAACAGGTCTGTATCTCTCTTCTTTTTTTTTCTTTTCCCAAACTTTTAAGGCTCTAAATTACTAAGGATTAAAGATGGTAGCAGATGACATAGCAATCCTGGCAATGAATTTATCAACAACCAGCGGTATTATGGAATCTGCACTGAAAGACCTTTCCTCATGGGCGGAACCAAATGTATTGCAAGTCAAGGCAGATAAGACTGAACTGGTCCTATTCACCAGAAGAAAGAACATATATAATTTCAACCTACCAAAACATCTCTCCAAAGAAGCTAAATATCTTGGAACCATTCTGGACTCAAAGCTTACTGTATGGTGGAATGCAATGGAAAAAAAGCTGCCATCTTAACAACCTCACTAAGGTACAGAGATTAGCATATATAGGAGTAACAGGAGCACTGAGATCAACACCACAAGCAGGCTTTGACATAATACTTCACCTTCTTCCCTTGCAGGAGTACATAAAAGGCCTGGCAGGCAAAAGCGCAATTCGTCTTAAGGCGTCCGGTCTTTGGAAGCAAAGTTCCTACGGTAACGCATCTATACTACATAGTTATGGAATTGTTAACCCCAGGAAAAACTCAGACTATGTTATTCCATATCAGTATTTCAATAAAAACTATCCCACGCTTATTCCCAAAAGACAAGAATGGGAAACATTGATGAATGAACAGGACATCTAGATCTACACTGATGGGTCTAAAATGGAAATAGGAACTGTAGCAGAACTATTCTGCGTGCCATTACACATTAAAGACTCATACAAACTATCAGATGTATGCAGTGTCTTGCAAGCTGAAATCTTTGCCATTCATAGAGCAGCATTGACAATCCTAACAAACAAAGTAAATCCATCTCAGATCACAATTTTTGTGGACAGTTAGGCAGCAATCAAGGCACTGAACAGTGAAACAATAAGATCTACGACAGTATGTAAATGTGGTAAAACCCTGAACAAACTTAACAACATCCACGTAATCAATCTCTGCTGGGTTCCAGGACATTGTGATATAGAGGGGAATGAGATAGAAGATGAGCTAGCCAGAAAAGGATCACAACTAGGTACAGAGCATATATACACACCAAATAGACATCCCTATTGGTGTAATGAAAGAGAAAATAAATCTTAGGACCAGGGAACGCACCAACACTGCTTGGTTACCAAGAGGGCAGCCTAGAGGGCAGGAAATAGAAACCATCAAACACTTACTCTGCGACTGCCCTAATCTCCACAACCGCCCCATCCTCGATATGGGAAACAGACTCTTCGGAGAACTGAGTGAGTTGGCACATGTTTCGTTGATGGACTTAACGAGATTCATAAAGAGCACATGCTGGTTCGAGTAAGAACCACTTAACTAGAAACAGTATCAAAACAATCAAGGGATATTACAATGGACCAATAGGCCCCCGTGTAAGCTCTCTCTCAACCTAGCCTAACCTAACAACCACTACACCAAAAAAGGTAGTACAACTGTTCAAAAAACGGCGTCTGAGTGCTACAGTTTTGGTGAAAAAAATTCTAATTCAAGACAATTGATGACGAGGTTGAATTTATTACGGTTCCAACGAGTTACCAGAAATATCATATAATATGCCATAAACTGTCAACATTTAAATATCCTCATGCAGATACATTAATAAACAAACATCAGCACTTTGAAACTTTTCCCTTAATTCAATCCAAGTAATTAACTAGAAGAGAACATAACACATCCAAGTCCAATGTTAGCTGCTAATGTTACGCTCTTTGACCTCAGAAAATTATCCTGTCAATGTTAATTATATGTCGTTTGCTTGTGTGTGAGAGAACGTGCTTGCATAAAACTGGTGTCATGTTCTAATTTGCATGCACTAATGCCGCATAGTCTGTATACTCGTACACATATTCAGCCATTTACCACAATCTCCTCCTGATCATTTTCCACCCTCTCACACAGGGATGTGTTTGAAAAGGCTCAGTGTCCAACTGGGGTAAAGACTTTTATCCTCCGTATTTATTGCTAGCAAAAAAAGGGATGATGGCCAACAGATGGGTCTCCTTACCAAAGGAAGAGAAAGAAAATTAAAATTAAATTATTTGTTATTTTACCCCGCTCTAAGGCGAACTGAGGAAACAAAATAATTAGTTTTCATGATTTTTACAGGACAGGAAAGTTACACTATCCAACGGATGTCTGTGGACCATTGTTTGAGGAGGAATTGGAATTCTGGGGACTGGATTCAAATCAGGTAGAACCATGCTGTTGGTCAACATATAGTATACATCGAGATACACAAGTAAGTCAAGGCGTCGAATTCAAAGTAATTTGAAGTTTCTAAGTCTTTTTTGCTTTTCCCTGGTAGAATACTTTAGCAATTTTAGATAAATTAGATATTGAAAATGAAAAACCATCGGAGGAACAAATTGCACGACTTTTTGGTTTCGAAGAAGCCCTCAGTAATGGCGAACTGAATTGCTGGCAACGAATCAAGCCGAAGGTGTGGGCTCTGTTCGATGAGCCATCAAGTTCAACTGCAGCAAAGGTAAGTCTTTACCCCTCAGGACTGTTCATGGTTACACTCTTTGTGCTATTTCAGATTGTAGCTAGCATGTCGGTATTCTTCATATTCGTTTCTGTGATATCATTCTGCTTGAAAACACATCCGGGGTTTCGGGTTGACTTCCCAGATGAGCCATCTCTACCATCTGCGTCATCGATACCTCTAGCGACCACATCCAATTTACCTTCAGCACATCCAGCATTCAATACGACATTCGCTAATAGTTTAGTAATTGCGAATAATACTAGAAAAACGGACTTCACTGCCGGCAACATTAGCAGCGTTTTCGATTCGTCCAATCTCACGTATAAAAGTTCCAATCGAAAGCGTTTAAAACGTTCCATTCTCAATGGCAGTGACTTGAATCAGTTTTTTGAACAGAAAATTCTGGGTGGTACCCGCCACCATCATGGATGGCATGAGTCATATGGCCAACCGCATGGAGCCTTCTTTTACGTGGAATTGGTGTGTAACGTTTGGTTTTTCATTGAGGTTATCATAAGACTAATTGTAAGTAAAAAGTTGATAGTGGTGGAAATTTCTAACATAAATGTCCTCAGGTTTCACCGAATATCTGGCAGTTCATAAAGTCGCCGGTGAATATAATCGATTTTACTGCTACCTTGAGTTTCTATACGGACGTCATGCAGAGAATGGGCGAGCATACAGGACTTCTGGAGGCATTTTCAATAGTGAGGATTATGAGACTTTTCAAGTTGACCAGACATTCACCGGGCTTGAGAATATTAATACACACATTTAAAGCGTCGGCAAAAGAACTTACGTTACTTGTGTTCTTTTTAGTGCTCGGCATTGTTTTCTTCGCCAGCTTGGCCTACTACGCGGAGAAGTTGCAGGTAGAAATACAAGCGGGTTTTTCTTTATTTATTTTTATTTATTTTTTGTGTAAACACTTCTATATTCAACAGGACAACCCAGAAAACCAGTTCAAAAGCATCCCTCTAGGTCTCTGGTGGGCCATCGTCACGATGACAACAGTGGGCTATGGAGATGTGGCGCCTAAAACCTACCCAGGAATGTTTGTAGGCGCTCTGTGCGCCTTAGCCGGTGTATTGACGATAGCACTACCAGTACCTGTCATTGTTAGCAACTTCTCCATGTTCTATTCTCATACTCAGGTTTGTAGAGATCAATGCACCGGAAAGGTACATTATAGTAATACTTACTTTTTTATTTTTATCTAGGCCCGTTCAAAGCTTCCGAAAAAACGCCGCCGTGTACTGCCCGTCGAACAGCCGCGTCGCAAACGTGAACAAGGTCCACCGGCACGTCGGACAAACGCAATTAAGCAACAACATCATGCCCATCAACCGTCTACGGTGGCCACACAGCCTCCCATGTTTAAGGACCCCTTCGGGAGTGCCAAAATAGGTAAAGCTTGTCCCATCTATCCCATCACAGAACTCCAAGAAAACACACACCATATATGAATAGCTAGCCTTAGGAAGATACTACATCTCAATATATATCTATATATCAAATTTCTGTGTATTCTTTTGTCAATGTGAATGCCAAACCTGTCAAATTTTTGTTGATTTTTACAAATCGAACACACCCACGCTATAAAAAACCAAAAAATTAAAAAATAAAACAAATAAATTACAAATCCCACGCGCGCGCGTGCCTAGGCACTGTGAATGGAGTTAATGTTATAGGATTAAGTATTCAAGGGCCATCAGTGCCTCTAGCCGCTGTTTTAAAATCACCAACAGGAATACCGCCGCACTGTAAGTTTTCAATTACCCTCCTTCCTCCACCACCACCATAGTTTTCACAAATCACCACACCAATCCTGCCGTAATCATCACTTACTCCCCCGTCCACCCAAAACCAACCCTGTCGAACAACCAACCATCAACCAATTCAACCACCGCAACCGAAAAAAAAAAGATTGAAGCAAACTAAAATAATTTACATTTTTATTAGTAAATAGATAGAACGCATCTCTTGGCATATTTATTTTAGTTTTTTTCCTTGTAAATACACTTACATATCTATGTGTGGGCCTGGAAATCCCTTCTGGGCCTGCCTGCTTTCTCTTGTGTCCCGTTTTTAAAAACAGGAAAAGCAGAGATCCCCTGAAGACGAGCATCGGGAATTATTTTCTTCTACTTCATTTCGGTTCATTATTCATGGAAGTCATTTCTTTTTGTTGGCGTTGTGCTTCGCCCCTTCACAAAGGACATTTTCCCGTACCTCTTTAAAGTAGAAAAAAAAAAAAAAAACAACAACAACAACAAACCAAAGAAAGTGAATCTTGAAATTATGTAAATAATATTCCCTCTTGGTTGCCCGAATTGATTTGGTAGTCAAAGTGGGGGAACGCCACTGCTCCGATGGTGCTTATGCATGATAATGAATTTTCCAGATGGTTTGCTGACTGCTGCTGCTTCTGCTGTTGTAGAGAAGTTGAGTTAAGTTGAAGTTTTATTGACAATGAAATTTGTTTTGAGGCAATTAAATGGCAAATACATGCATCTTGAAAAGTAAAAAGCGACCAAAAGAGTGTGGGCGGTAGCAAGAGACAAAAGGATACAAGGATACTCAGTGTGTGTGTGTGTGTGTGTGAGAGTGTAGGGTAGGGCATGCACTTGAGAACAATTACTTAGACATTAATGACAATTTGTCGTAATCTCAGTGGTTTCGGAACTGTGAGCAGAGGAGATTTTACATCTTAAATCAAACAAGCAAATGGGTGTAATGAGGAATGACTGAGCAGTAAACATTTTTCTTTGTTGACTAGTTGATTGAATTAAATTGCGACTCATCTCCATGTAGTAAGATCTAATGGTTTTTTTTTTTGAACCTTACTATTCTTTTCGAATTCGTATGTTTAAGGAACTTTAACTGTATGATGTGTTTATTCAAGGATGATATAAATTAATAACATACTTCCCAAATACTGCTTTAATAGAAGCAACATTCAGCGGTCATTCCTCCCAGGGAAAACTGTTAAAAATTCAAGCCCATACCCATTAAAGCATGATATTATCTGGAACACAGATGGATCCAAGTGAGTCAACACATCAAAAAACATACACCAAATAAAACATGCTGCAGACTTCCTATTCTCTCGCTATAACAATTGTTCCTGACCACCTCTAAAGAGAAGAATATACTCTAACAACTCTGATTTTGATGGCACAATGCTTGACCTGCTTAGGCTATTCCGCCTCTACAACATCGTCTAATCCAATTCTTCAAACAATCAGGTCTTTATTTTATTTTCTGACAGGAAGTTCAAAACTTCACTATTTATTTGATTTAAATAATATATACATAAATACTTTACGCTAACAGCCCACGCTGGGCCTGGCCTAGCTTCTTGCAGCCATTCATGCTGTGCGATACACGAATGGTATCCATGGTTATTTTTTCGATTTGAGAGAAACTTCTTATTACAATTTTACTCTCGGATGTTTGTCAGACATTCTCGAGAGGCTGTACCGTGAAAACTTTTTATTTTGTATTTTTTGGGACTGGAACCTTGAGTCTCCCGCTCAGTGATCATGCACTTAACCACTAACTCATGGCACCCACCCTTAAATACTTTATACTACTCCATCTAAAACGTCAAAACCAACCTTGATCGGGACTATTCATAATTTGTCATCAACTTCGCCGCTGGTTTGATAGCAATGTACCCAAAGAAGACGCCTAAGATATGATATTGACTATCAGTGCTTGACCACAGTAATGGTTTTTGGTTTATTTTGGGCAAAGTCTGGTATTACCAGAGAAGAATTGAATAAACTTAATTCAATTTAATTCAACTGTTCAATTCAACTATGCCACAACTTCCTCCTCTACTTGAAGGTCAAAAATTCTTTCTTCTGCGCCTTCAGCTCACGCGTATCTCACAGATTTTGTCTGATGATATTATTGTTCTTATATGGTTCGTTCATCAGCCAACATCGCTTGAAAATTGGGGTGTACGCCTTTTGGAAATAGTGTGTGGATCCGAATGTCAATAGCGACATTTCTATCTTTTCCTTCCTGGTACTTCTAATTTCGCAGAATACGTCTTCACTTTTACCATTTTACTCGGAATGGTTACATTATATAACATCGACAAGTTTCCCCTGATGCTGATGGATCATAGGACGTCTTTAGTCCTTGAACTTGCCATTGAGTATGCAAGTCCTGAGATTTTGGCTTTCACAATGATTTAACTTATTGATCCCTGTGGATTATGCGAATTGACGAGGACACCTGGATTCCGACTCCAGACTGCATATACCAAAAACCTTAATAATATCAGTATCATTAATTCGCAAAGGTTCTCCTTAATCTGATCAAAAACTGTTACTAGGAATGGTGAATCTGGATTACAGAATTATCCTAATACAACGTTTCCACCAAATCAAAATCTAAGATTTCAGTACATTCATCCAAAAAACGTCTGCAAAAACATAGGATTTTTGTCAGTAATCCTTCATCAGTTGTCAGTAATTTAAATCGAACATACCTTCCATCAAGTTTAGCTCGTCAGTTTTGTGCGCTGATAAAAATAAATTGACAGGAGGAAATAAAAGAAAAATATTGTAAAAAGATTATATTTGGGAGACATGTTTTCTCCATATGGGTAGGGTCATATATCCGAAAAGTTCCCACCTGTCAGTTGGGTGCTTCGTCGCTTTTTGGGGTGAAAATGAACCCCCCAGCGGGTACTAGTCCATTTTTTCACCCCTTTCTTCCGAACGCCTCATAAAATATATATAATAAAATTGTGAGAGACAAATATAATGACTATTCAATTTCTCATAAAAAATGTCTGTGGTGTCATCATTTATTTATTACTAGTTTTGTGCAATCAAAGAGCGAATGGGAGGATGATTTTAAGTGCGCCAAGATAAATGCGCGTTCCTTTATGGCTTTTACCTCTTGAACGCCTCTTCCTATGATAAACCGTAAGAACCAGAAATATTGGAACTGTCATGAAGGGCGCACCATTTCCATTTTCAAATAATTTAAAACTCGGTGGAAACACTTCAGTGAGATACTGAATATTTTTTATTCAAAATCCCTTATTCCGGTCCATTGGAAAAATAATATAACAATTTATTCACTACGAACAGAGAAAGAGAGAAAAAGTATTCAAAATTAATTTAATGCCCCGCAAAATGCAATGTTTCGGATCAACGATGAACTATAATGAAATATCCAACTAACAGATCGCTGTTTTACCCCCAAATTTTCATGTCAGTAAATACGAGCGGCGGCTGATAGGTTCATCTCATTAGTGATAGCACTAACTGCGGCACTCTTTAGTAGTATAAATATCACCTCGCTTCAATAATAATCTCATTTTGTTATTATCTGGGTAGGATAGACATCACCATGTCCACCGCGCCGTGATAAAGTACCTCGTGAAAAAAGTTTTCGAAGACAATTCATATACCATGGTCAAAAAATGGACTCGCTTATTTCAACAAGTCGAGAGAGCTGTGAAGACGACCCCCAACCAGGGCGTCCTGTGTCAGTGGTCACTGAAGAAAACGTCGGAAAAGTTGAAAAAGTAGTTCTGGCCGACAGAAGAATACAAATGTGGCAGATAGCGGACGAGTTGCACATCAGCAACTAGTGGATTGGAGAAATTTTGCACGAGCTTTTAAACATGAACAAAATTTGTGTGCGCTGGGTACCGAAAATGCTCACGCCGTTCGACAGGCAATGACGACTCGAATGCTGCAAAGATTTTTTGGAGTTAGCGGGGGACAATCTCGACAAAATTTGCAACCCACCCTACAGTCCAGACTTTACTCCGAGCGAATTTTTCTTTTTTTCAATTTGAAAAAGGAGTTACGAGGCCGGAGATTTGCAGATGAGAATGAGATCAAAACTGCCGAAAGTCATTTTGAAGCCAAAGAAAAAAAATATTTTGTCGATGGTATTAAGGCACTGTATGCCCGATGTGAGAAATGCGTTTCATTCGAGGGAGATTATATTGAGAAATACAATTTTTTAATCGGATCTCTGCTTTCACTTAATGCCTTAGGCCGCGAACTTATCAACCGCCCATAAAAAAAAATACATACATACATTTAAAAAAAAGTGAAAATTGAATTACAGAAGAAACGTTGAAATTCTCTTAGAAGTGGTTAATTTTCATTTCTTAAAAATACATGTCGCTTTCTAAAAATAAGTAAATTGTGTAGTAGGCTTGATAGATAGCACTGTTTTGTAGACTCAGTTTTGAAGTATTTGCAGATTCGATCTCAAGACAGCTTTGCATTTTTATGGCCACATGTTAACACACACCTTTAGAATAGTAAAAATGATAAGCTAAAGTATTCTTCTTATCACACTTACTACCATGCTCGTTTTTCAAGGATCTCTCAACTTAGCTTAGCAACTCTATCATGGATTTTGAGCACTTATTTTTTTATCTAACAGAAAATGCAACACAAATGTTTTTTTTTTTTTAATGCCGATAGTGTACAAATTTATTGAAAACTGGTTTAGCTATATCATTACTATTCCACACTTTGTGAAGTTTATTAATTTTTGTAAACAAGATTTCTTAAAAATGTATTTTATTCACATGCATGCAATAGGACTGCATATCATTTTTAATATTTGCATTCATTTTTAACACTCAGTACACGAGAAATTTATAAATTAATGTAAATAAAATCTACCGTATTTCATTGGATCAATTTTGAAATTTATTCGCATAATTATTGACAACTTTTGTATACGAAAACAAAATCCAGGAATGCAAAGTTTTTATTAATAATATTCATCCTTATGTCGATGAATTTGAAAGCATGAATCATATATAAGCCCTCCTCCACATTCACCATGCAGTGTGATGTATACGAATAATTTATTTAAAAAAAAATGAATTAAAATCTGTTCATCCTTTCCTCAAATAAAATTTGAAACTTTTCACACTGCATCCCCCATTGCATACATGTGAACCACACACAGTCGCCTTTACCACCTACTACTAACCTGTCACTTGAAAAAAAAAATAAAACTACATAGTTAGATCAAATAAACTCTACACCTTTAATTGAAACTGATTTTTCCTGGTGTTTTCCATCACATCACTTTCTCTCTCTCTTTCTCTCTCTCTCTCTTTTTCTTCAATTCCCTGGTTGGAATTTTTGCTTTGGTTAATTTATTTTCACAGCTGACTACTTGAGTGTACCACCAGTGCAGAGCCTTCAACCCCGGGCTGCAACAACCGGACACGACTTTATGCTGCCGCTGCAACCGAAGTTGCTAGCACCCTTGGGTAAGATGTATTTTCCAATTTAAAAATAAAGTTTGCTTTTTAGTAGGTGGGGTAAATTTAATATATGAAATATATGGTAAGTGACTGTGTATCTGGGTTGTCTTTTTTTATTTTTAGTCGCCTTACTTTTGGCAGCGCATGGTATGAACGTCATACCTACACATATTCGTATGCATTGAAAAAGTTTTCGTTTTTGCATTTTATGATATGATTTAATGATATGATACTATTACAGGGTGTTTCGAATATCACCACATAAAATGACTGAAAATATTAAGGACCATTTTAAGGATTTATCCACTTCAAAAAATACAGATTCCCATAATTCCATACTATTCAAAAGTGTCTTCTTAACTGTTGGGAACTATCGAAGTTAGTAACTGAATGATTTCGTTCATTGAGAAAGGGGGAAATAAATAAAACAAGATCCGTAAGCAGATCAATTTTCATGATATTCGTACTCAAGAACGATTTCCACTAACTTTCGGGTAAAGTTGGATATTTAGGAGGATTACGTGTATATGTATTTGTGTGATTTTCAAAATTTTTTAAAAATTCCTAGAAACTCTCTTCCTATAAATTCACAAAACCTAAAACTTCAATCGAGAAAATTGTTCTCGTAGGATGTACCATTTTCAACATATTCGTACTAAGAAACGACTTCCACTATTAAATAACTTCTGAAAGATTGTGTACCTACAATTTTGGAAAATTTAGAAAAATTTGGCATTTTACCTTTTAATTAATTCTCATAGGATGCACCGTCTTCGAGATGTTCATAATCGAAAACGATTTCCACGATTAACTTCAGAGTAAAGTCGGATTCTGCGCTTATAATTTTGGAAAAAAATTTTCTCACTCAACATTCATTTTGTGGGGAATTTCAAAACCTAAAATTCCGTTAGTAATAATTTTTTGTTTTTACGGCACAAGATTTTCATTAACTTCAGAGTAAGATCGGACACTTTGGAATATTGCGAATCTACTCAGCTCATTCAATGGTAATGAATGAAAATAGTAATGAACAAATTTTAATCGAATCGAATCGAATGAATTAATATTTCGATACTATCGAATAAGTCAATAGTTTTCATTCAATAGTTATCATCACTATTCTCTACACGGTGTTATGCGCAAAAAAAATTAAACGAGAAAAAATTAAATGATAAATTACATAATATACAAAACTAACAAATGTTACCTTAGCAAAAGTAAATTATCTCTAACAAAATAGATGATAAAATAGTGGAATGTAATGAAGTAGGGAGAAACCAATGACACTAAAAGAGCAATGATACCAAACCATATTGTAATATCTTATGAGGGCTTTTTTTTGTATAAATCTTATCGCCACTAGTATACACACTTATAAGAAAACATTACTAATATTTCCAAAAATGGTACTACATTTTTTCGAATATAAATGATTCTCAGATGAGACTACCTTCTTTGTTTTTATTGGAAAAGTAAATCGGAGAGCAAATATTGTTTACACTTCTGAAATGATCCCCGTTTATCTGAAGGATAGATGCTTTGGATAAACGGGTAAGTATAATCAAACCGACTTGACAGACGTAACATTTTGACTTAAATTTCTTACTATGGTCTGGAAATAATAGAAAACATTTTTCTCAAACACCCTGTCCCTCCCAGTTTTAAGTGCAGGCACGTCACCGAAAATTTATTTTCGTAAATGAATTTGAAATTAGTTTCATTGAAATGATACTTAAAAATATATGATTTGGTTTCTTTAATGACATACATATATCTTTTCACAGAGCGTAAAGAACATCCCTTACAGCTGTCACCACAGCAAATGGCAGCTGATAATCGAGCCGATTGCATGCAACAACACTATAGCACCAGCAACAATAAGTCACATTTAAATGCGCCTAGCTCTATGGACCGGCAACCACCGTTCAGCGGAGCTTTAGGAGGCTGCGGCATCGGTAGCATCGCCAGCGGTGGCATTGGAGGCACTACTGCTATTAGTTATTCTTCTTTGTTAACACGAACACCGAACCTAAACATTCGACCGACAAGTGTCGGTTGTAATATCACTATCGCTGTCAATTCAGCGACACCGGAGAAAATCAATCCTGTGGACCAGCAGCCAAAAGTTACCCTACGAAAGGACAGTGAATGTGACCTACAAGAACAAACTGACAGCTCACCGAATGATTGATTGTAGGAAGTTATTTAGAATCGGTTGAGTCAACTGACATTTATCACCCTCGAGAGGTAATGAATAAAAAGGAAACAATTTTCAAAAATTGTAGATCAGGAGTTGTATTTTAGAAAAAAAAAAACATAAAACCATTTGTATACAATTTAAGAGGTAAAAGATGAAAATTTAATATTTAAATTTTATTAAAAAAAAAATAAAAGAAAATCCAACAAGTGTCACAAACAGAATTCTAGACAACCGATATCTTTTTGGTCCAATTGAGAAAGTAAATAAATAACTAAAATAGATAATTATTTTTTAAAGAAACAACAAATCATTGTATTCGTATTGTAAAAATAAAACTAGATTGTTAAAATGGATGTACTCTAATGTTAATAACATAAAAGAACAAAAAAAGAAAATCATATATTTACCGAAACGATTTTATTTAAGTTTTTCTTTTATCATAAAAATGACGTATGTACCTACTTTATCTAAAAATGAATGGGAATAAAAGTTCTGATAAAAATCAATTATAAATTGAAAATAGTCGTTTTTTTTTTGTAAAAAAAAAACATTTTTGTGCCATTTCCATCAAAACTAGTCTATAATAGTTTTTGCCGTCTTGTGCTTCAATCGCATAAAAAAACACGGGAATTGTTTACTTCGAGGACCCTTTTCGTTTGGATCAAGGCTTTACAAAATTCTAGCTTCATAAATCTACTCGGATTCCAATTCTTTCTTTTTGTCGCTGACTTCGGGCAGAGGAAAAGATATACTATAGGTTAGTGCTATGCTAAGGGGTCACTGGATCAACCAGATGTTTGTCTATTTATTCAAACTTAATACAAGTATTGAAATTAAATCTGAATTATTAAAGCTAAATTGCATAGAAATGATTAACGAACAATCAAAAATTAACAACTTGTGCAATGAAGACGTGGGAAATGGTACGCAAAACTGAAGACACGGTCAAGAGGAAGGAGTGTTATAGTATGGGGCATCCCTGAATGTGGATTTCTTGCTATTAAAATCAAAAAATGTAGTACAGATATTTAAACGGTCTGGATACTGGTTCGTGGTGAGCATAATTGGTACTTTGAGAAACAAGACGGAAGAGGGGTACACACCTAAGGTAACGTGTAGCTAACAACTGATGGACAAAAAGTATATCGGCAACATCTCAACGTTTTCTGTATGAATCTGTAAATTAATCAGTCGCAGAATATTCTCGTAGTGTGGAAGGTTAGAGCGATCAGAAACGGATAAACTTGCGTTGAAAAGCTTCGATTCGCATGAAATGGATTGTGTGATAGTGTAACCGCCGAAGGTGACGTAAAGGGATTTATGCATGTGATTGAGAATTCCTTAGACCAATGTTTCACAAAGACAAATGCTAAGTAAGCTCGGCTTATCATGTTATCAATAAGAGAACAGAAATTGAGTTCTTTAATACAGATGACACCCAAATCACGGCTTAATAGAATCTGTAGTAACTACATTAACTTCTTTACCATCCTCCAAAGCACTCGCTACGGATTCGTGGTTGTAGATCTGCCCTTAAGCTATCCATGTTGCTACGTAGTAAAGATCTACTTTTGCTTAATGAACAATTTTTTTAAAGAGCTACGGTATGCATGAGAGTTTAACAATAACCCGATTGCTGGATATTTCACCCTTACAGACTTTTTGTGGGCAAACACAATGAAAGAGTCCTTCCACGATTGAGGAAAAATTACCTTGCGATACAGATAGTGGAAATAGAGCAGTTAAAATTTTTTTTTTTTTTTTTTTTCTTTTCATTTTTTAAGCCTTGACACTCACCACTTACAACTTGGTTACTGTAAAACAAAAACTAGTTCAGAGCAACACGATAAGTCATAGAAGGAATATTAACGTCAATATTATGGGTAATAATTTCCTATAAAACAGCTTAGATTGTAATTTTAATTTTAATTTACTCTTCGGAAATGGCATAAAACTGCAAATCCGTTCCAATCGTGTGGCACAAGTGGTTCTAGACCCTATATGATCTGTTTGCGCCACATATTTATTTTATTTATTTTAATTACTCCCAAAAACAAGAGAGCTTAAAGATTCTACCCTACCCCAATGACAGTGTATTTGGAATTAATTGAAAGCATATTCCAGCCGACAGTTCGCTTCTCTTTAAAAGAAAGTAAAATGTCCAATAGGCAGACATTGAAATTAATTGAAAGCATATTCCAGCCGACAGTTCGCTTATACTCTTTAAAAGAAAGTAAAATATACAATAGACAGACCCGATCCTAAATGGATCTCATGTCAGTTTCTCAGACCATGTGTGACTACATCAAGGCCGTTACAGTGCGTACGTCTTACTGGCCATATACTGAGGTATGGTGAACGACACCAACTGGAAGGCAAATCACCGATAACTACATAAATATTGAAATTGGTAGCATGTGGAACAACATATCTGCTTTGCAAATAAGTGTGATTTAAATGTGTAATCTCATCACATTCTATCATAAAATGGCCACGGGGAAACTGTACCAAAAATCCTGCTGTGTACCGATATATCCCAATGGCACTACGTTGGAACATTCATGATTCAATTCTCTTCAATCATTACTGTCACAGCTGCATAATTAAGAAATATGATAGCCAGTCAGCCCACTGCACTCACCTTACAACAACCTCCAGGAATTTACAGACATCAACGAGTTGAATATCGGTATAATATTATACGAGTACCAATAGATAGGCGTTACTTAGATTGATTTTTTTGTTTTATTTCTGAACTTATGCAGTTCATCCTTCAAATATTTCGACTAGAGTAAGGGGTCAATCTTACTCAAAGACTTAGATATTAAATTAAATTTAAAACCATCACCAATAAGTTAATTATGTTCTTAGGAAACAAAAATAAAACATTGTAGTAGTTCTTTGTTGTCTATAGGTACAATATATTGCTTTTGACCTTAAGTAAAACTGGACCGACAAATTACTAGCACTGTGACTAAGGAAAGTTTCTTTGTACGCAAGTGGATCTATGTTACATGGGTATTTTAAGAAAACTTGTCACTTACCGACTAATTTACTTTGCGTTCATAGCACTAAATAAAGGCATACATGCATACGTCTATCCTGAATCAACTGGAATATGCAATTTATTTCATAATCAAAAACAAGTCATGAATGAATCCGGACCCACATACGTCTGGGGAAAATCTAAAAATTTAGTATTTTCACTTGAACTGAATTAATTTATTTTTTGTTTTAGTATTGAAGAGCACGCTTGTAGTTTGTTCTGTAACAATATTCATGTCACGTTGTCCGTTGACGAAGGTTATTTATTACAACAAATGACATTTAAAATTGTGCAGGAGGAAAGTTGTATGTATTATTTGATTGATGGTAATACGACAACATGAGTTTGCTTTTACGACTATACGAGTACATTTTTTCAGTTAATAAAACATTTTTAAAGTAGCAAATTAGAGATGTGAGTTTTAAAATTTAAAATACATGGTTTTAGAATTTGACGATTTTTACGAATGACAAACGCAAGAGTAATTTGCTTTAAAATTAACTCTTACGAATAGCCCTCCAAGAACATAAAAACCTAAAAGAAAATATAATACAAATTTAAAGCAACTCGGCCAGGGGCGATGCTTTCAAAAAAAAATTTATATTGGGGTAGAAATCATGCAACAGCATTTATCAACTGTGCGAATTTTAACATGCCAATCATCAGGGTAAATCTACTGAATTCATCCTTAACGTATCGATAAGCAAAAATGAAAGCTCTATCAATTACATGATGAGGATGCTTAATGGAAACAAAGCCCAAACCAATTTTAATAGAATAAAAATGCGGAGAGTTTACAAGCGGATAATATATCGCGTATTTGTTGGTACTTCTCATCGATATTCTATATAAGTCCCTAAAAAGACGACGTATTGACGCAATACTGTTTTTGGTTGCCATCATTGCTATAAAAAATTCAGAAAATAGTGCTGCATTTGCCTTCTCTCAGGTAAAGTACGGAGTATAACAAGGATCACGTGAACACAAAAAAATCCCACGTAAACGATTAATTTCAAAATTTGTATTATATTTGTTTTTTATTCACATAATGTTGACAACAACACCTTTTACTAATACATACTATTGCTTAATAGATATGTAGACATCGCTTTTATATGGATGTGCACAAAAATATGTGCCTAAAGCATAATTCTTATAATGTGATTCGTTTGAGAAATTGAAAATTGTAAGGTTTTTGTTAAGATTCGCTATCGTAGCTAAATTATGGTATAAGTATGATGCTGATAGAAAGTTCTATGACATAAAAACACAACGATAAGTCTTTACATACATACATATGTCAAAAGTAGCTTAAATATCAATTTTAAATAAAATACAATTTTCAACTAAAGACTGAGTATGTATCTATTGTGAACGTCCATGTTTTCGAGAAAATTTATTTTTTCTAAAAATTGACCTTAAGTACTATTGACCTACTTTTGTTCAGTTTTCCCATTATGATATCACAAAGATTAATTAAAATCTCGAGATCGTACAAGCTAGTACAAAATAGGAATAAACAAATGAAATGTGTTTACTTTTATTTTGCGGAATGTGAACTCCCAATGCCATGTGTCATGAGCCACCACTGAAGTCACCTATTCCTAGTGGAGCAAGAAAACTGATTTAACTAAATTTGAGACAAATGTGCTTCCTAAATTTTGCTTAAAAAAATAACTCGTGTATTGTTGTCCCCTGTGGAAACCTTAAGCCATTTCCACTACAATATGACTTCTTGTATGAACTTCTCAGTTTTTCAGACAAAGTAAAGAAACGACCTCCTCAGACGCCCTCGCATTTACCAAACTAATGTTACTCAAACTTAGCCAAGAATATGGCCTCTGAAATCTGAAGGAACTACATACTTTACAAATTCTGAAGAAGGCCCAAATATAGCCTCACCAAGCAATCATCATGTTGATTTACAGCGCTACTTTCTGGGAGCGTAAATATATAAAACTTCCGCTGAATTTTGATGGTACAATTTTAATGGTCTACGAATGTTGGTCTGTACATTTATTGTGGGAATTGAGCATTGAACGGTTTCAACGGATAGAGTTTATCATAGATACGACCGATCAAGACAGATGCTAGTGTGCTCACAAGATAACCAATTTCGGCAACGCTAACTAAAATATGTAAATATTTATGTAAGCCAGGAGAAACTCTATAGCGTATATAAAGTATGTAAATACCATTTGTGGAATTATTTCTTCATTAACTGTGAAATATACTCACTCGTTAAGTTTTATTTACACTACGAGCGCCATTACTTTGATTGCATCATTAAACAGCCATCAGATCCCTACCCCATTAGAAATTCCCCCACCTTCCATGAGACTTTGAACCGAACGTGATACTGATATCAAATTGAGTATTTCCTTTTATTTTCCAAAACATTTTTCCAACTCGTTTGAGGAACTTATTGATCTAATTTTAACAAGCCTAGTTATCCTGCCACATCACATAAAATGTTCCAATCGTTGTGTGTCGTGTTACATACACGACATCCATTCCAAATCTCTATATGATGACTTTAGCTGAAAAATCTCAAAGTTACATTTACACAGTGCGCGCCTTTATTTGATGATATCCCTTTCTACTGTTCTTTAAGAATCAAGTACGTGTGACATTATCCCTTTTTACAATTCTCTGTTTCCTTCTCGTCGTTAGTTACAAAAAGTCTTTATATAGTATATATAAAAAAAAGTAGTTAAATTCTAGGAAGTGGAAGAAAAATCCTTTTTGCCTAACATCTTTGAGCCCACTTTGTTTCTTTCACACATCCTACCTTGGTATGAAGGAGGGAGGATGACTTTACTGCTCCCCTTTTTACACCTTTGTGCTCGTATGCACCGATCTAAAATGGCATAAAATCTGTCATTTACACTTGAGAAAAGGAATAAAAACTAACCGAGACACGACTAGTTTTCACAGACACCTTAATGTCAGATGTGTGTGTGTATGAGTGGTTCCGGGTGCGATACGAACCTGGGCTAGAGCATTCCGATGAATAAATTTGCAATAATGTTATGTAGGGGCGTACAATTTATGCAGAATAATAGTAGGAGTATAAAGGAATTGTAAGGATTAACTACATGCTTTATTTCAAGGTTAATACCATGGCGCTGTATATGGATGAGGAACAGCGGGACTGTTTCCAAAAAAGGGATCAAAGGGCTTCAAGTGGATATTCAAGACAACAAAATTACGAAATTCATTTTGCAAAGTAATTTTCTATTCTTCTGGAAATAGGTACGAGTATATATGATACCGGGACGAAGCTAATGGCTGTGCAGAGAGAAGCCTACAAGTTTTGTGTATAAATATCATCAGTCATTGTGGTGGTAAAATGGGGGTTGGCAACGGCAAGGAGTACATATTATGAAGGCTTGACGGCACTTAAGAATGTACAAATTGTTAATAAATATGAAAACATTTAGAGAGTATGTATCTTTACATAGACATAATGATTTATGTATCATTTATTACGTTGTAGTCGTGAAAGATAAAAATGTAGAAAAAAAAACATCAATCATTGAGCTAGAATATGACAAGATGTAGAGACGCCATAATATCGGCTGATGCGATGCGTAACGCGAAACGCGATGAAATTTGATTTTGAGTAGCGATCAAATTGTTTTAGTGACTCTAATTTGTTTTCCTTATTTCATCCTTATATTAGGGAGTTTATGAACTTGTTTAAGTGAAACCATAAAAGTGAGCTGGTGAGTTCAATATCTAACACCTTCAAAAGCTATGCAGAATTTAAAGAGACACACGAAGAAACATTTCCAGTGTGAGTGTTCATAGACAACAATTGCCTGGACATGACCCTAAAACAATTGGAAATACCCCCAAACGGATTATCTTCTGCACATTTGACAATATTGACCTGGTATTTAAAGAGCTTGCTGGTTTGCAAAGTTCGTGGTATTATCATTGACTTTAAAGCTATTCTTAAAAGGTTTACAACACCCTTTTTGAGAAAACCGATGAACGTCAAATCGATACTCAAGAATTTTCATCGATTTGAAGGACGCGACTCATGGCATCTAGACAAAAGAACTTCACTGCACCATGTCGACGTTTGAATTCCATTCATTCGACTTTCATAGATAAACTTCACCACTACCAATGGTCATGCAACTTTATCAGTGACTCCAATGTGAATACCATTAGAAGAACCAAACAAGCGCTACCAGTGGATAGTTTCCGTCTGAGATAACGCAGCCTTCCATAATTGTCAACCCCGTGCATTTTTCCTTCAATTCTCTAGACCAGGAGGGTGGCCGTGGTGTAATATTATCGCTTGTCACGCAGTGGGTTTATGGTTCAAATGCTGATGTCAAGAATCATCTATTTATTTCGCATGAAATAAACAAAAAAAAGTCGATCAATTGCGAAAGCTAAGTCAACTCTATTGCGAAGGCATAACACAGGGTGGGCATATGTGAAAATGAAAACGAAGCTTGATTGTGATGATGACATCAGGCGGACGCAAAATAACAGCAATAGCAATAACAGTAAAACATAAATACTCCCCAGTTATCTGGAGGCTACCTTTGCAGTTTATAGAAACTTAATACCACCTAAGTTTCAAATCTCTACACCAATCTTTCTTTCTCTCTCTCTCTCTGTCTATCTACAAACGCCTGTACCCTGTAATAATATAAGGGTATTCACATCCCCTTTGTTGCGCGCAAAAAAAGAAGCTGTCTGGTATCCGCGATCGCTTGTTTTTTTAAAACAAATGCTCATATTCCTTATTTTCTCGAACTTGGGGGTTGGAACTTGTTGTGCATTCGGGCCTTGGTTTTTTTTTTTTTTTTTTGACTACATACTTGGCTCAAAGAGTTCATGGTAGTATCTTCTTCTTCATTCGCTCCCTTCGAACATCGTAATAGATATCTAACAAACGACTTTTCTTCCGATAGAACCTAATATCTACTCAGCTTCCATATCTATAGTTCAGCTCTCGGCACGGTAAAATAGGACAGCAAGGATCAGCGATCTATGAAGCTTCAATTTGGTTCTCCGAGCTAAGAGTTTTGAACCCACTTCTTTCGACAAAACAAGAAATTATGTTAACTTCAACTTAGATGAACCCCTTACTGCATACTTCGAGCTTGGAGTTATCAACAGTGACGTTGTTTGTTGACAACTTGTCTTGTCCCTATTAAACTCAAGACCAACTTATTTCGCCTGGTTTTCAATTGTGCTAAACTTCAACTCTCTGAGAACGTCCGATGATGACAATACTTGAATATATTGCCTTCCATATTAACACCAGCCCTCATAGCGTTTGGAGACAAAGATATAATAATGAATTACACGAAACCTACAGTGACACAATCGAATAGCGACAAATTTACTTTAGGCTGATGTTCTTACTTATCAGTGGCTGACTCAAGACTAAAATGACTGGATAAAACTTTTATGACAGCCGACGAATCATTAGCGCTTTTAGTGCCAACCAACGACGAGAGCGTAAAAATACTGAATTGTTTAGTGTCTACAGCTCAAGCCTATACAGCCTTCATACCATATAATGAATGGCAATGGATATTGTCAGAAATAAGAAAAAAACTATGCAACAGCATCCATCCAGCAGCATACCAACAGCAACCTCTGCTGATTACGTCTGCCAAAATGCGGCGAAATCAATAGGTTGACGACTTCTTGCGCAATAGAACCATACTCAGTATTCCGGAAAGAACAAGGCGCAGTTAATTGTGTAACTCTTTTATCACTAATTGAATTGTTTTGCTTAAATTTATTGTTTAAATTTTCACCACGAAATTCCATTAAGCAAACCTCAGTTTCACGAAACATACACAGGGATTCCTGGCTGAGTGCAAACTAAATAAAAAATCGAATTTGGTCTATGACGCATTTAACCTTAGAGTGCTTCCCTAATATTTCTATTAATTAAAACCAGTTCTTTATAATGTGTATAATAGAATATACATATTTCAAAACGGGAATCCAAAAACAAATCATATCTGGTATAACCCGAAAAAATCAGTCTCATCTCTTCAATCTAATCTAAGCAATGCAAATAGAGTAGGTACACTCATTTTTTGGAAAGTCCAATAGACCCCCGATCGACAGTATAAATCAGGGCATTCCCTTTTATCGTGCATTAGTTATGGCTTAAAACCCCGATAGGAAAATCTAAAACAAGCTTTTCAACCATTCCATCCGATGACGATGGAAAAGCTTTCCGCATGCGTAGATTTCAAAAAACCCTCTTTATCAAAACAAGTGTGTACAAAAGAGACACATGCAATAATAATGTTCGCAAGTTCGTCTAAAGAGATACGATCAATTCAACTGCTTTGAGATTGCAGTGAATCCGATTGTATCTCAGTTGTATATTATTTTCAACAGCTGACTAACATTAAGTTAGTCGGCATTTAATCGGCGTCGAGTGTAGATCGTGGCTCTAGAGGTGTAATGTACACGACTTGAACATTCTTACACTCTCTCAGAAAAGGAGGTGATCGTGTTAAAGGATCGTGTAGCTTTACCGTATTTTGATTCAATTTTTGGATAGAAATCATAGCAAAGAGAGGTAATTACGTCGTTTTTTACTTTGGTCCGAGTGAATCTTATCTGTGATATAGTGAAAAGATAAATGCTGATAAGAAACGAATGTGATGCTCTTAATAGTGTTCTTTTCTACCTATATTGCTTGCAAACGAATATAGATTTATAATGGGTAATGAATGATTTGCATTTTTCATCCAAATTCTGTATGATCAGTGCATTGATCTATAGAATTGTAACCTGATTGAAAAAGGAATGTCATCGGAATGTTCTTTGGTGCAAATGTCCAAGATATGTGGCATGTCTTTAGTGGTAAAACCTGTCCATCGATTGCTGCATTTTTGTGAGATTTTTTTACTTTTTTCGAATATACTTGTGAAGGACGTTTGAACATGCAAGCATATCGACTTTAGCGTGCTTATGGCTAAAGTAATTAATGTGTTATCGAACATATTAGCATAAAAAAATGTCTTTGACCTTAAATTAATAATTGCTTTTAATGATGTGAATAATATTCTTGGTGTATTATTTATTTTTAATTTTATTTCCATTTACTTACCAACTGTAGACAACAGCACCGACTTTAATCAGTCAACATTGTTTGCAAAAGTTTGTGTGGTGATGAAATTCCCTGAAAGATAAACAAAATTTGTTAAAAAGTGTGGTAAATTTAACCTTATAATCAAACCTCCTATATGATATAAATCGACTGTTCTAGATAATGACTCAGCTCGGAAAAGTATTTGTATAAAAGCATATATAAGTAACTATACCGATGTTTGCATTAGACCAGGGTAATAAAAATTCACAGTTTGCGTATAATTTTTACTATTGATAGTGCTTCAATACATACTAAACAAATAGTGGTAAAAAAAATAAAATATTGGATTAGAATGTTGTCGTAGAATAATGATTACGAACATTTCTATTTTGAAGGTTTAAATGATTTATTATTTATTTTATTATAGTTTAATTGTCGCTAAAACTAACGATTTATTAGGACCCTTATCTGTAGTTAGAAAAAGAAACCCCTTATGCCGACACTTTCGTAAAAGCCGACAGTGAATTCAAAAATGTAATTTATAGAGCTTTTAATGTCAGCTGCTCGATATTAAACTAAATTTTTCTTTAAAATCACACTTCGTGACTTTAAGCTGGGACTGAAAACGAAATAACAGTAAAGTCTTATTAAACTAGTCAACAAGATTTTTACTTGCAAAATTTCCAGAAATTACAGTTAAATTTTGATGTAACGTCTCCGTTACGAGGTATTTCGTTTATACATCAATTTTTAAGTAGTAAACCAGTCAAACTACGTAAAATAGAAGGAAGAATCCGGAGTGTAAACTCTTTTATAAATATGTACCTATACAAGAAATAACATATCAAAAGTTCACAAAAATCCGAGTAGGACTTAATTGTTTATTACAGCAAGTAAGCAGAACAATATAAAAAAAATATATTGGTTTACCAACTATTAAATTGAACCGAGGTATGATAAAAGAACAAAAGCATTTTCTAGGTCGCTGAGTTTTAATCCGAAATCAGAATTTCAGAACCCGAAATGGCGAAATAAATATGGCGGACAATACCATAATATGCTCGTATATAGTCAGAAATTAAAATTTAAAATTGAGTATTCAAAATTGTGCCCAAAAAAATTTAAAAAAAATCTCTGAAAATTGACATCAATTAGTCATATATGTACGTATGTATGTACATATATATTTTCAAGGCCGCTGAATTCAAATTTTGAACTCTAATTTTGACTTCGGATTTGAATTCAGTCACATCGAGAACATATGGATGTGTGGACTAATCGCAATTTTCGCAGTGTTTTCTTAATTTTCTGGACGTTCATCCCAAGAACATTTTTACTTAAATTGTTCTTTGATTGACTTCATTAGTTCACAGAAAATGTGTCCGCCATTTTGAATTATCAAATTTTGACTTCAGATTCAGCGATCCGGAAGACGAATTTGCTTAATTAACCTCCTTTCATTTACTTCAATACTATACGAACAAATTTAATTTATTTATATTTTTCTGTTTTGACCTACATTTTCGGAATCGGAGGGCAAAATTACGATAAAAAAAAATGTAACGGGCTTTATCTACGATTTGTTGATTTTTTGTTCCGTATGTGTATTAAGAACATACTTAAAAGAAAAGTAATTTTAGATATATGTAACTGAGTGATAACGCACTGTGAATAAACGGCACTTCTGGGTTACTACCCGCTCAACCAGCGAGATGACAAAAATTGTTGATCTATTTATTTTTTTTTTTTTTTTGTCTAATACTTCATCTACCACAACCCTGCACCTTTAACAACCTGCATAACTTAACGAAAGTATACAATTTACTTGTATTCATTAACATGACGCATCTTGCCAATATCGTTGGCCCTTGAATTTGGAGTAAGTTTGCTAGCAAACTGGTTCATGTCAGTAGTTCATAAGACTACATACGTTCACCGCAAATATTTCTGGTTTGAGATTGATATCGTCTTTTCAATCAACTGTGGGAAAATGTTATTTTGAACGCATCTACCTAGACCTAGTTAGGGCTCGGACATATGAAGCATTGAAAATTTATTTATTGTTTTTCTGTGAAAATTGTGGGATTATTGTTGTGTTATTGTTTATCAACGTGAGTTAACGCGATCTTTTTAGAGCAAGAACTGAACTGAAGTAACTTCAATGAAAATTAAGGGCACGATTATATGTGCATTTTAATGTCATGTTATTACATATGCCGAAGATGACTTAGATATCAATTTTAAATAAAATGGTCATAGCCATATTCGAGAAATAGATGATTTCCGCAAATTTGCTAATGAATCCGCTGTTCGAATTTTTAACGAAAAACTGAGTATGCAGTAATATTGCAAACATAAGTGTCACATCAGATATGGAATTCTATCGAAATTGTAACAACCGTTTTCGAGAAAATTGCACTTTCTCTTAAGTAAAGTGCAGTTAATTTAAAAGCTGGAATGAAAATTCGATATGAAGTTTAAAGAAAGTCCGTCCAGCCATTTAGGCTGCAGACAAACAGAATTGCTAGACCCACTTTTTTTAGTTCCTCTATTATAGTAATGTCAAGATTGCTCGAAATTTCGAGATCGAAAATGTTCACGAAAACAATACTTTCCCCATTCGAGTAGGAGCAAGTAAAAACAGAGATCCTTGCAGTCTCAAGATTGATCGAAATTTCGAGATCGAAAATGTTCACGAAAACAATACTTTCCCCATTCGAGTAGGATCAAGTAAAAACAGAGATCCTTGTAGTCTCAGGAGCAACTAGAATTAGATTACGTCGCTCGTTGGCACAATAACAATAACAATACAAGGATGCTTACTTGCCCCTTCGACCATAAACTACTGAAGCAATTTTGATGAAATAAATATATAATATTTGCATTAAGATTTATATTTGGGCATTAGAGACGCAATGAGTGCATAAATGCTTGGTGCCACTATTCCAAGTTTCACTTGCTTTTCATTTTTAAGTGACTTCGTGATCACGGTTTTCAATTATACGTTTGCCTTCGCTAATTATATAAATTAGTGTTTAATTTTTACGATCAGTTAAATTTGTTTTCATACACAGTTTAGTCTATTTGATTTAAACTGACGCTAAACTGTACTAATAAAATTGTACTAGTGTTTGAAAATTATTTACGTGTATGCTATCTTTTTAGTATTTATAGTGCTTTGTTATGAATTATTGTTACATGAGATTCCAGTAATCTAAAAATTCTACAACCCAAACAGGGCTTTTATTTTATTTATGGAGACTATATGCAGACCTGTATAATATTTTTCGGTACGGTATAGAATTACGCAAGACCTTATAAAATGTACTAAACTGTTTGTGGAAAATAAAATCGGACGTGAAACGGCAGAGGTTTATTCTATTATACTGAAGAAAAAATATACAGGGTGTCTCTTAAATAAGGGCCGCTCCTTCAGAATATGGTAGAACATTGAATTTCAAGCAACAAATTCTTCACTAAATCTGTATCAAATTCTAGAAAAATTGTTTGACAATTTTTCACTTCAACATAATTTGTTGAAAAAAAAATCAAAAGGTAATTAAAAGAGCAACAAATTGTGTTAAGATTTATTTTTGGCGGAACTAGTAAAACTGAAAGACCAGAAGTCTCAGAACAATTTTCACTGTCTTTATTTGGTTGGCGCAATTTAGTTTCTTTTGTATCTTCTAAAGTGTGAGCATTTCATAAAAATATCATCTATAAAACGCTGTTGCCATTTTAATTTTCTTTTACTCTATGGAACAAAATGTTTTTTTATTTATTAACCTTTTTTATCAAAAAATAATGTTAAAGTGAAAAATATTCGAAAAATTGAGAAAAATCGAGTTTATCTTTAAATTCTGAAACATTTTTTGTTCGATTATAATTATATTATATAATATAAGGGTGATAATTATAAGGGTGATTCAATTGGAGGTTACAAGTTATATCTGGCACTACTGTGGTTTTGTCTAAGACAATCAGCTGATAATTAACATCTGTCAATACTAAGCATTGGTAAACATCTAACAGATTCTTTGCTTGAAATTCAATACACTACTAGATTCTAAAGTAGGAACAAGTAAGTACATACATATATCGCCAATACGATCTCTGATTTTTGTTTACGTGTAATCTAGATTAGATTCGAAACATAATCGCTATAGTACATAAACAATTGTAAAACGAATGAGGAATTTGATCAATATACAACAATACTTGAAAGTCTAATCAAGGTAAGAAAATATATATACTTGCTAATGACAGCAGAACTGCCTCTATAAAAATAAAATATGATACAAATTAGTACGCGCTTGCTACTTCCGAGCATTTTGGGTGGAGGATATTTTTTTTTTTTTTTTTTATAATTTGCACGTGTTAAAGGGTTTTTGTGAAAAGGAAGAGACAGAGAGAAAGACAGATTGGTGTGGTTTGAAACTCAGGTGGTATTAAGTTTCTGCATGTAAGTGTTGTTGTTGGACATGTAAGTGTTAAGGGCAAAGAAAGAATTTCGGTTTGATGACGGAAACCAAAAAACATGTGCTAGCACTCAATTTAAGGGAGAAAATAATTACTGAGATTCGATTAAAAAAATTTCGACCACTAAAGAACCATCTGCAAAAAATGTGTTTACCCCAAGAGAATTCGTGCAGAATATGTGGTGACAGTTGATAAACTGTTGAACATACATATGTATGTATGTACATAAATAATCTGCCACTTCTCAGAAGACGGATATTGTAGTTTGTTCAGTTCACCGAAAACAGTACCCGATTCAATAAGAAGGTAACTGAATTGAAAGATAGTGGAACTTTAGTACGATGATAGTAAGCTCGTAGATTGACTTATTCCGAAAATTTAAAATCATTCTCTCAGTTCTGGATAAGGTTAATCCAGTATCGGTACGACTTCAATTTGTATAAAACTCATCCACTAGAAGTACTCCATTTAATAATTAACTATATACTTGAACATGTCATCATTGATAATACTAAACTCATCGTCACTTCTACCAGTTCATTAAAAATAAATAGGTACTCATGTGTTTATTTATAAAGATACAATAATATTCATTCAAAATTGTTGCACATCTTGCAGTTCGACATTCACACTTATCACAATTTGTATTCTGAACACCATCCACAAAAAGGTTTGGCCGTTCTCATTGCCAGCAATTGAGAGATGATGCTCAACGGAATTTTTTATGACAAAATGTTACACATACGCCCCATTGTCCCATATTGAGACTGCTTTATGGAATTAATCACAAAAATATAATCAGCACTGTGCGTGCGGTGGTGGCATTCATAAATTATCAAGAGTTATTGATCGCAATTCGATTAATGTGTACATTTGCGTGTATTTTCGCCTGTGTAATTTGTCAATAATAAAACTCATGTTTTATGCGATTTTAATGGGTCATTTTAAATTGTGTGCTTTGGTGGTTTCATAAAATTCATTTTGTGATGAAATATACGTGAGCACTATTGCATAGAGTGTGACTTGTCTGAAGAAAATTATCAAAATCAATTAGGGCTTTATGAATAATCGAAAATAATTTATAATATTCGCTTTTGGTTGGATTTGATTGGATTATAACCCTGAGGCCGTCAGATAGGTTAAGTTCGATAGGAAATTAAAAGATTTGATTAGCTTAATGAGTTTAAATTTTAAAGATGATAGCAGGTATGCCTTTGTTATAATAACGGATGGAAATTGTATATTCGGTCTTATCGAATGCGACAACTAAATACAATAAACTTTGGAATTAGGGACAAATTATTATATAAATGAATCTGAAGTATCTGATTGCAGAAGATGAATACAGTTTTGACAAAATTTCGCAAGTTTTTAAAATTATTGTCTGTCCTGCTGTCTGTTAACACAAAAATTACTCAAGTAACCATAACACTGAGACAGAGCCCCGATATCCTTGAAGTTGCCTGTTGATTCTGCTTTTGAAAAGATGGAGATTAAAAGTTTCAAGAAATATGTCTGCTGTCCGGAGTACTAGCGCGAAAAAGTAGAGAAAAAAGTACATTAATGGAGTAAAACAAATGCTATTTACCACCGCCAAGTCCGCTTTCCTTGAACACACCCTCTCCTTTGAAAGATGTTCTAAAAAACTTCAGTGAAAAGGTGGAATTCCAGCTAGTCTACAATAAAGTATGATATACTCTCTAATAAAAAATAAATTATGTGCATAAAATGGTATCTTGAGCAAATATTGCAGCACTGAAAGTAAGCCACGAAACTACACACCATGACTCACGACGTTGGTGTACATTGTGTTGCCTTACCGGTCTGAAGGTTGTAGGTGGAAATAAATTCTTAATATTATTTCTTTCAAATAATAAAAAAAGCCCGTCGCGAACAAACTTTCGCCCTCGGGGTTTGAGAAGAAAGGAATAAAATCTGGGGCATTCCATATTAACTTGCATTACATTCAGAGCTCTAATTGACACTACTTATATTATTCCTTTTAATTATCGCAATATTTACACAATATATATTAGCTTGATACCTTATTTGTTTAAGGAATGAGTTATGTTTGCTAGTGCTAAGAATAGATTATTCATTAAAAAAGTCTTTAAATTAATGTTAACTCGCGTTACAACTTTGGGTGACGATGTTCTCTTCACCAGATTTTTTCACCAAGTTCTGCTTGATTATTTAAAACCATATTGGCATGTTAGAAAGAATAATTATTATCAACTTACTTACTTACTTACTTACTTACTTAGGTGGCGCTACAGTTCGGGTGAACCTGAGCATAACCAACAAACTTATCCGGTCCTTAGTCAACTGCCTCCAGTTGCGGACTCCAATCTTTTCTACTTGTGCGCACCACATAAAGCGAGGTCTTCCTCTACTGCGTTGTCGCTCCGGGTTAGATTCGAAGCGAAGACCATTCGCTTTACATGTTCTAGCCATCTCTTTTTGACTAGGCCGATGTCGATATGCAGCTCGTATTCATCGTTGAATCTCCTCCTCCAAAGCTCGTCAACACAAACGAGACCGAATATCTTACGTAGAATATTTTTCTCGAAACGACCAAGGATAGCTTCATGCTTCAGTGCCATATGGCAGGACCGGGTTTATCAAGGTCTTATATAGCGTCTCCTTTATTCTTCGGGATAGAGACTTACTACTCAGCCTCAAGAAACAGCGATTGGGAAGAGTTATTCTTCATTTGATTTCTGCGCTGATGTTGTTGTCTGATGTGATAGCAGAGCCAAGGTGTACAAAGTCCCTAACAACCTCGAAGTTATAGCTATCCACTGAGACGTTCTGTCTGAATAGTCGATGTTGGGTGTTTTGTTGATGTTGGGTTCTTGTTGACAGCATATACTTTGTTTTGCCCTCCTTCACCGCTAAACCCATTTCGGCTCCTTCTGTCTCCATACTCGCGAACGCACCGATGACAGCCCGCTGATTTCTGTCAATTATGTCGATATCGTCAACACACGTAAGTAGTTGCACAAACCTTTGAAAGATTGTGCTTCTGGTGTTGTCATCCTTTCAAGTATGATGTTAAAGAAGTCTCATGACAGCGCGCCACCTTGCTAAATCTTTTTTTTTTTTTTTGATTTCAGCTTGGATACTGCTATCTTCACTTCTTGCCTCAGTCTGCCGCTTATGACAAATCTCCCCTGTAAATATCTAAAGTTTTACATCCTCCTTTTTTTCCGGTCCATCCCATCGTACTCTCTGGACTTTGTATCTGCTTTATAGCAGTCTTCAGCTTCTGCTAGTTGTTCGGCTGCAAGCGGTTAAGGGTCCAAACATTCCTCATATCGTTTGCTAGGGTTGTCAACCATCCATCCATATCCGAGGCTTGTGGTTGCTTCGTAACTATTAATTTTTTCCATGGTAGGGAAGTTATTCCGACGCACAACCCTCGATCAGGAGCGCTAGATTCTTGGTTGCCACTAAGAACTCCACCGCCACCATCTCTTCTTGGAAAAACCCTGCCGCAAATTTTAAGGCCTGATCTCCAAATATGTCGAAATAGCCCGTATAAGGTGTTCTCTAAGTAGTTTCACCTGACTGGAACTGAAGACGTCACCGTTAATTCCATCTGAAGCATTTTTCCGTTGCCGCCTGGATACAAGAAAGGCTGCCTTAGTAGAAACACCCCTTCTCTCGGTTGCTGCTGCTAAGTCGTCCCAAATTGGTTAAACCCCATCTTTCGCCAAGGTAGTCGGCAATCGGACTTGGTAGACGGTGCATAAGGTGTCGACGATTGTATCCTTCATAGATTGCTCATATCTACCCTTTGAGCACCCAAATCAACTAGTAAAAATAAAATACTGATTAAGTGATTTAAAAGAAATCAAAATTTTTAATGGTAACTCGAGTATTATAAATTTGGTAACTCGCGTTATGATTATTATTCTTCATAAGCGAATCTACTGCAGCAGAGTTGAAGTTATAATTCCTGATTTTATTACAGCTAAAGGGACATCGTCACCACTGGAAAAGTCGCTCTAAGAAGACGATATTTTGCACTGCAGAACTGATCTTAATTACAAACATTAACACCAAGATAGAGTGCTGTCATTCTTTAATATCACTGTAACATTAACTAAAGCATAAAATGTCAATATTTTTATTTTTCGTGTCCTTTTTTTTCATGGAATCAGCCAACTACCAAAAGGTAGTTACTTTTCTCACTGTTCCTTAATTATGCCGTGCAATTGCCAATTCCAATATCAAAATTCAAGTACAAGAAGGTATTAGTAATTTGTCTTTGGGAACATATTTCGACATACCACAACTATTGGGCTCATAAATGGGAATACAACTTTATAGTAAGAATGAAAAATCGTGTATTTTGTGAAAGGACTAGAATTGGCTGAAAAATCTACAGAAACCGAATACGTGCTATTATATTCTATTGCTGTTGTTAGGACAATTTATCTAATAAAACACAGCAATTAGAAACAAGACTTCAATTACGTATTCTAAAACTAACCACAAAAGAACCGCCATTAGCATTATTAATTTAAAAACCCTTATTAGTTGTCCGATAAATCATCTCTTAAAATAAAGTGATAAACATGTTCCTCGTAAATAAATTCCCTTGATAGTTTATCAACACTCTAACCAAATACAATAGAAATGATTATAACGATTAACAACAATCACATGAATCATTTGGAACACACTACAAAATGCCTATACCCCTTTGCTGCCATCCAAACAATTTACGAGAATCCATGTGAAATCATTCATAATTAAATTTTATTGTATTTATTTGTTAGCATTAAACTTTTTTGGAGACATGGTCGTAGATGGTTATTTGCTTTTCATTTCTCTTCTTAACCATTTGTATATTACAGCTGTTTGGCATACTCGTATGTAAATTCCATTAAGCTACGAGTATTAAAAATGACAAAAAGAAAAATGAAATTGAATAAAACATAACAAGCCGGTTTTTTTAAGCACTCGTACGCTTGATAATTGCTTTTACAAAACGTTATTCAATTAAAGGAGAAGGCAAATAAAAACACAAGCTTTGAATGTGTACCCAAAGGCGGATATGACTTTTTATACTCTTTTTCTTTGTTGTAGCATAAGACCTCGAAATAATGTTAAATGAAATTGAATCCAGTGCAGTATGTTTTCTTTTAATTTTACATATTCATTTTCAAGTATCCAATCAATTCATTCACATACTGGAATGTTTGGGTGGTGAATAGCAAGTAGCTCGTACCATTTTTTATTGCTCTTTGGTGACTGCATCAAGTTTGGAAAGACCTGATTTGATTTTGTTTGTTTCGGTAATGAGCAAGCATCGCCGAATTTTGAATATATTATACTTGTGATACCGGTCATAGGTTATTTTCTGTACGATTATTTAGAAGTTATTTTTATTTTTGGGGAATTTCTGCCATACGACGGAAAGTCCAATAACTGGTCACTTGGTCAAGGGGATTTTTGTTAACTAATTAGAGAACAAAGTGTTAAGGAATCAAGATATATGACATATGTATAATTTACCAAGCACGTAACAGATTTTGTTTAGAATAAAAGAAATTAATTGGTCGGAAATTAAAATTTTATGGTTATACTCTTTAAATTTGAATTTCTAATTTTATTTCAACCGGTACTAGAGTACAAAAAAAAGTCATTTCATAAAGTTAATTATCAAATAACCTGTGCAGTTAGCCTTGAACATGACCCACTGTACATGTTCATTAGCACGTCACGCCAACTATGCACTTTATTACCACTTCTTTATAAGCTGTCAAAAGTTAACTTTTTAATATATCTGCAAAAGGGAATAATTTTAGAAAATTTTCGAAATCCCAGTCCCCACTTTCAATCCATTTAACAGTTCTTGATTTGGGCATCTGACAAAAATCGATGTTTTGAGCCTTATTTATTTATTTATTTATTTATCAAAAATAATTTACAAATAAATTTATAAATTATTTACATTTAAGACACCAGTGCAGCAAGACAATAGGTGTCGTCTACCAATTATAATTTTTTATTTAATTATTTTAACATAAATATACAAAGGTGAATTTTTTTTTTTAGAAATTGAAAATAAATACAAAAGTATAAGTATTTATTTATATATATATACATATATAAGTTTAGTTTTTTAATGCGTTGTATATTAAGGATTTCCGGTAGCTGCTTCTGATTTTCTTCAGATGAATCGGCATTTTTCGTTTGGTGAGAAATCGGACATTCAGCAAATATATGCCAAATTGAAAGAACCTCCCTACAATTTTAACACTCCTCTGGAGGCTCCTTTGTAAAATGGTGTCAACTGGTAAAAAGAGTCTTTCCTACTCTCATCCGAAATAGCGAAATACATTCTTCTCTTGTTAGGATTTTATTGTTTGAAGTTCTGAGATGAGTGAAGTGATGGTCTCGAAGAAAGTTCTGTTCATCTTGTCAAGAGCTTTCAAGTTCTTCGTTTTCCTTAGCAATGAAAACTCTACGGATGAGCTGGGGAATATTTGGCAGTTCTTTTACACACGGATAACGAGATGCTTCTACAGGCATGACCTAGTATCCGTGCTAAACTTATGTTGCCATTATTATATAGGATACTTCGAATGTAGTTGAGATTAGGGCAGTTATTTGTTGCACTTTTAATTCCAGTAAGGATACTTAAGCTGTCAGTGAGTATCAATGTTTTTTCTTCCCAAGTTTGTGCTATTGGCAATGCTTTTAATAATGCAGGAAGAAGATCTTGGAAAGTGATGATTTCTTCATTATTTGCTTTGAGTTCGATGACTGCGTATGTCGAGTTTCTGTTCTTATAGGATCCATCTGTATACAAGTCCTTATAGGTTTGAGAGTTTCCATCAGGTCCTGGTGAAGCTTACGAAAGTATTGATGTGGAGTGTTTTCTTTATTGTGGCTTCAGAGGGTAGTGCCGATAAGCAACAAGTGTCTTTTACATGAAGGAGAAGAGCTGAGGATTTGTGGTATTTCTAAAGGAAGTCATCCATGAGCCGAAATGAGAGTTAATATTTTGCTAAGGGTAGAGATCGATTTTTTCTTGTTTTGTTTTTTCTATGTAGACTTTCTTGTGAAGCTGTGTGAAGTGGATGGGTCATATCTGTAAGCGTTTTGCTTATTAAATTAACTGTTCGGTAGCATTCGTTTATGGCTAAATCAATGCTCTCCAAGTTTTTCTTTAATGTGATCATGAAGTAAGCTAGTCCATGCTGGAGGGTATCTTTGACCAGATTTTTTGTTATTTTAAGAGCCGTTTCTGTATGTGTCCTTTTCGACGGGAACATATCAATTTCAGAGCGTTGTTTCGAATTTTCAATTGGTTGATATTATTTTTTATATTTTAGATTACCACTGAAAGTTACATTGAGGACTCTTAGTTCTTTTTTGAGTGTGACTGTTGAGTTACAAAGAACAAAAGGGGTCGAAGTACATTTCTTTTTCCGACAAAGATGAAGTGCTTCTATTTTGAGTGTGGAACAATCGCACCAGTTTTTTGGGTCCAAAAATAAATTGTAGTGTCCGCAGATTGTAAAAGGGCGTTAACATTTGATGGATCTTCAGAAGCTACCATGAAGATATTATCTACATAGACGCCAATACCTAATTTACGAGTATAACTTTCAGACGGGACCATTAACGCGGAAAACCCAACTAACGAACTAAATTTCACTCACATAAAAGTGGCTCTTAGAAACGTATACGAAAATGTCTTATCTTTTATCCTTATATCTTACCGCCACTCAATCGATAACAGATTGACATGGGACAAAAAGTACATATTTATTTTGAACTGAAACCTAAGCAACAATTTTTCTAACTTTCAGAAATGATCCCATTACTCGTCCCAATCGCTGGATAATCCAATATATAATATTCAATTTAATGTACACATTAAATATTTGAAGTTGTGGAACATTAGAGTATTTTAGCTAGCTCCAATGCATTCTTAGTTATCTTGATCCACTCTCCTGCGAGATTGTTATCGCATGGATTTATCGTCGTGCCGCAAAACGTATTGGTATGTCCGTTACCTCTGATCCATTCTCTCATAGAGCTATTCCTTTGATGTACAATTCGGAAAGAAACCCTTCGAAGATACCTGTAAATGAACGACTGCAGTTTACGAGTGACAAAGCAGTCACCTTCCAAGTACTACACGAAACAGTTGTGGCTCAGATTTTGTGCTGAGTACATGCTTTTTCCAGTTTTTTGACAACATGCACCACGCAGCATTTGCTATTCCGATTTTTTTTTTTCCTACCAACTTCGATCGAGATATTGCTCCCCAAATACCGACCTGATGTTCAGCAATGGTTAACTAAGTGACGGGGTTTAAAAGGCTGAGGACTTTTGTTTTAGTAGATTCATTGCCTTGCTTCGACTTCCAAACTATGGTCCATCTGATGAAAGCCCTTTATTCTATGCAAACACAATAAATACAATCCAAACAGGTGTTTTAAGGTGAGGTTTTCGCAAGAAAGTTGGCACAATTTCTACTGTCAGATACGTCACTTATAACTGACAGTGGAAAAAATGTGGAAAAAGATAAAAAAGTTACAGTTATGTACGTTTAAGGTATCTATCTAAAATACTTTAAAATCTATTATAATGGCAAATGTTGCATCCATTAGTCGTGTGCATTAGTTAGTGTGCTTAGCGCGGATAAAGAAATGGGAAATAATATTAAATCGATTCATGTAGGTAGCTAATAGCGCTGGTGGTAGTCAGTCCTATGTCTACAAGTCGGGTGCATTTAATTCTTCGGTAGCGAACGTGAGAGGACGAATGGAAAGTTTTCCACTCTGCGATTTGGTTATGCGGTAGCAAGCAATGCACTCTAGGGTGTAGTGAACAAATGGTTGTTGATCTTTAACCAACATTTATCGTAAATTAAATATTGTCTTGAACTTCTATACTGTTATGAAACTAAAAAAAAGATTTGTTTAAAATAGTGACTCCATGCAAACATTTCCATCACATTTCAGCAAAATTCTTATATTGTAACGTGCATGTATTTAGCAGAATACTATGTAGTGCATGAAAAATGCTAAAAACTATTTTTCAAATATTTTATTCTTATTCTTAAATATTCAGAAAAAATTGATTTTCGATAACTTTTAGCCGAAATGTACAGCTTTTCTAAAGTGATGTAAACATTATTATTTTAATAGAATTCAAATTATCTGCAACGATTATATAAAATAGAGCCCATTTTTAATTTCACAACAATGGTGTCCTAACTATCTCAAATTTTGTTTATATTTTATATAAGTGAACATTCAAAAGCATTTTGTCTTTCGAAAAAAGAAAACTTAATGCACACTGGCATTGTAGTACTTTATTTGACGTCCAGCAATGGTTTCGCATTAAATTTGCCGTAGTTATATTTTAGGACAGAAAACTGATGCTGTCAAAATTCTACATGTTGCCAGTCATTTCAATTTATGTTTACAGAAACCAGAGATGAGAAAAGAATTTCATCATCATAGTCCTCGACTTCACTACATCTCATTTTTTCTACAGCTATGAAAATGCACTGAAATGCTCCAGCAAAGAATACTAATGATGTAATTGCGAAAGGAATTTTTAATATTTTTTAACGGCTTCTCAATAAAAATGCTGTAAAGGCAAACCGGCGAAAGAAATTAATAATGATATAATTTCTGTTGTTTCAAACATGCATACCTGTTTTTACAATAATAATAAGCATACCATAATATGCAATGTTAAGCCAAAATATCATAAGTAGGTATACCTAAACAAAATTAGCAATTAGGAACAAGTTCTTTAGACGGCATAAATATGTACAAAATCTTACATCTAAATTTCATCGTTCTCACCCAGTTGACATTCTTTGTTAGATATGCATACATACATATGTACATATATAAGCATGCCCTAACGTTTTACAAATTATGCTTGAAGAGGCTTCGCTTGTCCGCCTCACAAAAGAAACAATAAATTTCCTCATTATATACAAGGTTGCGCAAAAGTCCGCACTCAATTTCCTAAGGCAGTAACATTGTAAATAAAAAGAATTGGTTCTGTTTGTTGATTATGTTTAGTTAGTCGTTTAAATTTGTTTCGATTAAGTCGCGAAGATAATATCGGTCAAGTGGCCGCCGCCAGAGTTGATGCACATTCAGGCTCGTTCCACAGCATTTTCAATGACTTTTCTCAAAACTTCTGGCGATAAATTCTTCACTTCTTACCGGATGTTCTTCTTTAGGGCCGCCAAGGTCTGTGGCTTGTCCGAATAGACTCGTGAAAAACCCCAAAGATAGAAGTCTGGAACAGTCAAATCGGGAGATCTTCTAGGCCAGTGAAATTCGCCAGAAAGAGAGAATTAAACACGCGATTGACGGTCTACAAGCAAAAACTGATGGACTGTTTGCACTTTGTACGGGTACATATTCAAGTCTTTTACGAAAATTTGCTGTAAAGACCGTCTATTGATAACCAATAGATGATTAATGTTTGAAGGTCCTCTTGGACATCTGCAGCCACAGCTGCTCCGGGGCCGGCCACGTCTATTACTGTCCCGTGTTAAGCCAGTCTCCTCTAAAGGCCGCAGTGTTTGCCAAGTTTGTGCCACACGACCAGTGAATCGTAGACAAAATTTACGTTGAGTAAAACCACCAACAGATTATTTGTAAAAAACATTGACACAATTATTTCGAGTTCTTGAAGAGTATAGCAATCCAGGGTTTATCTACGTGTGTTCTGCTTCTGTTTTCTTTACAAATGTCAAAGTAGCGATGACATAAGTCTCCATTCGCAAAAATGAGAGCATCTTTGGATAGGGCGATGACTTTTGCGGCACCTTGCCATGTACGAGTTCGATAGAAGCTCTGCAATATATATAAAAGTAAACAATTATGACTTTTCTAATTGGGACAGTGAAATTCCACATTTAGAGTTTGCAACTACATCGCGTTGAGTTTAAATTCAGAATCTAAATCTATCTGCTATCTGTTGGTATGCTTCTGTGATCGAGAAGGGTTGTTTTATGAAATTTTACTGAACATACCACTTTTCGTGGCTTAACGTGGCTCTTTTACATCCTTTTGCATTCAAATCTTTCTAAAAAGAGACACCTCCGGATAGGGACAGCATGCGACTGTCCCATCGGTGCCCCAATTATGGGTTAATTATGTGTCCGACATAAGTCCACTTAAGTAATTGAGAAGTTATACTCTAGCTCTATATCGTATTTTCACGACATCTTATATCTCTAGGCAACTTTCAATCTTATAAAATATTGTTCAGTAAGAGTACAGGTTTCGAAGTCATAAGTCAGCACTGGTATAACACACTGCCCAACAACTTTAGTTGTTTAATACTGCGGTAAAAATGGTTTCCAGCTTTCCGAATGCTCCATGCTCCAAGAATTATTCGTTTTATTTTTAATATTTGATAATTTTGTTCCAACTGCTGTTTAGTTTTCTAACCTCAAATGCGATAAAACCTCTCCACTGACAAAATATCGCCGACATAAAATCCCCGTATAATTCTAAGTAAAGTGCTTTTAGCACTTCTAACAAATACCTAGTATAACCAATCGCAGGAATATTTTGTCGAATATTGAGTATATTCGGATGTATCAGCTTTTTTAAGAGCATAAAGCAACTGTTTGGGACGTTGTGTGGACGCCTGAGACCATAAAATCGGACGATAGTTATTTGCATATATCTAATAGTTCATTAAGAGTTAATTAAAAAATAAAACTCTTCAAAACCACGCCCAAGACCTAACAAAAAGTTACAAGTATAACGAACTTTAATTGAGCGAGCACATATTAATAAGCATTCTCCAAACGTATCTCAGTTGCAGAATTAATAAGAAAATAAATTGCAATGCAATAATCACCCAGGTTAACACGTTTTTCAACACTCTTCAAACAAATGATCACACCGTATCCGTTAGGCAAGCATGTCATTAAACAAATCTGTAATTTAATTTAATTTCCCACAGAAATTTGCTATTCAGTAGTAAATAATTAAGCGAACACAATTTCGACCCCCTTCCTCTGTTAACCCCAAAGCCAGGCAAAGGTAGGGCATAACCCATCCGCATTTTACCACAATTATATTTTGGGCTATAAAAATTTACGACACTTTGACCACTGAATGATAAATTTCAGCAAAACAAATTAAACCCATAGATTATTATGTTTCCTTGATATTAAATAGGAGAGTCAACTTATTGCGCCATTTAATTAATGTTTTTTTTTTCGCACAATTATAGGTCATCCTTCAAGACCGACTAACGACAAAAACCTTCGGAGTGAACTTGATGCACACACAAGTGTAGCCGATATTTTAATAGAAACCTCTGTAAATACGTAATGGGGACTCTTTACCAACAATTTGCATGCCTGACACTGCTGGTGTTCACAGCACAGCTTGTTAAAGCTGGGACAATTATAACTGCAGGTGAGTTCTAATACCTCTTAATTTCGTTTAATTTAGTAAAAAAAATTGTGATTAAACGTAAACCCCTAACTGCAGCCGGAAAGTGTTCGCGTATCAACACACTTTTCAAACACGTGTCGGCAGTGTTAATAGACCCAGCATCCAATTAATTTAAGTTACAATTACACCAGTCATAGCTTCATAAATCACCTGCCTGCAGCATGCAGCGGGTCCAGACAGAGACAAAGAGAGGTTAACTTCATTCCCTATGCTATGGTGGAATATTTAATTCGCTTTGTGGATTAATGCACACGTTACCAGGCTGCCGACACTCTGACCATATGGTTAACACAACCGGATGGCATTAAAGACACTTATGATGCCTTAACACTTTCCGACTTGCTAATTGCGGTGACTGTCGATTAACTATGTGGATGTGAGTAATGGGTGAATTACGTCCAAGTTCGTCAAGTATCATCAATCATCAGAGTTTGCGATTCAAATGGATGATCTTTGTTAAAAGGATTTTCAATGCACTAAATGGGTCGGAATCATGATTTTTTTATGGTACTAAAACAATTTACTCCCGCTGGAACATTCGTCAAATATATCAAACACAGTAAAATAAAGCAACTTTTTACACATTGTATGGCGAGATTGGACCGAATCCAACACAAATGAAACAAAGTATAATGTTTGAGGATGTCTCAGAATGTCTGTATGCAAAGATGCCTCAAAATCTATCCCGAAGGCTTCGAATTTTTGAGTACGATGTCTACGTGCATGGCGATTTTTTTTTCAAAATGTCACATCGTTTTGCTCAAAAGCGGTTAGAACTGATCCAAATTACAGTAATATACAAGTAAGCAGAATAAGAGCATAAGAATATAGAAAAATAGTTATCTTTCGTGTACATATTTTTTTTGAGATTCAGAGTACAATCCAAAATTATTTTATTGAATTTATAAATTCTTTTAATCGTAGGAGATAACCTACACGCACTATCTACATATTTCCACATTATGGACTCTTAAATTGTTAACATTCAACTAGTTATTTTGAATGTCGCTGCTCATTTATCTTAAAACCAAGGACATTCCAAGACATAAAACAACTTCTCCTCCGACCTTTATAGCTTTATACATAAATTCTCTTACGCACCTGATAAAACTCACCCTGGATAGAATCTTCTAATATGTGGCTGTTACCTATAAACTTTCAACGTTGCACCATTTATATCGTAGTACAGGACTTAGTGGAACTAGTAGTTCGAATTTAAAAATACAGGGCGTCGCAAAAAGTATTTTACTTCTCACTCCGAATATGTGAGTGTCTTTCCACGACTTCTAGAAGCCCCCGGATAACTTGGGAAGTTGAAACTTTTGCATTTCCCACCGGATTGTAAAAAAAAATCGTTCAAAACAGCGTTTGAGTTGACTATATATTTAGATGTTCATTGTATCACGGCATCTAAGAATCTAGTAAACATTTATCTGATCTCTTAAAATAAATTTATAAAGAATGGCCAAGTCGCTCGTGTAACTTTCGAAATATAGCTTTTGCATAAAATACTATGGTAACAAAATTAATAGATTTTTGACTTACCTTTCATATTGTGATAAAAAACATTCACTTCTCGTCAAAAATGATGTTGAATTTGAAATAAAAAATATTAGGAAAAATACGAAAAATCATATTAGTCTGCAAAGGAATTGTCACCCTATTCCCATAGTTAAAGTGACAGATTATCACCAGTCCTCGTTACTTGTAAATGAATGTGAAATTATACGAAAGCTTCACTTTTATGTGTATTCCTACAATCAATCAAGGTGTCATTTGTAGATTGTAAATTTATTGTAGGGGTGTAAGGGCACTGTGGCCTTTGTAGATCTATAGTGCTCCTCCGACTTGGAGCTGTCATTTAAATGTACTAATGAGGATACAAGTTTGTACTTGTTAGCTTAATAATAGGTTTCACGACTAGCAAAATAGTGGTGATTGTTTTATTTCCAAGCAATGAACAATTCTTGATCAATTAAGAGAAGAATCGTTAAATCGATTCAGATTTCATGGTAAATTGGTATGAACAAACCTAATGGTGTTGTGACACTCTAAGTAAAATAGTTTTAAAAGACTCTGCTTGGGTTACCAGAAAAATGATTTCAAAGTTAAAATTGTTCAAATCCCCAGAAAAGTATGAGGTCAACTGAAAAAGGTCGACTTGAATGTCAAATATATCTACAGGTGTAAAAGCAAGAATCGTTATGTGTAAGCTGTCTTTTAGGTATGTTAATAATCTTTCACTGGATACACTAATAAAACCGACTTAACGTACCTCATTTCAATCGCACATATCTCAGAAACAAAGTAAATACTGAACTTTTACCCGTACATCGCTTCGTTCTAACTTGAAATGTTCAGTGGTGACACAGAATGAAAAATCAAACAACATAAGAAAACAATAAGAACATTAAAGTACCATTTTTGAGATATTTAAGGTATGAATTTAAAATCGTCATCCTTGAATATGTTTCGTCCTTGAACATTATGTGTATCTTTTTTTTAAAGCTTATCTACTCCTTAATTTAAAAATATTTATGTCGCTGCCTGCGATCAGTCGAATCAATGTTATGAATTTTTAAAGATAAGGAAAAATGTTCAAATTCAGCTTTTCTTCGTAACTGTACAATGTATTTTCTCGTAACCCAAGCTGAATCCGGTAAATATTCTTATCAAAAAAATATTAATAACCGTTATAATTTCTTTTCTACAAACCTTTTTAAAACACCTTACACCTACACAAAACTTTGCCACCTTGTATCTTTTCTTTCTTTCGATGATCGGTTGGATATTTTATTTTTTTTTCGTAGTATGTAAGTTGTCGACGGCCATAAAGATAAATTTAGTTTCAAATTTATTATCTCTTTGGATTCGCTTACACCATGTAGAACACAATTACAATTGCCTTGGTTCCGCTTGAATGTATTCACGGTCTGGGTCTAATCCAGGTGGTGTTTGAGTGCATGACATTGACACATACTTTCGTACTGAGAACAATTATTGTAATGATGAAGGTCGATAGAATTTTATTGATATTAGGTTTACTAGAATTTACGTAGGTGGTTTTTATTTTGAGTTGTACGTGTTTTCAAATCTAGTGGCCACAAATCTAGATTTGTTTATCCGAACTTGTTACATTTGGGAAAATATGTGCACAACACAAACTTACCTATGGTACACTTGCAGTTGGCATGTATCTAGGAAGTATTATCATATTTTTTTTTAGCGTATGAGTTTATTGCAGTAAACAATCATACAAGTTACAAAATCAATTTACAAAAAACTATGACAATTACAGGAACTTAAAGATTCAGATTGAAATTCTCAAGCCATTCTTTTGCCTTAACTGTGACGATGTTTGCAGGATCCCTTGGATAAGCTCAAATGAATCATTCAGAAAAAATGCAGTTACCGAGAAGATACCGATGCCACGCCCATTCCCTCAATAATCGGTATATTTCCGATATTTCATTTTATCGTGCGGCAGATATCGTCCAAACGTTATCTGACATTGTATATGCGGTAAATCCCGAGCCGAGACTGATCATTATACGGAACTGCAGTAAACAGAAAACCTATCGACACGATCCAGCGTGTCCCGTGTAGTCAGAGAACGTCCATTGCAATACATGCGCTCGATATTCCTTCGGTACCTCGGAAACCGAGCGAAAAAAATCTTAAACAGGTGGCTACCTCAGCTTTCGTGGTTTTCAGGTGCGTTTAAGCGTTACCCAGTTTTCTGCAGAGGTAGAAGCCGATCATCTCAATTGTTGAGTTTGTTATAAGAGCAGGGTTGTAGAGAGGTAATGTATTTTAAACATTTTGCCAACCTGTGATGACATCCAAGTTTGAGGCTGTCAGGCGTTTGGCTTTCTTCAGCGGGAATTTCCTTAATCTTAGTCTGGTCGATTGGCTTGTAGTGATGTCGGATCTAAGAGGTCTGTTGCAACTTTTTTATTACCACTTCCGATGAATTCTCTGTAGATGTTCCAACTTGGACGAATAGAGTGCAGGTCGATCTTGACTATGGGAAAAGTCTTGGAGAACACGGCGATTGCTGTTAGCAGTAACAAAACTGAGGTCAGGGTTGAAACGCCTTTATCCATCTGACCGACCTTGCTTGTCTTTTATATCAAAAACGCTCGGCCCATTCTGTAAATTTCATGCCATTCTATTCATTTTGCGCGTGTCTTCAGTTGGTGTTGTGGTTATTAAAATTGCCAACGTAAAATGCAGTGTAGGAACGAACTGCTAGAATAAGGTTTGGTTATGTATATGCACATAGATCTACGACAGTGATGGCAATCGGGTACTGACTCTTTAGATAACGAGTTGCCGTTGTTGCTAGGTCGTAATGTTTATGGCAGCGGACCCCATTTACAGTTGAATTTATTCAAGAACAGCCACCTTTATTTCGCATTTGGATCTGGTGATGCATTCTATGTTTAATTGGCAGATATGACCTGAAGGTCCCACATCTTTAGTCAGGTGGCGCTGATAAGTACTGTTTGGTTGGCTGTGTGTGGCTATTTCGTTGGTGATTCTTATTTCTTAGTGAAAGCCACGAGTTTATGTAGGTGTAGTTTTGAAAATGTGGCTATCACTTTGTTTGATAGTTCATTTATCATTACCCAGGGAGTGAAGGCGAACCCTTATCTAACAAGTGATAGGGCATCCACTCGGATTCGCTAGTAAAGGGTGGCCAGATAGCAATAATAGTTTTTTTCAATTGTTATGTGTCAGCAGCTGTCAAAGTCACCAATAACATCCAGCTGTCAAAATATTCGGTAAGGATTGCCATTTCATCGTGCATCGTTTGACGCTTCCCGAATGTGTGGAAATTATTAAAAAATATTATCGAGATTCCGGGTCAGTTGTAAATATGCAACATGAATTTCGTCGTGAGGTCGGTCGTCATCATGGCCTCAGTGCGAAGGCAATTCGTCGCACCGTAGAAAAGTTTGAGCCTGAGTACACTCTGTTGGATCTTAAGCCACCAACCAGATAGAGAAGTGTGCGAAGTGAAGAAAACATAGCCGTCTTAGCGGACAGTATCGAAGAAGACCCAGAAATATCGATTCATTGCCGATCAGCTGAACTCGGCACCGCCAGAGTCAACCAAGCTTATTTTGCAATTGGATTTGGGCCTACATCCGTATAAGATTGTGCTGACGCAAGAATTGAAGCCAGACGGCCATAGACAATACCGTGTGTTCGCTAATTGGGCGCTGGAAATGTTGGCCGGAGATCCGGATTTTGGCCAAAAAATCATCTTCTCAGACGAGGCCCATTTTTGGCTCAGCGGCTATGTCAACAACCAAAATTGCCGTTATTGGAGGGACCACAATCCACAAGTGTTCGACCAAGCATCAATGCATCCACAAAGATTGACTGTTTGGTGCGGTTTATGGCACGGCGGCATCATCGGACCTTATTTCTTTCGAAATGAGGAAGGAGACACCATTACCGTCAATTGTCCTCGGTATAGAACGATGTTAACCGACTTTCTATAGCCCGAGCTCGACAACATCGATATATCCGAGCTGTGGTTCCAACAAGACGGCGCTACATGCCATACAAGCGACGCAACGCTCGAAGTGGTGAAGGAGAAATTTGGCGACTGGGCAATCTCACGGCGAGCGTTCATCAATTGGCCGCCGCGATCATGCGACTTGACACCCATAGATTATTTTCTCTGGGGCTACGTCAAGTCCTTAGTCAAACCAAACCACCTTTGGACGAGCTCGAGGCCAACATTCGAGACGCTATTGCCGGAATAACGTCGGACATATTGGACCGAGTCATCAAAAATTGGACCGACCCACTGTGGAATATATGGGTCAGTTTCTGATCAAAAATCTATAACTTTTTTGATTTTAAAGATACAGATTTGAAATTTTGCATAGACATAGTACTTTGTATATGAATTCAATCAAGTACATATTTAACAAAAACTTGCCCTTGCTCGTGGCTTCACTCGCGTTTGAATTTAGAATGCTGTCCAAAATCCATATATATATTTCAGTTTCACTCGTATATATTTAATAAATGTTTCTTTTCGTGATTTAATAACTAAATATAAATATAAAGAGAGTTAAATAAGTGCGATAGGTAGGTAGATTTTTACATACATATGTAGATTAGAGCATAAATTTGTCACATTTCAATCTCAGGATCCGCGATGAGTTGAGTCACTTTTAAAAGGTGCAGAGTGTCTTCGTCTAGTTGCTTGACATTTTTTACGTATGGTTTACGGATACTTGTGACGTTTGTTGAGGATCTTGAACTTTTTCTAAAATATTTATAGTCTTTATTGCGAGACTCTTGAGCGTCTTCCGAGAGTTGTCCAATTGGTAATACAGCAAAATGGTTTATAATACTCTCTCCATGAATTAATATTTTGTGTACTGATGATGGCATATAGTACTGTATTTATTTACATATATTCTTGCCGTCTCTAGAGCATACTCGCCGAACTTTGAGCATCAATCATAATACCTGATGAGAAAGCTTGTAGAATTATATGTAATCTGCTTATCAGTACTTCATCGACACCTGTTATTTCTGCAGAACAACTGGCATTACTAAAAAATCTTCTTGCTGTATTACCGTCATTAGAGTTGCCGTTTACTTGTCGCGGTTTATCGATAATTAAACCAAACTCTTCGCGAAAACGTCTTGAACTATCTTTTTCTTTTCTTGTTTTGATCGTTTGTTTTCATCACTGATAGCTGACCATTTTTCGAAGGAAAGAATATATGATATATGTAAAATCATCTCCATACACCTAATCCAGGCATGCAGTGTGGATAATCCATACCGGAAACAATTTTCGTCTTCTGGCCTGGCAGTGACTTTTACTAAATCGTTCATTAGACGCGGGTTAGCATTACAAATAGTACATGTGGAACTTGAAGGAGTGTCAGTTAATACCTGAGCCACTTTTCCGTCTATCATTGTTAGGAAGAGTTTATGTTTGACTTGCATTTCTTCACCATATTTCTTGGTCAATAATGGATATAAATTTTCAATTTGGTTTTCAATGTTACCCACAACAGCTCTAGTTTTCTCAGGAGTTTCTTTGGAAAACCCGATCGAAATAGGGCGACAAAACCTTACAGATGAACGCACGGGATTTTGCCAGATTATAGCACCAGTTGCTTCATTATCTTATGGGAACAACAGACGTTATGAACAAATTTGAATCTGAAATATGTCCAGACTCCTCTGGAAGTTTTTGTTTGAATTCAACTTGCCCAGATGAGCCGTCACACCCCCACTTGCTATATAAAATGTAATTTTTAATCCCATTTGTATGCACTGAGTCAATCAATAGAATCCTAGCTGCTGTTTGTTCCAACAAATCTTGTAATGAAATAATTTTTGAATACGTGTTGGTAATTTCCATCGATGAGACAGGTGGGTAACAGCCTTGTTTGCAGTTCTGTATTTTGTAATAAGGTGGAAGCAAAAAACAGTTTCTTTCATTTGTTAGATTTCTCAGGTACAAATACTGTACAGTTAAAGCATCTTCGTCGGACAATATTTCAGTTTTATCTGAACCAATTAAGTCTAACATTGTTTTCTTTTTTTCTGTGTCTGCATTCCTTATAACTTCCACGAGATTTGCCTCAATTCCTTCACCCATCGATCGTAATCCTTGCAAATATGCTTCGTAGATGTGCTCAAACCCATATTCTCTGAGAAGCGTAGTATTTTTGCGCCTTTTACTTGACTCCGAAGAGTCTTCGAAAGCAACACTAGGTCTTCTTCGCTTCTCAGAAGAAGTTGAAGGCATGCAGACATTCTAGTAGGCAGAGTTACATTATATTCAGAATCAGGCCAACTGCTATTGGTTCTAAGAAATTGATCCTTTTTACGTGAAGCTTGAGCCCAACGTTTATTGAATTGTGGTAACAATATCTTCTGAAAATCACAAATTATGAATTTTAAATTGTCTTCCGAAATTTGATAATTTTCAAGTAAAAATGTAAACAGCGCCGAAACTTTGTTTCCTTTCTCAATATAGAAAAGTAACACTTCACGTCTTGAACAGTTAAAAAAACTCATTGTTAACACTATAAATATCGTGAGTATATCTTGAAAACTAATAAAATCTATTAATGTACACTAACGATTGTGACGCACTATTGCAAATTATTTTATTTGACTTAATGTGATAATGCACTGTGGGTCGTTTTATGTACAAGATATGCTACAATTTTCAAAACCGCAAATAACCGCTAATTTTTTTTTTGCACACGTAATAGGCAGACACCGTGTGCACGAATTTACAACTTAGGCAAACAAACTATGGCAGCAATATTTTATCTCGAAATATAATGCCAATAACGGTTTCTCAATCTAAAAACCATATTTTTTCTATATAACTATCAAACAATATGACTTTTCTTGGAACTAATGCCCGAAATCTTACTCTGAACGTAAAGAATTTTCCAGCCAAAATATACAGAATTTGCATAATGTCGGTTTCCAGCGTAATTTACTCTCTAGTTTGTGTACTAAGTACATACTGAAATAAGTGAATACTAAAGTTTTATTTCGTAGCTAAAAAATAAGGCCAAAAACATATGCAATTTGCAACATTGGCAAAAGGTATTTTTGATCAGCACTTGTACTAGCATATTCTATTGTGCGACCGCTTGAAGCACTGCCAGCGAAGCACTGATTCCATAATGGCATGAATGCAGCTTCAAAATTAATCGGATATCATCACACACCGTTGTTGTTTTATTTAAATTTCTTTTCCTATCGTTCTTATCTGGTCACCCTATAGTTAATTTGGCTTCCAGAACTTTAATAAACCACTTTGATGTCTATATGTATGCATGATGGTTCTTACTACTCTTTAATCGATAAGATTTTACCCAGGTTGCCTGCATAGAAAAAAATCTCCAATACATCTGCTACCACACCATTCCAAATAATATTTGAATTCAAATTACTCTCTACCCTCCTCTTTTACAGATACCAAACCAGCGCAATGTGTTGTTACAATCGACAGCCTCCAAGTAATCAAAGATATAGGTTCCGTTTGGCAGACAAACAACTCGTGCGTGCGGCATTCTTGTGAGTTAGACGACTACGGTAATCCTCACGAAAAACTCGTGGAAGAGACTTGTGTGGTGAATTGCAAGGAAGTAAGTTCCGTGCTCAAAATCAAATATTGAATCGATTTCTAACCTCAATTCGATTTACTTTTTTTTTCTTTCTTCTTCTTAGGAATACGAATACCGTCCTGAATCGAGCAAGTGTTGTGGAACATGTGTTAAAACGAAGTGTATGTACGCTGCTAAACTCTATTCAGTTGGCGATACGTGGCACAATAAGGATGATTGCACCATTCTTGAGTGTTCATTGCATAATGGTGAAGCAATGATATCTGCATACGAAAAGACCTGTCCTCCAGTGGCAGCAGATTGTCCACAATCGAATTTGTATCAGGAAGATTGTTGCCCTTATTGCCGTCGAGATAGTAAACCATCGATTGGTAGGGGGGATGGCAGAATATCCCCTGATGACGATGGAATCAGAGACAAGGAGTATTACAGACACCATCCTTGCGTTAGAGATTGTGCAGTTGGCGAGGAGCCCATTGTATGCAAATATACTTTTGTGGTCGAGTGGTATGAAACACTCAGTAAGGCTTGCTATGACTGTCCGCACAACGTGACCGACTGCAGTAGACCGCATTGTATAACAGGGGATGGAGTGAGGCGAAGTATTACCGTGGTGAATCGTATGATGCCAGGTCCCTCCATTGAAGTCTGTCTAAACGATATCGTTGTGGTTGACGTAAAAAATCATTTGCTTGGGGAGACCACCACAATACATTGGCATGGACTGCATCAACGAGAGAATCCCTATATGGATGGAGTTCCGCATGTCTCTCAGTGTCCAATTCAGCCTCATTCGACGTTTAGGTACAAATTTACCGCGGCAAATGTCGGAACACACTTCTGGCATTCCCACACTGGAATGCAAAGAGGGGATGGATGCTTTGGATCATTGATAATTCGACAGCCCAAGCAATTGGAGCCACATGGAAAGGCTTACGATTTTGACTTACCTGAACACAAGATGCTTGTTCAAGATTGGGCCCATCAGCCGGGTGTAGCGATGTTTGCATCGCATCATCATTCAATTGGAGATAACAAGCCAATGAATATTTTAGTTAATGGACGTGGAAGGTATTATCCAGATATTTTCAAGAAAGCAGCAGAGAATGCAGCTGTCACAAACGAAATAGCTTCAAATCCAACTGAGGCATTTAGGAGTACAACTTCAGTTCCCGATACAACAACTCTTCCTCCCTTCTTCGAGTTCGAGACTACGACTCTCCCCCCTGATGTGGACTTATACCAACCAGATAACGAAGAGAATATGAAAATAGAAGTCGCCTCAAATAGATCAAGACGTTCGACAGAGGATCCACTAGAGAACATTCCACTAGAGCATTTCAATGTAGTCCACGGATTCAAATATCGTTTCCGAATTATCAACGCCGAGTTTCTGAACTGCCCCATAGCCATATCCGTGGACAACCACAATCTCTCAGTTATCAATTCCGATGGCTTCGACGTAGAGCCAGTGAATGTAACTTCTGTTGTCACATACGCCGGCGAACGGTTCGATTTTATATTGCACGCCGACCAGCCTATCGGCAACTACTGGATTCGAATGAAGGGACTCATGGATTGTGATGATAGATTCACATCAGCCTTCCAAGTTGCCATACTACACTATGAACATGCTGAAGAGCGTGAACCTGAAGGCGTTCCGCAATACGACTTTAAACCTGGTGGAGTAGAACTCAATTCATTAAACATGGGACCTGGCTATGCAGAATTTATTACCATCAATGAACTCAAATCGCTGGAAAATGAAACAGACGATAGCGCACTTCTCAAAAAGGATGCAGATTATAAATTCTTCGTTTACTATGACTTTTACCCCAAGGATAACCCCGACTTTCATCCCTCCAACATATACGGTTTCAATCAGACCAAGACGAATGCCAACAAAATTTTCACTCCTCAACTGAATCACATCACAATGACAATGCCATCGATGCCCCTGATGCCGGGAAGAGATGAGATCGACGATTCCATGTTCTGTAATGAGACAACATTCGAAAATCAGGGAATAGACTGTCGGCAGGAGTTCTGCAAGTGTCATCATGTCCTACAAGTGCCATTAAACTCAGTAGTAGAGTTGATTTTGGTCGATGAAGGGGTGACTTACGATGCCAATCATCCTTTCCATTTGCATGGCAATGCTTTTCGAGTGATCGGCCTGGATCGCGTGGGAAAAAATGTAACCATTGAAACAGTAAGTTTTTTTAAAATAAAAAAAAATCGACTTTTATTAAATTTACACTCCCTCTGTCCTTAGATTAAGGAAATGGATAAACTGGGACAATTGCATCGTAATTTTGATCGGCCGCCAATAAAGGATACGGTAACAATACCCGATGGTGGGTATACTATACTTCGATTCAAGGCCTACAATCCTGGCTACTGGCTGCTGCATTGCCACATTGAATTTCATGCAGAGATCGGGATGGCTTTGGTGATTAAAGTCGGTGAGCATCACGAGATGGTGCCGGTGCCAAAGAACTTCCCACAGTGTTCGGATTATATGCCGGACTTGGACGAAGTCGAAGAAGCTCCACGCAGTAGAAGTGTGATACATAGGCTTACGCGTTTTATGTTGCTGGGAGTAGTTTTAAGTTTATGGTATTCTCTATAGTAGCGTGTAGAAAGTAATGTAAGATTATGCGACTGAAATTTTATTTAAGGAACAAAATTGAAAAAAATATACATGTACATATTAATAAGAAAATAGTTTTTACTTTTTTTTTTTCATCGATAGCCTTAGTCACACATAACACAGAGTTGGTAAACAAAACAGATGAGTAATGTATACCAACTACCTGGCAACGAAAGCAACTATTGTTGTTGTAGCAGCTATGTACATACGGGTATTCACTTAGTCGAGTATTCGTTTAGTCGTTTTCAGTCCCAAGAATTAGACCGCTTCAATGGGGCGGTTCCATAACGCTTCAGGTTGTATGTTTGCGGGTTTGACCGAACAGCTGAAGAGGTATCGTATATCATGCGGACAGTATCCTAAAAGGTAGTTGCGTATTATGATGGCAGGCAAGTAAGAAATATTGGGAGGGCATGGTGTTGTGCTCTTTCATCGAGAGCATTTTCATCTTCGCATGAAGGTTGTCACAAGTGACAAGTTGTCACAGAACATAAGTATGAAGGTGGTGTGTAGATAATATCGAGTGATTCTGGTAAGGATTCGAATGGCAGCCAAGATTCTAGTATGTTCTGGAGCAATTGTAATATGATTTTAACGAATCTAGGGCAACTATGACTGTTCTGTAGCATGGTTTCTTCTTTTTTTTTTATTTAGGTCGTTGCGGGTTGGAAGAAGGAATAGTATCTTGGTGTCCGGTAACAGAAGCGAAATGGGTCGGTAGGACCATGATTGATCGGCTTTCCCGGTAGTGGGATCACTTTGCCTAATATTCCTCGAATCAGAAGCGATTGTGATGAAAAGTTTTACACTGAAGTGAGATAGTGGATACCTGGTGCTATTTTTTTTTTATCATCAGCGTCGAGATCCCGTCGGGCCCAAGTACATTGGATGGTTTGGATTTTTGGATGGCAGACGCTACTAGGCTTGAGGTGAAAGTTGCCCCCTCTTCTTCCAATGGCAGGTGATGTTACCTTTCGTTTGGTTGGATTTGACACGAGCTTTTACAGCTGACCTGAATTTCTTAGTTTCCGTATCGAGGTTGCATTTGTCCAGATGTTCGGACACTTCTTTTGCCGATATTTGGTAATTTGTCAAATTCTGGAGTCAGGCGAATCAGTTCTTCTTATGATTCAAGCTGATCGACAAGCGGAGATGGGACTATTTCGTGAATATTTTATGTCCTATTGCTTCTCACTTGACCCCATTTTAGCATTACTACATTGCGGTAGGTAAAACCTGCGACAAAATACACCGAATGTTTAACTAACGACGAGTTTCAGCTTTATCGTTACTTTTCTTTCTGCTTATTAAAAAGCACTCGATAGCTATGTATAGCCTATGACTCAAATTCAAATTTCCAACCAATAAACCACTAGCATGCAATGAATTTCTCAAACAATAAACCACATATAACCGGTTTTATTGGACTTCTCTTGAGATCCCCTAAACCAGATAATGTACGTGAATTGACATATACAATCTGGTCTTATCTTAACAGGTATATACTCTTTCCTTTATTTTCGTTCAAGTTACTGTCCACACAAATTTATTTACTCCACTATTGTACAAAAGTTCAACGATCTTAGATATGTATAAAATTAAAATCAATGCGTATCTCTCACCAATCAGCAAACACTTGAACAAATTATATGACTATATTGCATATTGAGAGTGTGTCTTTTATAGATTATCACTAAACGTTAATAACTAACTAGACAGAAAAAAAATAATCCAAAATAATATCATTGATTGTTACGAATTAATTCACCATTTATCTTTTGGATGGCATAAAAGTGCATTTCACTCACAACCGACACTTTGTCGTTTTAATATCTTGTTGCAGCATATCCTCAAATTCTTGCACTGTAAAGTTTGAATTGCGTTGGAGCAACGCATCCAGCACATTTGCCTGACATTTGCCCACCGCCATAATAGAATGCCAATCAGAATGTACCATCGATGTCCTCATTGGTGGAAATTGCAAGCGATCACCGCCGCAGTCGTAGTGTTTCCCATTCGCTATCGAATGAAAGTTCTCCTCATGGATTCGATTACAGATGAAGCATTCAAAGAGTTCGAATTGATTGTCCGATTCGAAGTCTCTTTCGAGCAAAGTATTCTTTAGAAGGTCATTTGTGACTGCATGCAGAAAGGAGTACTTGTGATCCAGGTAAGTGTTGTATTCGTAATCGTTGGCATCGAGACGTTTTAGAAATGCTGCCAAAGCCTTTGGACTGGGAAAGTCTGAGATGTAGATGACGGACTTGTTAGTTGGCTGCCACTCCTGTATAGAAGGTATAGTGAAAGTGTTAAAGAAGTTTGACGATATGGCAATGAACTTCTCCCATTATCCGCGATGAAGGACCTTTACTAACACAATTGATTTGTTAAGGTTGTCTGTCACAAACGTCATGATTTTCAGCAAATTTACTCGTCTTAGCCGGCATAAGGTTATTTACGATCAATCAATGATTAATAAACAAACGCTGGTGTTGGAGTACACCGTAGCAAATGTGAACTGAATGACAAGAAAAGTAATTCATCGATACCTCATGAGAGGAAGTTCGATCAAGCTTCATAAGAATAAAAAGTTTTCTCATAGATTGACAAATGGCACTGTGTTTTTTCAAAGATATTCCTAATCTATCTTTTTAATGTTAAAAACCGCCAACGACAAAGACCAACTCTCTGCGAACCACCAAATATGTTCCAACCCTGACCATTATACATCCCTTTCTGAACAAAGTGTTCACATCGACACCTGCATACTCTTTTCACAAGATTACGAGTTCACACATAAATGTCCCTTGTCAATTCCGAAACTTGATTCATGGTGGGTGTTCGCGAGTGAAATGGTGTACTACGGACTTTGCAGAACAGACAAGGATGACTTTTGACATTGTCCAACCAATACGGGCATGGCAAAGGTGGCTAAGACGTTGTACCAATTATTCTTACCCTCGAGGTAATAATATTATTTTTTTTTAATTTATTATTAAAGGAATGAATCTCAAATGAGAAGAATTAGAATTTCATCAACGATCTACCAACTAAGCTATCCCTGAATGGTCGTTCCCTGCTAAAAATAATCATTCTTTACATTTCAAATTGTGTACCTTGAGTTGTTGACTTTTTATTGAGATGAAGGATTCTGAAGCAATGGCTTCAAATCGTTTTCTTATAGTTCGCTATCTAAGTCGTACATCCCGTTTTTTGCGAATTCTGATTTAAAACGCGGTTTGGCGAACATAACATTTTTCTATGCTCCCCTAATTATACCGGTGCGTGTGTGTTCAATGCCTTTAAAATATGAAACTCAAACTCAGTGGCGGTTTTCGGTGAAGTCCCAAAAACTATATGTACTGCTTTTTCATGACTCATGTGTTTTCGTGATTTAAAATATTTGATAAGCTGAATGTTTGTCGGAGTTTTACCTTGAAGAGGAGGGACATTAGTGCAGCTGGTCGATATGGTAATTAGTGAACTAATTTGATTATTTGTTTGGGTGGGATGGTTAACTCAGGAAGAATCCAGACGACAAAACTTATGAAGTAATATTGACAGAGGGAAGAACAACTATTCAGAATTACGGGAGAGATACCACCTAAACAAGTGAATTATAGTACGTTAAAGAGTTTAAGTAGTCTTGCAACTGTAAGAGCGCACAAATAGATTATTCGACTCCCCCAAGTGTATGCCAAGACAGAGCCCGGGAAGATCTCAGCAAGCATATGAATTGTCTAGAGAGAGCGTTCCGAATTTGAATTGGTAGTAAATGTACGAAAATACAATTTGGAACGTTCAAGCAGGCTGTTGCGCAATGTCGAGAGACTGTTAGACGATTAGTAAACGAGTTAAAAAAAAAAAAAAAAAAAAACAATAACTCCACGGATAACGAGAGACGATTTGTTCCTGTGCCCATGATTCATACCTTAATAGTAGGTGATCCGAAATAGATCGGAATATTACCCATAACTAGTGGCCGCCAGAATTTCTCTGAAATATAATCATTGCACACTCCATTCTCGTATGCAATGATAAATTTGTAGCGAGCAAAGAATTTGTAAAATTTATCACTTTGTATGGTGTTTAGATAGTCATCTGTTAATCTAAAGAAACAAAGTTAGGTTCATCAAAGCCCACAAGTCTCAACTACATTTTTACTCACTCCCTTGGCAGATCCCTATTATGCAAACATTTTCCATACGAGTCCACTTCAATGTGCTTCATCAGTTCTTTCATGTACTCATCCCTTCCGGACGGTGTGTCACAAATCGATTGTACAAACGCAACCGGTGCAAGTTTCTCACGTAGCAGAGACTTAGTACCAACGGGTACAAGATACTTTCGGTCTGTGATCTCTTTATCACTCTTAATATACTGTGTCGTCAGTGGGAAGTTCGAGTAGCGACTAAATGTAGATGTTATGTTGAAATGCCTGAGAACATTCGCATATTGAATGAATGGCACGTTTTTGGGAGATTCTTCATGAAACAGCGCCCATATGTGATGAGGCTGACGCGGTAGAGGAAGGTCTGTCTTATTTATATCGCTGCCATAAAAGACTAGCACCTTATGAAGAAAAAAGCAAACAGATTAATCATTCAAGTCGTTGATAAGATAATACAGATAGAGAGAGAAGATTTATATTGTTTCTCACCCGCGTATTATTATCGTTCAGTAAACCTCTGTCAACAGTGAAAGTGCACTGATTAAATCCGCATCGTTTCGTCTGGTGATAATCCGGCAACAATTTGGTCCACCACAGCACAACTGGTGGAGGGGCGGGGTTTTTCCTCACATGTATCTTAGCTTTATCCAGAGCATCACTCCCATCATCCTGGTAGCAAAATTCATTTATAATTACTGAAATATTCCAAACTCACAGAGAAAAACAAACCTTCCTTATCCATACCACCAACGTCACAGCTAGGATAATCAATATTATCACAAGAAATACTTTAAATTTTGCGAACAATCGCATCTTTGGTTTAACACGAAACAAGGCTGTGCTTTCCATTATTCATTCTTTTTGGAGTGGAATTGCCTTTAAAACACGAAAATAAGAGTCACTTAGTGCGGAAACTATTAACTATTTTATCAACAATTGGAGTTTTACACCGCACGTGTCTTATTATTAATGTACGAGTATCAACATGGGTAAAGTAAAGCGCTTTAAACATAAAGAAACGTTATACAAAAAGTTGAAATATCCTACAATTGTTGTAAAATTGGCAGAAGAAAAGTACTGTGATTCTAAAAGTGTTCAAAACAAGCGGATTTCATACGTACGGAGTATAATTTGAAATGTTTATAAAATTGTTAATAATAGTTCCCGCCCCAAATGATTATTTTCCTGTTTTATAGGCAATTTCACACAAAAAAAAAAAAATATTTTATTCAGGGATAGCTTAGCGTAAAACGGCCTCCGAAACAATTTTAATAATACAACTCCCTAACTGTGGATTAAAATGTGATTCACATGACTAAAATGAGTAGGTACCCCAGGCGGCGCTAACGACTGGTACTTGACTTGATAAGGCGCCCTTGAGAGCGGGCTATGCGCGAGTGCCACGATACAATTATGAGAACATTTTTGTTTTTGCTCTGCGTCTGATTGCTATAAGAAGCGATAAATAATTATCTACTTTGCTATCAGCACTTTAAAATTAAAAAAAAACCGCAGAAACTATCGAAGCACCCCCATCTGCGGCGGGATGAGATTTTCAACCAAGGATGAATGTCAAAAACGAACGTGATGCCGACAGCTGTTGAAGTAGGGCTGAGCTTTTTATTGATTGAGTAGTAGATGACTGTAATAGATTTAGTAGGTAAGGTAGTATGTACTACAAGATGCCGGTAGTTACCAAGGAATAATAAATTACAATATTAGCTTAATAACCCTAATCACCAATCAATTTCGATCCGAACTGTTGTGCTGTACATAATGCTTCCGATCCGATCCGGCATTTAATGTTCTGCTATTACTCAAAATAAGCGAAAATAAGATTATAAATAAATAACGAGCAATTGAACCTTTTGGTTTTTGCCATTTATGACACGTATTTTGTGTAAAACCAAACAAAAACAATACGTTATTTGTTTTGTGTGAACATTAATTTCCTCAATAAACTCTTCCGTTGTTGAAATTGATCTGCCAAACACTTTACAAACTTATTTTCACCGATGCTATAAATAAATAGCAAATTTATGCCTTCCAACCTAAGTGCCAAAGGTTGACCTTTCCTTGGTGAACAGCCAAGCTCAAATAGTTCAAATTCGAATATGCGAGAAATAAATTTACAAAGTTCCAAATGCATCCTAAAATGATTTTCCAAATCCTTTTTCGAACTATGCAGGAATAGTGCTGACGTCTTCCAATTTTCAATTGATGATTCAATATTTTTGAGTAACACTTTGAAGTGTTAAACTATACGTATTTCATAATCGTCATAAATATGTTCCATCAAATACTGTCAAAAAGAAAACAGCGCAGAATGTAGTGAGCCACTCTCTGACACTGTTCCCTTTGGGTTTTACTCAAACTTTGTTCTTGTTTTTCTTATTGAAAACGTATGCATACATGTAGGTATAGGTAGTGCAACTTTTAAATAAAGGAGCATAATTGAAATTGGGGTAACATAAATGTCACATTTTTTAAAAATAAAAAAGGTCAAGTACATTTACATATTTGTTAATAAGCAGAAAAGGAGTTGCTATTATCATATTTGTAAGGGTCAGATCAAAATAATTTGTCTTTCATATCTACCTTCCATTTAAATATCCACATTCAACACACTCATTGATATTTAATATGCGAATTCCATTTTTTTAAATAATTATTCAAGACACAACCCCAAGCTTTTTTTTCAATTCTGTACCGTTAGGAGGTATATTAGTTTGATGATTAATTGTCCAATGCATTACGCGCTGGCAAAATAAAATTATTCCAGCAGAAAGACGGAATTTATTTGCATATCCTATTGTAATGTGCCAAGATAAATTTTTCTTATCAAATAGGGACATAATATTTAATTTGTATATGGGGATTTTTTTTATAATTTGCACTTGTTAAAGGGGATATAAATATCCTTATACTAATTTTTAGAACACGGGCGTTTTTGTGGAAAGGGGAAGAGACAGAGAGAAAGACAGAGTGGTGTAGTTTGAAACTCAGGTGGTATTAAGTTTCTGTAAACTCCATGTGTGGCTGTCCAGATAACTGGGGAGTATTTTGTTTGTTGTCGCTATTATTTTCGTTGCTTATGATTTCATTCACAGTCTTTTTCTTCGTCCTCCTGATGTCATCATCACGATCAAGATGCATTTTAGTCATATGACCACCCTACTGCCAGTGTTATGCCTTCACAGTAGAGTTGTCTTAGCTTTCGCAAGTGATGGAATTTTTTATTTATTTCATACGAAATAAATAGATGATTCTCGACATCAGGATTCGAACCGTGAATCAACAGCGTGACAAGCGATGATGTTACCACTACACAACGGCCACTCTCATATACGTTTTTCCAAAACGATTTGATAATGAGTTTAATTATTCATTTTTATTTTTTAGGTAAACTATTTATTAGTTTTTGTTTAAGCTCAATAGGTATACAGTAATGTATGCACCAACTAAAATCACCACAAGCATCCAGCATTTTGTTAACAATTAAATTTTTAGCCAAATTTACGGTTGCAATCAATTAACATTTTGACAATAGAAATTAAGATTGTTTAATATATGGAAATATATGTATTATACTTTCAATAGTTATAATAGTTTCAATTGAGTAGGAAGTTTGGAGCTTAGCAAATAGTTTAATTTTCTCAAACAATGTGTTAATTATGCTTTATTGAATAGTAAAAGAACTACAATATTCACTTAAAGTAATTTTCCCCAATACAATAAAACAAATCTACTCCGATTTTTTTTTGCTACTATTCCATTTTCCAAGAGTGGCAGTGGTTCTGCGAACCGGCTTAAGTTTAATTCGGCTTTAATATTAAATGCGCATGGTGGGTAGAAAAATATTTTGTTTTATTGTGTACATTGTACCCAAAAAAGCCCCTCCAAAAAATGTTTTTTTATTTTTCTGGTTATTTTGTGTAAAAACGTTGGTTGGGTCTAACTTTTTAAAAGTTACAGGCGTGTTATATACTGACGGATATAATATGCACATACAACGTGTTGAATCCCTTCTGGTACGATACAATAAAAACAATTTTTTTTTAAAATGATTTTAGACCCGATGTTTGAGGGAAGTATTCGGCTACCAAAATACCCACTGTCGTATTTATTTTGATTGTAAGGACAATCCAATTCAACAAATCAATAATACAAATTTTGCCTCGCAGATAATTTGAGCCTTCGAAATGACAGTTCACAGCCAATTTCGAATTTTGGCTGAGGTTTCCAATATAGGAAATCGACATTTCACTTAAAATTATTTTTTTTACTTATGGCTTATTTTAAGATATACTATGTAAAAATTTTGCAGGGGAAATTTGTTGTTGTATTTTTTAGAATTCTTTAATGATTTCAGTTTTGACTAGTAAAATGCATGATTTTTTTCCTTATTAACTCAACATTAGGGTATTTAGTCGACTTGTAGTGCTAAATATATCCAATTTAACATAAATGGACATAATTTTATTCCTTTAATAAAAGGATTAAAAAATTATAAGTTTTGATGTTTTTTTTATTAAGAAAATGCAAATATTTTCCGATTTCTATGAAATTTTAATATGTGATAGATAGCGAGCATTTTCTGAGAATTTTGATATATATATTTAAGGTTTGACTCCTCATCCACTGTAGGCCGGCACACTTACCCACTGTTGGATATATAGTTAGCTTTTCGAAATAATTTCCAAAAATCATCCAAATTTAATTTGGAATAATTTCATTTTTAAATTAAAATAATTAAACTACATAATGTGGCCTAATTACACAGAGTACACTGTACACAGTTGCATAGCAGAAAGGAGGAGTTATTAAAAACAATTTTACACGTTTACGGCGACTTTAATAAATAATTGAAAAAAAAACACTTCTTTTTTTTTGTTTATCACATTACTATTAATTGATGTTGTTTTTGATTTGTTTTTAGCTATTAAGTAGTAGTTCAAGGTAAAATTTCGAAGAAAAATAATTTTTTTTTGTATAGTATTATTAACTTCCTCTCAAAAATTTTTTTTTTTGCTTTTTAGACCATTTTAGACTAATTGGAAAAATAAAAAATTGTTAGCGAATTTCCTATATTGGAAACCGGCCCCGAATTTTCGAACCGAATAGCCGAAATTGGTACTGTTATTGATTGGTGAATAGGTTTATAAAACTCTTAATTTATTATTTCTTGGTAACCGTCCTTATTTTTTTATACCAAACAAAAAAAAACATATTTCCTACCCTGACCAAGTCCATTTGCATCGTATAATCTAGTACCTACCCATCCAGTATTTACATTACGAAAGTTGATGACATTTCACTTTCATCGCGAACCCCATATTTGACAGTTCACCTGTTTTGTCATACACGCAGAAAAGGGAATAAAAAATTTTCTTTCCTCCTTCGTAAGATGTTTGCCGTCATTCAGAGTTTTCGTTTATTTTGAGTTTGCATTAGCAAAATTTCAAAGTTATGTGCGATAAGCTACGGGTGGGGTGCGACTGAAGTAAGCTTACAACCGAATCAACCAGAGAAGAGTGTAATGTGTAATGGCCCATCTGACGACAACTGGCAACGACATCAAAAAGGATCCACAACTGCAATCGCCACCAGCTTGGGAGTCATGCTACTACTGCCCCATGGAATCGTTTAAGAGTTCATCGGATTTTGTAAAGTAAATCAGCGTGTGGTTTCTACGCGCGTGCATCTAATTAGTGTAATTTGGTTTTGCAGGCACCTAAGAGACCGTCACTGCACGAAGGAGGGTGGTTCGTACGTCTGCCGCTATGGCTTCAACGGCGTCTGTCCATCGCTTCCACTGGATGGTGTCTCAGATCGGGACTACGAATCGCATGTCACACGGTATCATGTTAATCAACCAAGTAAGGAGCCTGCTCCAGAATGGTCAGTCTTCTCGGCAGCACAGAATCTTCCAGCCGTGCTGAACGATCCAGGTCGTGGGAAGCAGGCGAATCTCTTTACCAAGAAGTGGGGCGAAAGTTTTGTGGAGAAAGTTCACATTGCGCCCTCTCAGCATCTGGACGACATTCAATATGTTGACTTTGATGGTTATCTTAAGAGAATTGGCAAACGGTATCGGCGGCACGTTCGAATGAGCGCACAGCAGCTGCAGCAGCAGAAAGAGGATTCTAGTCAGCAAAATTACCGAAGTCCAACGAGGGAGGGCAGCCTTAGTGAAATACCGGATATCTTTATGAAAGGGTCTCTCGATTTGAATAATGCGGCAACTTTTGCTTCGGTGTTTCCTGGCATCGGACAGGCAAATGAAGAGAGTAAACAATCTGGGCGGTTACTTCAGGAGAAATTGAGTCACTATTTGGACATTGTTGAGGTAAAAATTGCTAGGCAAGTATCACAGAAATCGGCGGCGTTCTTCCACGCGATGACATCACAGGATGCAATCATGGAACAAATGAGGGAGGCAACGCAGAATGTACGGGAATTAAGAGAGAGTCTCAAGGCTCTGAGTAAGACTGAGGTGGTAGATTCGTTACAAATCGTTCAGTATGCACAGAGAAGGAAAAACTATGAGCAAACACTTGATAAGCTTTGTCTGATGGCGACGGTACATAAAACGCAACCTATGCTGCAGTTGTTGCTGGGGACGCAAGACTATGTGGCAGCTTTGGATTTGATAGGTGAGTAAGCAGCAGAATATGTTCATATTTGAAACACAACTCTTTTTTTATAGGTACCACTCAAGAAATCCTCACCCAGGAACTAGTCGGCATCCATTGCTTCAAGCATCTACCAATGCAGCTAACTGAGATGGAGAAATTGATCGATAAGATGCTCACCACAGAGTTTGAACGTTTCGCTACAGCCGATCTCAATCGACCACTTTCATCGACAAGCGGCAATACCGAGGGAGAAGAATTCGATAAAATCCTTGCCGAGGATAAACTGATCTGCATCGTTATGGGTTTACTGCGGAAAAACAATTATTCCTTCGTCGACACCTACAAGGAGGAGAGCATCGTTACGATCCGGGCGATAATTAAGCAGCTGGTCATAGAGGTGATAGCTTCATCGGATGCTGAAATTTGCCTCACTGGTGCTGGCGAGGAGGCTCAGAGTTTGTCCATCTCCGAGTGGATCGCATTACTTCAGCGAGCCACTGTGGCTCTGCTAGAGGCTTTGGGAAGAGTTAAGGCTGTAACTACCATAATGTTGCAAACAGCGAACGCTGCAGCCGGAAGATTTGATGAGGCGGTAAATCTTATGGATTCAGAGGCATTTCTTACAGAAACAGACTATGAGAATGTTCGGGAAAAGCTCGCCGAACTGCTGCAGTCTGTATGCAATTATTGCCACGAACGCTGTGCGAACCTGGTATCTAGCCAGAGTTTGGAGAAAAGCGTAGCTACCGCTGACGAGGTCGAAAAGCTAACAGTAATTGTGGATGAATTTAGTGTGGGTACTGAGGCGATATCTGGAGTGCAAAGCGTGCCACTAAAAGTGGCAGTTAAAGTACAAGCATCAAGGTTCGCAAACCGATTTCATTCCGAACGAAAACAGAAAATGGCATTGCTACTCGATTCGGAACGCTGGCGTCAAGTGGACATTCCAAATGAATTCCAAAAAATCATCGATCGCATTGCAGAAAACGACTTTAGCTTCAGTAAATCTCTGGAATATCCAACATCATCGATTCAGTGCAATGGTGGTAGCCCTGCCAGTCCTGTGCTGCTAGTGGAAGGCAAGCCATTCTCCCTAGTGGGAGCTGCCCTTTTGTTAGTGCAGATGATTAGCGAGTATTGTAAGTGTGCGTTGCGACTTCCGATTGTAGCTGGCTATCTCTCGAGGAACGTGGTCGACCTTCTGCGGACCTTCAATTCCCGCTCATGCCAATTAATTATCGGTGCTGGTGCTCTCAGAGTCGCCGGACTCAAGACTATCACTAGCGGCAATTTGGCCCTTGTTTCACGAGCCTTACAACTTGTTCTATGGTTGTTACCCAAGGTTAAGGAACACTTTCGTAGCCTCGATCCCACGTCGGTGTCCAGTTTTGACACCATCGAAAAGGATTTCATTGGCCACATCAAGGAGATCGAAAATAAAATTTACGGCATCGTTACAGATCGTGTTGCAGCACAACTTGCAAGTTGGGATTCTAGACCCCCTGTTCCTTCACAATCATTTCGAAATATCTCTCGCCATTTGGTGAAGCTGCACGAAGCAATTGCACCGATATTACCGGAGCAACAAATTCACACCATCTATCGGGTTGTTCATAAGAATTTCAAAGACAAACTGAGGGAGCAACTACTAAGAAATAATATTATAAACAACGGTGGACCACAACATGGAGTTGTGACGTCTGAGTTAACTTTTTACATGGAGACGCTAAGGACACTAAAGGCATTACCATTGGCAGAAATGGGCGAAGACACTATGGACGATATTTGGATTTTTTAGCAACTAATAGACTAAGCCCTGAAAATTTGTCTACTTTTTTCTTTTCTTTTTTTTTTTTGTAAATTTCCTTTCCCTCTTTGTGTCAGATAAATATGTTTTGTGTTTTCTTTTGTAGCTTACGACTGCCAAATATTCAGTTTTGAGAGACCCACAACTGGAGAAGGGTCACATTCCAGATTGAAGTAAAATTATACTTGTTGTCCTTGTTCTTCATTGTTCCCTTTCGGATATATATACATATATTTATTTTTTTTTTTGTTATCGAATTTTAGTTCATAGAATATCAAAGTATTAAAATAAAAAAAATAAAAATTATCGCTTAAATAATTTGTAAAATATTTTATAAAAGGAAAAATATATAAATTAAATAAAAATTATAGGAAAATGGCGATTAATACCGCATAGTGCCGTTTGTTTATACAGAATTAATAAAAAAAAGCAAAAACTAATGAGTAACTATAATAAAAAAAATACAAAAGAAATCAACTTAAAAACTTGAACATTTACAAAGAGAGAAATTTAACGAGTTGTAAAATTGTAAAAAGAAAATAATTTAAATCAATAAATAAATGTTTCTCTGTTGAAGGATTAAAAATCATAGTTTGTTAAAATGTATACGATTGAGGTATGTACATACGAGTATATCTACAAAGACTATAGACTACTTCAAATGCAAAATGATTTGACAAGTTAACGAATTGGTGCCAGAGTGAAGGACTGAGCGTAAACTCTAGGATGGCAAATCACTATAAAGGTAGCAAATATCTAGGAGTAATTCCAGGCTTGCAAAATGGAATACCCACCTAAAAATGTCATAAACAAAGCTATAAATGATTTTCGTGATTCTTCAAGATTGTTTGAGAATTGTCTCTCAAATTCTCATATATATATAATATAATAGGATAAGCATAGTGAAAACTACAAAAATATACAACTGATTATACTTGGCAACCGCTATGCTCTCATGACCAAAGTCTTCCTGAACTTACCACCCAAAGTAAAGAAGATTTTCGCTTTATTTTTCATGCAACTTAAAACAATGTTAATTAAAAATCTCAAAATTGGTACGGTGCTCTAAATCCACCGGTTCGTATTACGAACATAGTCATCTTGAAACCAATTGCATGAAAGAAGGTACGTCTCTACGTGGAGAACGAAGTTGGTTCGTGTTTTTATTGTCTCAACTTAAAAACAGCATTACCTTTAGTTGCTTAACCTCCACATTCTAAGCCTGCTTCAGGTGAAATATTAGAAAAGCTGACATAAACATCCCTTCAGACAGTAAAGCAGCGTTAAAAGCGGTCTAAACACTTTTCGTTCTTCACTTACAAAAAGTGCTTAGTCACTTACGAGTACAAAAAGTGCTTAGCAAAATTTTGTAGACTCATCAACACCATCATCATCATCAATTTAGAGCAAGTTCTTAAATTCATTATTGCTTGTGTGGATGGTTGGTGCTATCTGCTTATCGCTGTATAACAAGCAAACGTGACGCAAAATTCTTTGCAGACTTTTCAAGTGTAATTTCTCACTCCATTACTGCTTTAAAAGGCTAGGTAAACTTTTTTTCTCAAAAATTCTTAAAAAACAAAGGAAATAAGATTTCAATTGCTTCGTAAACTGTTGAAGTAATTCAGGGGACATTAAGGGAACAAAATTGTCTTCTAGGTCGTTGAATCCGGATTCAAAGTCAGAATTTCTGTGTAAAATTATTAAGTGAATCAAAGGAATCCGTATCCTGGGTTCAAACCCTAAAAATTCCAAATTTGGGATTCAAAATGGCTCCCACAAATTTAAAAACGTCTATGATAATTCACATCAATTTGTCTAAATACACGTATTTTCCGAGTTTGCTCGATTCAAATCCGAAATAAAATTTTTCGAACCAAAAATGGCGTAGGTACAAAAAAATAGTGGCAATAGTATAAGAACCTCGAAAACACATATTTAAATTAATCAATGTTAATTATCGCAGTCTCTTTAATTTGTTGGGTGCTATTTTGAGCTCGGCAATTTGAATATTTAAGTTAAAAATTGAGCAATCTCGAAAAGCTTTTAAGTCATATTTTCCTTTGATTTATTTAATTTTTTTACGTTGAGAATGAATATGTTCATAGTTTGAGCTTTTCCGCAACATTTTGAATTCGCCATTTTTTATTCCAAAATTCTGACTTGAAATTTAACGACATATTCTTTTTCTCCCTTCAAAAGTTTACGAAGAAATTTAATTTATTTATACTTTTTTCTTTAAGCCCAGTACGCCATTCGAGCGGAGTTAAATTTAAGAAGCTCTCCACTTTTGTTCTCCAATCGGTTGATCAACGATCGCGACGATTGCATAAATGAGAAAGAAGGAGAGCTATGAAATATCTTTGCCGAATATCAGCTACCGGAATACAAGCCATACTGTATGTAGCTCGACAGCTCACATATATTTGTATATGTGGTGTAGTCCTAGTGACATTGGAGAGGAGCGAACTCCATTGCCCATTGACTTCTAGACATTTCGAATGCATCACTTGGTCAATGCCTGACATAAGCAAATCGAAAATAATTTCCGCATGGAAATATAATTGCAGAACTGACCGTATGGGAAAATAGGAACATATATGGCAATGTCAACATACAAGTAGTTACAGGACTGCGGTCAGTTCTGCAATTATATGCCCACACGTTCTACACTGTTACTATTTTCCCACATAGTTAGTCCTGCATATTATGTGCCCACACGGTCAGAACTGTAACTAATAACAACTTAATAAAACCGAAAACCTCGTTTTTCGAGACAATGCATTCCCCATACACTAAATAAATAATAATAATAACCAGAATCAAACAAAATATTATTATATTATTTCGCCAATTAAACTATGGAGACTTTCGCTGGCCCATGCAAATTAATCGCGTGAACTGCGCACTACTTCGCTTAAATGATTTGCTTAATTTAAACATTCGATACATTTGTGTATTGGAGTTTAATTTTAGATCGAACAGGGTACATAACTATAAGTGGAAAATTTTGATTAACTTAGTTTTTTTTTTAAGGATTTTTGAGAAAAAAAATTGGCCGAGTTACAGATACCACGGGGTCCGCCCCCTTTTTTTCGCAGTTTAACTGGACTATATGTATAATGTCAACTCTGCCTTGTAAATTATAAAAGGGCCATGCACATTTTGTGCAGTGAATTGAAAATGGGAATTGTTAATGGGAATGAATCGCAATCTGGAGCTCGCGAATGAACAAAATTAATTACATGCTCGACCGTGGCTAGGAGGTTGCAGAATAACTTTCTAGTATTATTTGATAACCCCCAGTTTTTTAAAATATTTAACTTTCAACCAATAACAATGTTCGTTTTTCAACTAACTACCATGCAAATCGCAGGTTTTCAATATAATTTCTGTTTTTATAAAAAAAAAGATTAAGAGATGTTTTCGACATCGACAAATTTCTAGTAAACACTTACTCAAATAACGACATTTCATTCATTTGATCGAACTTGTTTGAAAAAATAACTTCAACTAAATGCTAAATATACGAGTATCCACCTATCACATCTGTTTATCCCTCAGGGTATGTTCATTAAAAAAAAAATTGTAATAAAGAAAAATATTAGATAAAAGCTCAAAATAGACGTGCAGAAATTATATGCATGCATATCAGCCCATTTCGGAATAGAGGCATGGTGCAATACTGCGGAACGTGCAGAATGCACGTGTGGCCTGAGTGATATAAGCAAAATTCTACTGTATCTGTTTTGAGCTAAAGACTGCTTGAATAATACACATAAACGATTTTATTAATCTATCCGTACCCATAAAAACAGTGGTCAGCCTTAATTTTGGAGTTGATAGATTGAAAATATACACTCAGACGTATCGGTTTTTAAAATCCTATCATACCTTTAAAAAGTACATACCGATTTGTAAATCGCCTAGAATCCAAAAAAAGTTAGGAAACTTGTAAACGTTGATTTGCTCCACAATTCAAATAAAAAATATCAACATATGTACATACAATCAACAAAGCCATAGTTTAAAACCATGATGACAAAATAGAGCACTGTGTACACACACTATTAAAGCCAAAACGAAAAACATCACTTTCGTCTCACAAGCAAGTAACCACAATCACTGCCATGGTAACACTACACGTCAAAACAACAGCAAGTGATTTCCTTTAACAACTGCATCTTCACAATATTCCGCAATGTTGTTTGATAAACAATCTACGGACAAGGCCGACTCAATTCAGGATATTGCTATCAAATTACTTAAGGAGCAACTGCGAATTCTAGACATCGATAACGACCCAAAAGAAAGAACTATATTCGTCCTCGGCAGCAAAGGTGTTGTAAGCTTCTGGACAAACATTATGTAGACATTCATTTAAGATCTTTACTTTCAGGGTAAATCTACTGCAATAAGTAAATTCTTCGACAAAGAAGAATCGGCTCGACCTACCCTAGCTCTGGAATACTCCTATGGCCGACGAACAAGTCCCTCACAAGGCATTCATAAGCAAATTTTAAATGTCTGGGAATTGGGTTCATTGGAGAAGTCTGAACAACTCATTGACGTCCCTTTGCGATCTCATGGAGCTCAACACTTTGCAGCTATTCTTTTTGTAGATTTATCACAACCAAAGAGGTTGTGGATAGATCTGGAGAGCGCTTACAAACGTCTCAAAAATACATATACGAATCAACTTAATGAAGTCGAACTAGCAATGCATAAGGAAAAAGCAAGTGAACGTGTTGGTAAAGAAAACACAGAGATACCCACAATGGATCTTTTTCCATTTCCGCTAATAATTGTGGGTGGAAAGTATGACATTTTTATGGATTTTGGTAGGTTACACTTTATTTGCCTCATTTTTGGATACTGAGTTTCTGTTTTCTTTTTTTCTTTTTTTTAGACCCAGAAATTAAAAAACATATTTGCCGATGTCTTCGCTCAATGGCTCACACCTTAGGTGCTAGTTTGCTCTTCTACTCCAGTCAGGTACCAAAGCTATCAAAAACATTGAGAGACACAATAAGCCATCTGGGATTTGGTAGTCCCTCACAACCTTTTCGAACCTTTAATGTGGACTATAATGGACCGCTTTCAGTTTGGTTCGGGTCAGATACTTGGGATCAAATTGGTGTGAATCCTATGCCAGTGGATCGTATTGGGCTAGCATTTTGTCAAGATGTTCCACAAGTGAAAACAAACAAGACAATGCTTCTCGATGATCCGGCACAGGATCCTGGTTTCCGCGAGAGTATTATTGATGAAATGAGAGCTCAAAAAGATGAAGAACTGGCTACGCTTATTAAAGAGAATGAAATGCGGGGTAAATTTGAAACTATTGTCGGGTAATGGTGGGGTAGTGCGAATGCCTATGTATTTTGATCAATAAAAGTATGGAAATAACATTGTTGTGACGAATTAAGATCTTAAACTTTGGTAAGCTTTTTGTTATAGTGCAGAAAATAGCTAGCCCTTTTCGAATAAAATGTCACTCGTAAGCCATAGCGTAACGAAAGTTAATAAAAAATGTACAAACTCGATTGAATGTGAATCGGACACAAACTAAAAACAAATAATGAACATTGACTAACACAACTTAATCACACGTACTTACACTAGAGCAGTACAAGTACCTTGTACTTATTTTCTTTAAGTACAAGTACAATTCCCTGGCACTTTTACTTAAAAATTTCACGTACTGGGAATTGTACTTGTACTTGCAATTCCTTCGAAATTTTTTTTTCTTTTTTTTATAATTTGCGTGCGCCAATGGGGATATGAATACCCTTATATTATTACAGGGCACGGGCGTTTTGTAGATAGCCAGATAGAGAGAAACAAAGTTTGTGTAGTGGTTTGCAACTCAGGTGGTATTAACTTTCTGTAAACTCCAAGGGGTCCAGATAACTGGGGAGTATTTTTGTTTTGCTGTTATTGTCGTTGCTTATGATTACAGTATCACTTTCCGTCCTGATATCATCACGATCACCCTACTGCCAGTGCTATGCCATCGCAATAGAGTTAACTTATGTAACAGGCGTCGATGGAGTAGACTAAGAAAATTAATATGGCAACACCGAAAAGTACGATTGACAGAAATTGGCACTGACAATCGAGAGTTTGAGCAGGGAGGAAATGCAGGAAGAGGGAAAGAAAGAAAAGTGTTTGATTATTAAAAAGTTGGTTTTTGAAAAGGAATAAAGTTTGTTAGAAAAAGGAATAATTGCTTAAAGTTAGTTATCGCAATTGATCGACTGATTCTTGACATCAGGAATTGAACCGTGAACCCACAGCGTGACAAGCAATGATGTTACCACTACACCACAGCCACCCTTGAAAAACTGGTCTTAAGTACTTATGTAAATACTTATGAATTGTACTTTCAAGTACTTTTAATTTCTTAAAAGTAAAGTATTTGAAAAGAATTGAAAGCAATTCAAAGGAATTAAAAAAAAGACTTAAGTACAATTTTTAAGAATTTAAGTACTTAAGACCAGTTTTTCAAGTACTACGAAGGAATTGCAAGCACAAGTACAATTCCTGGTACTGGTACTTGAAATTATTAATTAATCTTTTCTTTTCAGGTTAAAATAAACACTTTGGTCCCATGTCTATTTGACTGTCCGTCCATCTGTCTGTCGGTCTATCTGTCCCTTTCGCCCTTCTCGCACTCCTTATTCAAGAACTACCAAACAGATTTCAATTAAATCTAGTTTCTGGGTCTGAGTGGGGACAAGATATAAGCCGTTAGATGCTAAAAGTCATCAAATATTGGGACTGTTAATTATTTCTCATACGACTAACTCAAGAAACACTTGATGAATTTTGATAATATTTAGTTTGATCTTACGTACAGAAGACATGGGTGTCTTAAAAATCTTCAAAAATGGTGTTTGTAACGCGGCTAACTTAAGTACAACTTAATAGGTTTTTATGACATTTGGTTTTATTGTTTGACTTGATGCATATATACATAGACCGTCCCTTGTGGAAATCATCAAAATCGGTTATAGTCGAGGTGAGGTTGGAAAAATCTTCAAAAAAAAATCTTGCTGTTATGTATATATCTAACTTAAAAATCATTACACGGATTTTAATGAAATTTTATGGCGTTTGGATTGGTGTGTAAATAAGTAGTTCTGTATGAAAATTTAATGGACTGGAGATTAGATATGAGGGCTAATTCGCATATGGAAGGAAGACAAGATCTGAAAATGAGCACGAGACAGCAGTGTGCCAACACTGCAGACGTTTTGTTTTTTTTTTTTTTTATTTAAAATTTTTAATTTATTTATTTTGTTTAGGACGATATAATCTCTTGTTATTCGGTTATTTTCTGTTTTTTTTTGTAATTAAACGACACAATAGTTGAGGTGGAACTTATTGCCTTCTATTTATCAAACATATAAAAACGAACCAGCGGCTATAATAATTAGCAAATTCTAGTGACTCAACGGCAACGCTGGTGGCAGATTCCTTTGAATAATTAATTCAAAATTTAAATAATCTACTGGAGTGGGACTTCTTCACATGCCTCCTCAGTAAGTTTGTCGGTCCTCTAACGGTTGATTTTATCAGAATATAGTACCTACCTATCTACTAAACAATAATTTAAGTTTGAATCAGGCACTTTATTTCGTAAAGGAAACTTGAGAGGTGCGGCGCCAGCTCCACTTGCTCCAATTACAACTTCTCTGTCACTTCCATATTCCAGTCATCGATGACTTTATTCATTCTCCCCCAGTTTAACGTCATCACATCGAAAGTACACACGATAAATTGACGACCCCAACTGCACCAGTGTAGCTGCTCTAACTTCCATTTTGTGTAGTGTCGAATGCCACTTGTTCCCCCACGGCCGCCGTCTTATTGGAATGTCCATTTCAATTGTACTCTGATGCCGTGCTGCTTTGCTATTCCCCAGTAGGGTACAACGTCGCCCACATTCATCATCCTTGCTATATCAAATCGCGTCTCACTCCCACCACCACCTAGTCAACACAACCACGCATGGCCAGAAATATGATTTTGCCGAATTCGCACAACAATCTCGTTCTCTCTGTCTCTCTGTTGCCTCGGTTTGGTGAGTTTTTCTGTTGACTTCGATTTTAAGTCTTTGCCTTCTCCTTGTGCCGTAGTGGTGGCTGCTCTGCTCTGTTACTTTGCCACACCGAAAGAAGACGACAACAAAAAAAAAACGAAAAAAAAAGAATAAATAGAAAAAAAAATTTCCTCTAGGCCGTAGCAGTGTTTTTTTTCTGAATGAAAAATAAGTAGTTGTTTTGTTATTTACTGCTGCTTTTTCGGGAATTTTCTCAAATTTGTCGGTTTAGATTCTCTTCTGTTATTTACTGTTAGTGAAAAATTGTAACAACGGTAAAAAACAATCGCCAGTCATTGAATGTACGCTCGCGGTAAATTGTGTGAATTTCTGTGGTGAACGAGGTGAGCTACCCTTCGAGTAACTCCGGTAGTACAACTCCCACTTCTTCGCGATTGTGTAATCGGTTTCGATGATCCGCTTTTCCTGTGACCTATAACAGTCGGCCAAAACTTCAGACAAGTTTTTACTTCGTTTTGCAGTGAAATTTTAAGTTTTCTTCGAAAAAAGGATACAAAATTCTCATTCCACACCGCCCACAATCCCAGAAAGGTAAATTTTTTTTTTTCTGTCTATTGTGTCGCCTCGATTACAATCAATCAAAAATGCTTTTGCCGTTCGACACTTCTCACCACATTAGGAACACCGTTAACCCACAACCTCCAATCCTAACAACCTCCCATAACGATGGGTATTGTTATTTTACAAGAGTATGTCGAAGCCTATTTTCCTGTTTTTTTTTTTTTTTTTTTTGCATTTTTCGCCATCGAAAAGGAATATCGATTTTTCCGTTTTCGTCCCCAATACAACTGAAAAATATTGAAAACAACCACCTTATTGCCAGCAGAAGCAGAAGACAAAACCACCAAATATCTAACTTGGCCTTGTTCCGTATACTACATCCATTGACATCATCGATGCATTTTGAAAATTTGTGCACCATAGGAATTTGCACACACACAATGAGAAATTAATCTCTTCAGGATTTCACGGGGGAATTTCAAAACTTACAGAAGAATTTCAGTCTCTGAATTGTGGCCTTGAAAATTAAATTGTCTCCCCCTCGAGGCTAAGAGTTTGGCGATTGAATTAACTGCAATCAAATCAGGGAAATGTTTCAATTATTTTGTAAATTAATCTGTACACAGCGACGACGTCTCCAGAGCACGCACTCTAATTGTAGATTCTTTTGGGGGCTGTGATCGCATAATTTGGTGGAAAATAGGGTTGCCGACTACCTCCAATTTCGATAACTTCATCCGAATTTTTTCTACATTCTGTCCGTTCAATATTATAGACACCATGTAACTACAAAAATCTGTATTGACACAAATGTTGAAATAGGTTGTGCCCCTTGTTAATGATTCAATTAGTCATATGTAGCTCTATTGTGCTCTAACAATAACGCTTATTAATGATGGAAGGACCACATACTATAATATATTAACTCTGGATTTCTCCAGAGTTCTTCCTTGACTTTGATTTCTTGTGTAAACACTAAAATATGCTAGAAGGATCACCGCTTCACGGAATGGATGACTAACAACGCAAAGCAAATTACGCGACGCCGTATCCACATCTTCCAGGCATAACCTGCAGGTATCGTCTTCCACAAGTCCCATCTTCTTTAGATAATACCTAAGGCCGTTCGCGCACGCTTTTCGCTTATTATTCAGAAGTTATACGTCACATAATCTTTACCAGTCAAATATTTTAAGGAAAGGTGAAATTGTTTGTCGTCTCCATTTGAACCTTAGTAAATATTAACCGCAATACCTTTGTTTCATGTCATCGACCTTCCACGATTTAGATGTTTAATCAGTTAGCTAAGACCTCGCAAGTATGTATGAATTAGAGAGAGCCCATGAATAGTTATTACTCGTTTAGCATTGACAAGACATCAATAGAAAAAAAGTATCTAATGATCTTTGATAGTCGAATTTCATCTTAAAATTTTTTAAAAATATCAACTTCCCCTGGCAACCCTGCTTTCAATTAAATTTTACTCACTTGCTCATATTTACATAGCTATGCTCTGCATCCCCCTTTTCAATCGCATTGCCATAACTCTTTTAATTTGTCCATAAATGTTTGCGTCCCCAAAAAAAAAAGAAAACCAGTTTCAAGTTCTGTTTAATTAAAGAGTATGATCGTGATCGTTTAATGCGATCATTTTTCACTGATTCTTAATTTTTTTTTTGCGATGACTATTATTTATGTAAAAAAAAATATTGAGTCTTGTGAATTGCGTGCAAATTCAACATTCAGAGGTAAGAAAGTAGAAAAGATCATTATAATGATCTCAACAGTCAGGTATCATGACACACATGGTACTGCTTTAAAATATGTACATAGACCCCAAACAAATAATGATCTAAGTCATGCGATTGGAGATTCATTAGATACATGTAAACTCCATGCTAGTTAAATATTTGTGAGCTTCAATTTGTGCTTTTGGATTCCTAAAGAGGTTGGTATGACCCAAATTCAACAAAGGGAAAGAAGGAAACAACCAAACTGAGTCAACAGTATGAAGAGACATTGAACAAAGTCCGAGACAGAACAATCAATCATTGTTGGATTTCAAAACAAAATTACTTTATTTTTCAAGTTGAACAAAACTTAAGACGGTGGTGTTGTCATTAGCGAAATGAACCTTGCTTTTTAAATCTGTCCCATGTTTTTCATTCCCATTGCAAATCTCATTTCACTAAAATCTTCCATTAAGTCGTTTAGCTTTACGTGCACATCATTCGCTCTGCAAATGGCATAGCGCGGTAAGCATCCTACTGTGGACAATAATTTCCATCATCCTTGAGAAAAAAGAAGAGGTTTGTGCACTCAGTGATGCAGTGCAGAAGCAATGTCCTTTCAATGGGTTCGTTGTTGTTGTTGTATATTATGCGTTCATGGCTTTATGACTTTGAGAATGGGTTACCCCTGATGTGCAAGACGATATTGCGTCAATTTTATATTTTTAATTTCGCCGAGAGCGAGAAGTAAGGAGTGCCAAAAAGGGGGACTGAAAACATAGTTTCACTGGAACAGTTGTAATGGGATTAGGAGTTTTCGAAATTAATATAAATTTATTTGGGAATTTTTAATTAAAACTTAGTTGTTCGTGCTTGTATCTAATAAATTTATTAAAATAATTAAAGGCTAGTGGGACTAGACATAAGATGGTCGTTTGATGCCGCAGAGTGCGAGGGAAGAATATCCAAAAGTTAAACCAAGCGGGAAAAGGTATAGAATTATCTCTGTTCGGAGTTTTAGGATATATGTACATTAAGCTAAGTTGCTCGGCTTAAATACATCAGTTATAATCAGTCATCCAATGAGAATGGTTGCCAAATATATATACATACTTACCTTCAGACTTTTCGGCTTCTGTCAAAGGGTTGTGCAATGAAATTATGACGTGCAACCAGCTCAGACCGTAAGCTGATTGTTATGCCATTTAATAAAACGAAACCATTCTGCGGAGTTAGAAGAAGTTAATTCAAAAAACAAATCAGAGAACTGGCCCTACCGAAATCTGATGCAATCTGGGCAGAGAATCCAGGATAGACATGCGCCAAAAAAATAAACTTTTCCTATACTATCAAGCTTGAACAAGAACAACTTAAGTTTTCAGCTGTCACTGCCTCCTAAAAAGCCACCTTCACAGACGCACACTGTTACCGGACCTAACCTGAGTGACGAAAACTCTATGTATATTTTCAGAAAGCGGATAGTAGACACTAAATTTGTCTCACCGACCAACCTCCGCTTAACCGACTCTGAGAAGTTTATAGACTTTCTGAATTGATCTGAAGTGAGCAGATTGCTCTACAAATAGATCGGCACAATACTCGTAGGCCTCTAGATGAGGCCACAGTGCCAGATCTGATTATGCGCTCCTCGATGTCAATAATAATAATAAGGTTCAAAGCCAACAAAATAGGTTAATCTTTCTGTCACAGTGGCCCTAATCACAATTGTCCACATCGTCAACTGTATGTCAACTACGTACGGTTTCATTTAACCCCATGGCTGTACACTTGAGCTATCTTCTCAGGAAGTACGAGACTATACAAAGAAGGAAGTCGTTCGTAGATCGCCAAAAGAAAACTTATGAGTGGTTGTACAACAACCCTCAGGTAAAAGCACAAATCTCAAAGTAGACAACACTAACAAACTTATTCAGAACAATGATTTACGGATCTACACATGGAACGTTGAAGAACCGCGTACAGCCGATCAATTAGTATACATCATCAGGAAGCACAATGGAATGAACCGGGCTTGAGAAATAACAGATTTACGACATCTATAAATGGAAAATGGAGGCTTAGGCAAACGGCCTTGAGTATCTTCAAGTGCTAGCAAGTGACAATAGCACACAAATCAGTCTGGCTCCCCCACAGTGCAGAACGACAAAGCTTGTGAAATATGTACATCTTTGGTAAGATCATCATATAAGACACGGCAGCAGACCATGTAACTATGCCATCGAGGGTATTGAGGCAGAAGTAGCAAGGGTAGACGGCAGAGGTATTGTTGAATACATGCATATTTATTATGTCCAATCCTCTACTTAAACTCAAGCAAATAGGATCAACATTATACAATGCATAGAAATATCGATGAAAGTAAAGTCCTTGAATTTGGTCAAATCACACTTCATTTCCTTTACCCTTCTAGGTAGGATAAAAAAAAAAAAAAACTCGTTCTCAACATACCTACCACCTCTGTGTGCAATCAACGGAAAAGCAAATCCTACGCACTAAAGTAGACTCTCGCCTTTGATCGGATTACACTACGAAACCTCACAATTTGACTATGGTTGGAGCGAGGGATAAGTCGTTTCGATGACAAATTGCATAGGTTGTTTGCAAGTAGGCTTTCGACAAACCCCTACTTCCAATCTCACACACCAGCAGTTAGGCGTACATATCCAATTAAAATAAAAATCAACATATCCACAAACATGTATGTACACCTAAAACCGGTTGCATAAGACCTGACAATTGCAAATTATTCGTATCAACCACAAACCAAGGTATCCGTACCATGCCGACCATACAAAGTCTAACTAGAATTTGCTTATAGAAATTGCTTTCGACATATCACTTCGCATGGGGTCACCAAGGAGAATGCAAACAGTTGCGGATTCTATTTTTAAAGATAGCCTTTTACTTAATTTTAGCATCTCTGTTCATGGAACGGATATAATGGAGCCAAAGATGAGAGCAGTCTGGAGGAAGCGAAATATGGGGGAAAGTCGACTTATGTTTCGCTTCAAATGTAGTGCAAACAATTAAGTTATTTTCGTTCTTAATTTCTTTTTTTTTGTTATTCAATTTCAAATAATCGATTGGTGCTCAAGTGCAATGCTGGGGCCATATAAACCATTAAAACGGGTACGCGCACTTGAGAGATGTTGTAGATGGTTTGGTACATTCTCTTTTGGTGGTCGATTTGAAGTGAACGTAGAAAAACATTGAGAGAGAACCTAATAGTCGGAGTAAAATCAGCGGCAACTGCTGAACCGTATTGAATTGGAACAATGTACATAATTGCAAAAAAAAAAAAAAAAGTTCGCTAGAGACGTGCTATCTAGACACTGTACTCGCATCTATACATTTCTAAGATCCATTGTTATATAAAAGAACGGGGTGATTGGGCGTAGCGAATTCGAATGGTTACAATGAAATTATTTAAAGCCACACAAAGAAGTGTATCTTGTGAATTGCTTTCACTCATTAGCTGTCTCAACAATGTAGATTGTATGAAGAATCTACCTAGTGCAGACGCACAACTTTTTATTTTCGAAAATCTGGAATGCTTTAATTTGATTGCCTATCTATTCCGCCTTCGTGCGTGCAAAAGTCGATAATCAAAAAAATTGCGAAGCAACGCTGGTCTACTACAGGAAGACATACGATGACTACAGTCTTATGGCCTGCTTTAGACATTTGAAGAACCAGGTCCATTCTAAAATTGAGTTGCAAATAGCTATTATTACCTTCTGCAAAAGCATTCCAAAAGACTAGAGATTACAGACACGGACGCATGCAAATATTTGAGGAGACCTGCGTTGCAGAGGACATTATTCACATACTATGTAAATGCCAAGGAATATCCCGCACTAGAATGAAATACGGTTTTTTTTTACAGGAATCTCTAAGAGATACACTAGAGCTCATAAGTATTTGCCCACCCTATGCAATTAATAATTCTCAGGGTAGGAAAATGAGAACAAATCTTATGGCTATAAGCGTTTAAAGTATTTTTATATAAATAAGAAAAAACACAAAAAGGTTTCAAAATATTAGTGTTACTATTAAATTGTAACCTTATCAATGTGCCCACTCTTTTTATTGATTACTGCTGGACAAAGTGTCAGTAATCTGTGGAATTTTGGTACAATTCTGTTCGGAAAATATTTCATAAGTTTTCTGCGGAAGTGAGGCAAACTTTTCTTATGTTTCTGCCAATAAGATCTGAATTGTATTGAGGTCAGGAGACAGTGGCGGTCAAACCAGATTCAACAGGAAAAAACCCATATTTTCCCATATACTCGTATTAAATCGAAAAACTCACAAACAAATCACGAAGAAAAACTTTGAATAATAATATTTTTTTTTATTAAATTCAACCGAGGACCCACAGGTCTTGTATGCCTTTGTGGTGTCATATTTGACGTAAAGTAACCAGATTTTGTACTCCGGTAAACTCAACCAATAGTCTGGAAATTTGTTGCCATCCGTTCTCTTTAAATTTACTGATATTTAAATAAGAAATTTCTTACTATAGAAGCCGTCGGATGACCTTCAAGGCTAGAATTTTCGAATGTAAGGCCCTTCGCACTCACAGTCATAGCAGTACTAGGGTCAGGACAATATTGCAGCCAGCTGCTACAAAAAAAAATATTTTGTACTTTTTCCTGCAATTATTATTTTTGTAAACATTTGCATTTCCTCGAAATTTCAACAAGCAAACCAGCAACAGTTCACGAGGCAAAGCAAAACAAGATACAAGTACGATACAAACGTAAGACAAGGAAACTAATAAATAAGTCTTGATGGTTTTTATTATAATCTATAGTTTTTCAAATTGAAATTTTTAAATACGTAATAATTGAAAAAAAAAAAAACACTTACGAGCAAAAAACCATATGCCCATTTAAGGGTCGAAAACCGACGAAATGGGCAAAATTCCACTATCTAACAACACTGCTTCAGCTGATAACTAGTTCAAGTATTGCCTGCAGAGCGTCGAATATTACTAAAAATTTGTTTGTCAAAAAATGCGTTATCCGGAAGGCAATATTTAATTTCCAAAAATTGTTTGATACTTTCCTCATTATACGACCGTGGATTGAAAAGTTCATAATTCTTAATTGGTACCTCCCCGTTTTTATTTCCCAACATTCTAAGAGTGACTCTATGAAGTTTCATTCCTGTGTTGCATTTAGTTCGATTCATACACGTGCTTAAGGGAGGCAAAGTAAAGTAATTTAAAAAAAATGAAAAAAAAAAAATCGACACGATACCTGTTTGAACAAATTTTTACTCCGAAGCAGATCCATGAAGATATTGTGGCAACAACGACCCATGCTGTGGAAGACCTCAACTACAGAGGAAAAAAAAAATAGTGGGAGATCGTAGATTGCAGATAAGGGACATAGCTGAGATCGTCGTCATGAAAGGACCCAAAATATCATTCAAAACGAATTTGAGTTCTCCCAGCTTTCTACAAGAGTGGTTCTGCTTTCAGTTGAACAAAAAGGCAATCGACTAACGATGTCTCGCGAGTGTTTGGAGCTATTTCAAACCGATCTAGAGTATTTTTTGGCCAGATTTGTGACGACAGATAAAACCTGGGTTCACCACAATACCCCTGAAACCAAACAGCAATTAAAAGAGTGGATCACAAGCCTCGAAGAAAGATAAATTTAAATTATCGGCGGATAAAGTAATGGCATCGGTATTTTGGTACTCAAATAGAATCATCATGGTTGATGACCTTGTCAAGGGTCAAGCAATCAAATACTATTTCGATCTTGTACTTTTGCTGTGAGAGGAAATAAGGAAAGAGCGTCCAGGAATGTTAAGGAAAAAAAAAGATTTTGTTTCACTAGGACAATGGACGCGCACACACGTAGCCTCAAACCCTATTCGTCTGATCTGGCTCCATGTGACTTTCATCTGACACACTCTGAGTTTATTTTCTTGGTCAGGCCGCGAACTTTTCTGTCCACCCTCGTATTTTTGATTCTGCAAATATTACAGAACCTCCACCATGTTCCACTGAAGGCACCAACCACTTATCAGATGTCCGTTCTACAGCTGATCTGCGGATGAAGACTCTTCTTTTATAACATAAAACTTCGAACTTAGACTCATCGCTTTTTTACAGTCTTCAAGTGTCCACTTTTTGTGCACTGCAATCTCCTCTGCTAATTTACGGCTCGCAACAGTGTTTTTTTTTTCCACCTACCCTGGCATGAAAATCTGCTTCTTGAAGTCTACGTTTGAGGTTGAAACACTTATTGGTTTAACATTCCGCAGATTCACTTGGGATGGTTTTTCCGGTGCTAAGTATAAGGCCTCTGTTACGTTTGTTGGTTATCAGCATCTTTCGATATATTCAGTTAAAGTCGTGATACCCAAATCTTATCTCAAAACGCATAGGTATAATTTAAAGAAGCATAAATGGGCAAATAATATGTATAACTGATAGTGTACCTACACACATACAAAACATTTTTAAAGTTCTGCAGGCACATTGTATCTTGCCCCGTTTTTAGTGAACTTACAGCTCGGCTATATCACTTTTAACTCTAATAAAAGAACCCCCAGTGTTAATGACATAACAAGGTTCATTACACTTTTGTGATCACACTGATGGAGGTCCTTCAGACTTTTCGATGAACCTTATTGGAAAAAAGAACAAGCTCAATAAAAAAAATTTTTAACATTTCAAATATCTTCTCAGTCTGCGGCAGTACACTTGAGCTTCATAGGAGAAAAGAAATTGCGACAGAGGATGCAAAGTTTTTTTTTTTTTACTTTTTAGAAAATTTTCCACTAGTGCTGCTATACACACAGATTTTATTATAAATGTCGCGTCTACATAAAGGGATTCCCCATCATTCTCATGCAACGTGCCAATAAGGCGGGTAAAATTATAAAGCCTCCCTATACATACACATGTATGTATGAATGCATGAATGCATACATACAAGTACCTTTCATGAAAGACGTGTTGAGTGCATCTGATGAATTTATGAAAATGTCGAGCTTATAATGGGTAAATGGCTTCTAATAATACTTTGAGTTGTTTTATGCTGCTATAGGTCATATAGTTTGTCCTTTGCGTAGAAGAAAGATAAAAGAAAGAAAAAATAATCCTTTGTGAAAAAAATATACCTACATACATGGACTAGTGAAACACATGCAAGTGGAACTGAACCGCGATATCTAATCGATGAGTGCCGCTTAGCTAATAAAAAAAAACTACCTACTTGCTAATCACTTTGTTAGATTACTTACGCGCAGCGATTCGCATAGGGGAAGATTAAATGAATAGAATAATTATTCAAGTTATTTTCGTCTATGCATGAATTAGAGGAGCTTATTGCACAAGCCTAGGGATCCTTCAGACTTTACTGCAAACGGCTTAGCGGTCTCATTTGACTATTTATGGAATTAACGGCAGCGCAGTGTGACAAGGAACTAGGGTGAGAACATGCAAACGCCACCACAACCACCCTCCAACAAGGGGTGACCAGTAAACTATTTGTTTACAATTTATATCATTGAAGGGTTCTCATAAATGTTGCTGTAATCCACATTTCACAGTACTTGTCCTGTAGAACTCTTTAAGTGTGCTCTATATTCTATATCTTTGGAATAAACGGAGTGTGTAACGGAAATAAAATTGCTTGTGACGCGTGTGTGTCTGTTCATATCCGGACTGTGGCCTGCTTATAATACGCATAATTAGAACTGAGATTAGAAACGGCACAAACATTGTATATTGATTTTTCCTTTTCCCTTATTCCATTCGATTTACTTGCACGTTTTTCTGATTCCGGTCGCACTTTTTGGTGGTTGGTGTGTACTTAAAAATTTACTTGGGTGCTGGTGGGTGGGTGGGTCGTTCTTTGTACATACTTGTATGCGATTAGCTTAGACACTTTTATGGAGTTTTCGTGGGAATTTTTCCTTTTAATCAAACGGTGAAGTATGGCCTTAATGATGGAAAAATTAATGGTAAAAAGAAGACAAGACTAAATTAGAGATTAGGCTCGGTGGTTTCTGAAGCGTATAAAGCGTAATTAGGGACTTTTCATTAGCGGAGTACCAATATTTATTTTAGTTGTGTAATGTGTATGTACGACACGTATGTATGTAGGCACATGGGAGAAAACACTCACAATCTATAAGAAGCTTAACATATTGAAGGTGCATATTTAAATATTTATTGCAAACTACTAAATATCGTTTTCTTTGAGCAAAGATGCGAATTTTTGATTTAATTAAAAAGAAAGAAGCGATATATTGTTAGTTGACAATCATTTGTTCCTCGATCTTTAACAGATCCCACATTTTACGCAACTGATCGATTTCAACTATCGAATGATTTTGTTCATTCAGAAAGCGAAGAATAAATAAAAGGCAATTCAGTGACCGGTCGTAACATATGGGGTCGGAGGTTCGCGTTACTAGAAAATAACTAGTTCGCGCATAAAAACGAGTTCATAGATTGCGTACCTACAATTTTCGAAAATCTTGAAAAATTCGGCATCTATTTTGTGAAGAATTTCAAAATCTAAAATCTCGATCGTGATAATTTATTTCATACGACGCACTGTTTTCGAGATATTCGCACTAAAAAACGATATCTACCATTAAATTCAGGGTAAAGTCAGACATTTTGGAAGATTACATACCTACTCTCATTCAATGAACAATTCAATGAAACAATTCATTCGATAGTTTCTAAATATCAAGTTGATAGCTTTTATTCGATATTTTCCATCTCTAATCTGCATATAAATAAATGACTGACTAATCTGGACTTAAGACCCAATGATAAACAAGTATTGCAACAGCTCTTCGCGATATACCAAACAGCTGGTATACACGATTTCTTGTCACAGTAATACCGTGAGTCCCCCGTTTTCGCTTAGTAAACTATTTTCATTTACTTAAAGGTATACAAGTATTCTCTGTTACTCTTGACTGCTCACATATGACCATAGAGCACCATACCGCAGCTAGTAAGTATTCCCTACCACACCTCACAATGTCAGTGTCCAGCAAAGCGAATCCTACGCGAAATTCAACAAACAGTTCTCCCCCTATTACCATTCCTTAACCATGTGAACTTTGATATACCTACGTATTATACGTGGCAGCTCATATCAACTGAAGCTTACCGAGACTAGGTGAAACGTTTTGCCATTTCTGAGTTTATTAATATTACAATTATTTTCCACAACAATTTTATGAACTACGAGCACAAGGAATACAAAAAAAAAATTCCATTCGAACTATGAAACTTTAAAAAATATACAGTAGTTAATTTCACACCATTGTCACAGCACCAGTGAGTAATTAAATTGTAATACAAAACTGTTTACCCTTATCTGGTGAAAAATAAATAAATACAAAAATGTTTCATGAAAGAAAACTATGCTATCGATAACAGTGCAATGTAAGATTAATTGTGACCAATATCAAAACGAGTGCATCACACCCTATCCTACCCTTGTTTGAAGTAGACTACTTTATGCCCCTATCTCTATTCGTTTTGTACGACAAGTTCTCACCCCTAATTGGGCTTCTTGCACTAGTGTGTTGAACTCATAAAAATATTTATTCTGCCACAGTAAAAAAAGGAAGGATCAATAAAAATCAATAAAAAAAAAAGTTGTATGTTTCCCACAGGATGATAGATGGATGTATTTTTTTTTTTTCTGAAAAAAAAGGTTTTCGAAAAGTGACCAGATAACACAGCAGGGCAGTGTATCAGAGAGATTTGTCATGATGGAAAACTTGAAATTGGAAACGATATTTCGTTGTTTATTTTAAATGGACGCCGGCACTTTAATTTATCGAAATGTAGAGTCATTCAATATTTCCTTTTTTACAATTAAAATCCTAGTGAAAGAATACTGACAACATCCTGAAGCTGAAACAGTATCATTTCTCTTGGATAGAATTCGATTAGCTGGGATGGTTGAATGTAATACGTAAAAGAAGGGGAACAACTTTTTACGGGCAACAGGAAACTATTGCGGAGAAAGAAAATGAGGTTTTAGATTGCTTTAAATATTTGATAGTAAGGCTGCACGGCATGAAAACGCTGAATATTTAAACAGTCAGCTTTAAGGTGCTTGCATTAATTGTGCAGTCGATTGAATTCTTGATGCATTGCTAGACTTCTGTGCAGAAATTTTCTTAACGGACATTTTTAAGGGGTATGCAATATAAGAAGAAGATTTCTTGCGGACTTTGTATATCCTTTCCACTGGCTTAACTAACTTTAAAAGATGCAGTCTCAAGCGATGCAGAAAGTTAGAAAAATACAGTGCACGTCTGGGTCACACTTATGTACTTGCACCTATGAATGTGCTGTTCATTAGCAAATTATTCGGTTTTGAAATTAAAACGAAATTGTTAATTCTGTTAAAAATCGAATAAAATTGTTTTGACAGTTTTTCAATTCTTGGTACGACATGTTCTTTCATACATACATACATACATACGAGGGCAAGGTGAAAAGTTTTCGGCCTGACAATAAAAGACTGCGATTTTCAGTTAACAAATGATTTTATTTGTCTACATAATCTCCCTTGACTTCAACACACTTGGTCCAGCATTTCTCCAACATCAGTATTCCTTCTCGGAAGTGACAGTCTGGAAGGCTGTGAAAGTATTCATCTACGGCCCTCTCAACTTCTGCATTGGGTGCGAAGCGCTTCCCAGAAACAAATTTCTTCAAGTTTGGGAACAAATGGAAGTCTGAGGGTGCCAAATCAAGTGAATAGGAGAGATTGCCGAGCAAATCGTACCCCAAATCCCGCAGTTTTCCCATCGCCAACGCACACTTGTGTACAGGTGCATTGTCCTGGTGAAAGATGATTTTTTTCTTCTCCAAGCCAGGCCGCTTCTCGAGAATTTTGGCATCCAGCTGGTGAAGAAGGTTGGAGTAATATTAGCCTGCAATTGTTCTGCCCTTCTCAAGGTAATCAATTAACAGGATCCCTTTCGCATCCCAAAACACATTGGCCATGACCTTTCCGGCAGATGCGATCGACTTCGCTTTCTTTGGCGCTGAACCACCGGCTTCCACCCACTGCTTCGACTACTGTTTCGTTTCTGGCTTGTAGTGGTGGACCCCTATTGAATCGGTCCAAATATTGCCGCGAAAATCGTTTGCGCATTTGCTTTTGATCGGCATTCAGCAAATGCGGCACCCATCTTGCGAAGAGCTTTCGCATTCCTAAGTTTCTGTACAAGATGTTTCGCACCCTCTCTTCCGATATACGCACAGCCTCAGCTATCTCACTCAACTTCACTCGCCTATCGTCCAACACGATATCATGCACTTTTTGATGGTTTCGTCATCTTCGAGTGACGTGCGACCTCGTTTATATTCAGCTGCCCACTTTTTAACGGTTGACATGGAAGGAGCAGAGTCCCCGTAAACTTTTGTCAACTTTGGATGAATTTCCTTAGGGGTTAACCCATCCAAAATGAAGAATTTTATCAACGCACGATATTCAAGTTTATCCATTTTAACGAAAACATGCAACACGTCTACTGCAAAAATTCGTGTAAAGAAACTACTTGAGAGAACAAGTTGAAACTTGTCGTACGAACTAATGAGTAGTGCACACAGGCAGGAAACATAAATGTTTGCTGATTGGAACGCCATCTCTGCGTCAGGCCGAGAACTTTTCATCTTGCCCTCATACATATGTCTAGTATTGCTTAGATGTCGATTTTAAACAAATTCGTTTCAGTCATAGGCGATAAACAGCAAAATTGTCTGAATCAGTTAATAAGCAAATTACTGTTATGCCTTTTTTTCGCCAAAAACTTGGCGAAAATATGCAATTTGATCAAAATCGTTGGAGCCCTTTTTCAGAAAAGTACTCTTAATTTTGGCGTTAGAAAGAAGGTTCTGAAATCGTCTCGAATTTTGGTCCTACGAATTCAGATACGAAGCTTGAAGAAAGTCCGTCCAGCCGTTTGGACTGGAGACGGTCATACATACAGACATATGCATATACAGTTCCTTTATACTAGTAATATTAGAATTGATCAAAATCTTGAATTCGAGAATTTTCACGAAACCAATACTTGCACTAAGGTGCAAATAAAAAAGGAAGAAAGTTATTTGCTCCAGAACTCGAAGCTCACAGGAAGCTCTTAGGTCAGACGCTGAAAAATGTGCCGCACAATGTGTGGCTGACGCATCTGCATTTTACCTTCGGTTTCACCTTTTAATTATGACTTTACTGCGTAGGGAGGACCTGCCAGGGCTCGTGTTTTTAAACAGCATTATTCAAAACATCATTAAGGTTACTTCCTCTGGATGTATTATATTCGCTTCGTACGACAGGAATGCATTACCTCAGGGCCATTCTTGACCCCGACTCTGCGGGGGTTAGTGGACTTTCCTAGTGCAAAACGACGGTAATAAGGATGGATCAGGATTGTTGTTTGCAAATTTGGGAGACTTTAGTTAAGCTCCTAAGTTTTTTTTGTCAATCAACATAATAGAGTATGACATGACTAATTATATTTATCCTAAAGAAATTAAAAAAAAAAAAAAACTCAGCTTAGTCCCCATGTTAAATCGCTCCAAATGAGATCGGCTCAATCCACTGTTCACTCTTCTTCCACACAAGTTTATCTTAAACACAAGCTTATAATCCCCAAAAACTCCGTATCAATACAAGCCAACAAAAACAATTATGAGGGGGGCGTGGGGCGATTCCATTTCTGTTGTATTGTGAATGGTGAATCCCTCGCATGAGTGAGTGGTCGAATTGTGTCCGTATGCCGAACTCCGAATACCGTGAAAAGAGTTCACATCATGCAATGAAAGTGTGGGAATTACGGTTACAAACAAGATATATTTTTTCACATTTTGCTTTTGCCTGTGTTTTTATCATTTTTGCCTTGCACACACATGTTGTGTATGAGTGAGGAGTTGTGTGTATATGTCATTGCCAGAGTCAAATGAAATTTGAGATTAACTTGGCACGTGACTTTTATACCAATTCAGAATGAATGAAAAGAATATTTTTGTTCAAAGTTTCAGGGTACCTTGGACTTGTTTCTTTCTGCTTTTCTAGATATTGAGTCAAGGTAAATGTCTCCATAAATTTTTTTAAAAAAAAGTTGCATACATGACAGTAATGGAAAAAAGAAAGTTTCCTGGTGAACTTTGTAAGGTATGTGTCTTGTCCTTTACTTGAATAGACTTATTTAAAACCTGACAGCGACAGGGCCACACCTTTGACGCTATTTTCTTAAGATTCCCCATCCATCTTTTGAACTATGGTCTATGAAGTGAACATGTAGATGGAGAAGATATAGCAGAGATTAGAGATTGGTCAGGGAAAGAATAATTAGTGGGTGTATAATAATTTCTCAGTTTCTGTGCTAAGAGGAATCCACCAACTAGAAAATCCTTATTTTACGAGTAATAATTACGAAAGTACTCAATCTAATCACATTTCCTTTTCCCTTCCAGCTCGCTTTAAGGATTAAAATGATCGCGCATCACAACTAACGCCTATACAAGTAAGTATCTATTCAAAGTCTTTAAACATTGGAAAATTCTCAAGTGCTACTGCGTAAGGAGAGACATGGTTAAACAACAATGAAATCAATATTTGATTGCAGCAGTAAAAAAGTAAACATCCAACATCATATGACTACAGAGTCTACATTCGCTTATTTATAACCTTGCTAATAGAGAAAAACAATCAAGAATCTGTCTAAAAATACTCCCACCGGACAACCAACAGCTGATTGTGATTTATTTTGAATATTTTATCGTGATAAACAAATTAAATCTACATTTTTCTCTATGGCTGTTGTGTGGAAAATACATCTCACATTGTCTGCTGACCCCAAGATGACCAACTCAGGTGTTCAGCAAAATCCAGATATCAATGTGTACATACATACATACATATGCTTATAGAAATGTACTTTTTCTGTGTACTCACTCCGTGACGACAACAAATGTAGTGAATATGACAGCGCGACCTCTGTAAGCTTCTAGCGTGTGCACAATTTGTTGTTGTTGCTCTTTATTGTTTTTTGTGCGATACGCCTTCTACACTTTGCCGCATTTTAATCCAATCTTATCTAAGAAATTATGTGGACGATTTACGGCGTGGAAACTGATTATTCAGCCTCATGCAGGTATATTCGCTGTCACAGTTTACCTGTGTTGTTATTTTACTAATTGTGTGGTTTTCATTGTTGAGGTATTTTTCTTTATCGCGGTAATAAAATGTACAAAATAAATATAAAATTGTTTATACCAATCAAATGCAAAAATCCATGGTTTTCTTTGTGGTGTGGTTTTATCTTTTTTACGTGTGTGAAGAATCAGGTAAAATTTTTGAATGTGTTCGAAGCTTGATATATTTTTTTTTTACTGGTGTTACCAGAAGAAACAAATTAAAAATTCCCTGATAATGATTAATCGAGTGAAGTTTTGAATAACTTATTTACTTATTTCAGTACCTGGATATTCTAAAAATATGATGGAGCTTTACACGTTTGAGTTTATGTCAGTAAATTGGACATTATAGCGATATTTAATTCAATCGGAAGCTTGTTTCATAATGTTGAGTTTAACCTTGGACAAATTAAATTGAAGAAATGCTCATAAACTATAGGATGGCTTAAAGGAATCTTGCTATTTTATCCCAAAGGATATGTAAATGGATTAAATTAGTAACTAATGAGTAATTGAGCTCTAGGCTCCGTGAAGTAGACGTGATTACTTTTCGGAGCTTGGCAGAATATTAATCAATTAATTAATTACGTTTCCGAAAATTTTTTTTTTTTTTTTGATATTTTTAAATTGTAAACTTGTATATAATTTGAAAACTAATTATTTGCGAAAATTTGAATTAGGATATTCGTGATCAGCGTCGAAATTGATATTCTGTAGTAGTAGCAAGTTTATAAACTACAATTTGCTAGGAATAACTTATAGTCAGCCAGTTATGGACACCAACATTTTGAACCCCTTGCTAGCACACAAGAGCGACTTATTAGAAAAACAAAATTCCCTCCATCAACCAGCACTACAGCAGCTCAATCTTCTCACCTTTCAAGCAAAACCTAAAACTAAGCGCACAGATTTACCTACCTACACATATGTTGTTACAATCTCTATCTGCATGTGCTTGCGATACAAAAAAATTACATGTGTGCAACCAACAACCACTTAGCGCTGATGACGACGGTTATAAATTTTCAAATATCAGCCGTATTGGTATAATGGATTGCCACAGCTTGAATGGGAAGACTGCATTGCTGTAGCCATGCAGTAGACAGAGAAGCCAACTGGTGGTTGAAGTAAATTTTTTTCCATTCCTTTTGTTGCCTTTGTCATTCTTATTATGTTTCACGAATAGTGAGGCTCAGCGAAACCACCACCAGCTGGCCATTAGCTAGAGTAAGTTGAACTGCTGAAACGTAGAGTTGTAGTAAAAGAGTTTTGTCGCGTCTCTGCTGTTGTGTCCGTGTTCGTCTGCTATTTCGTGTTTTTTTTTTTTTTTTTAATCGGGTTTTTGTCTGAGATTGACTACCAATACGCGCCCGTATCTCACGTTCGTTACTATCGCTACTGCAAAATTTTATTTAAAAAAAAATTCAACCGGGCGCGAGTGATACTATTCTTAAAAAAAAAAAAACAAAAGTGGAAGGTTTTTCTGAAATTTTTCGTGTTCGTCTGATTAAGCTGTGAAAATTGATGGATATTTGCAGAAAAAAAAAATTGCCATCGTCATCGATAATTTTGTAAAGTTATAGCAAAAAAAAAAAACACCGATCGACCACATCGAAAACTGCTGGCAAAACAACAGCACAGTAAAAAAAAAAAAAAACACAATATCTTATTCGGAATTTACCCACACACTCTCTCCCGAACATAGACACTGGAAACGGTAAAAAAAAATAACCACATTGCAATAAAAACATAAAATAAATACTAAACGAGTTCTTAAGAAAATACTATGCTCAGAAATTCATTTACATTCCACCAAGGTTGCTGTTGCTCTTTGAATAAGAAATGGAATTATCCACCACAGAAAAACAAACCCAAGAAGACGATACAAAAAAAGCAGATGTAGTTTTATATTATCTACCTTTGTGAGTCTGTCTTAACACTTTCATGGTAATTTTAGGAGTAGCAAATGCACAATTGTGCAACTACTACATGGTTATGTGACATATCTAGCAGGTCGAGCGTATCTAGAATCATAAAGTAATCTCGATGTTCAGTGTTTTTAAGTTTCTATGCCTCTTACCTATGCCAACCTACCACTACTAGCTGGTTAATGGGTTCGCGCGAAATACCGCCTGAATGCATCCTGCTTGTCATACTAATGATTATGCGGATTTGCGTTTAATTACTGCATAACCGACGACAATGCAATGAATGCATTTACCTGTGTAAGTAGGATGGAGTCAGTGTGATTTTTATGGTTATTGTATTGGAATATTTTTTTTTTTTTTTTTTCCAAAGACTCGTCATGGATGAGCGAAGTTTTTCACAATCAGATGATGAAGAGTAGAAAGCTTTGTTTGATTGATGCGTATTGTAGATAGGCATCAAGCAAGATCTGATCGGATAGTCGGCTTAAATAGAGGTGTGGAGAGCAGTTGGTTCAAGATTTCTTTGATTACGGCATTGAAATATATATTGGCTGTACGAAAGGTTAATCAACCGAAACCTCGTTTTAAAGGTTTATGACATAAATTTAAGCATAACAAGCAATATGGAGATATTTAAAAAGGGACTGAAATTGAAGACCAATTTGCAGTAGTCAATTAGGTCATTGAGATTGTGCCATTTAAGGGAATGGTGGTCTTCAAATAATTAAAGATCAAACTTAGTCTTCAAAACAGCTTTAAGTGGAGACTTTAAATTATTTATCTTAATGATTATAGCCTAACGCGAACCCTATCTTCATCTATCTTTTAATTGCTCATTGTCAAATCAATTCATTTTTAGTGTTCTGCACCAGACTCATAAAACGGAATATCAATGGATTCAACATGGTCCGTATCCGTGTGTCTGTCACACGAGAAAGCTGAAAATTTGCACAAATATTGTGGAAAATAATGAAGAAAAATCAAATATATGGAAAATATATTTAATAAAAGCGGAACTCCTAAGGAATTCAGTTTTTCAAATTTTTCGAATAAAGTTTGTGGAACAAAAAAGTTCAAAAACCATATATAAAAAATCTACTGGCCGAATCAGTTTTTTTTTTAAAAAAAAAGATGCGAGGTTAAAAATTACCCTACCATATCTTCCCGGACTTCATAAAATTTTAGTGGTTTTCAGACATCCAAGCGTAAACACCTGACTTATTGAAAACCCAAATTTCATCAAAATGCGTGGTTCTTGAGTTAGATTTGTGAGAATAATGATCCTAACATTTTTAAAAACTCCCACTTCATCCGATTTCTATAATTTTCAAGTGTCAGTCCTAGCTTACAAGCCAAATTTCATCATAATCCAAAGAAGAAGAGGATTTAAAGATTTTTGAAATCCTGGCTCCATCTCCTATCTAAGCTTCTAATAAAAAACGCGACCATAGGAAATATATGAAACTTTTAAGTTTTCACGTAGCACGTTCTAATATAAATTAAATTAAAAATTAGAATAATTTCCGGTGTAGTGCGTAGACTAAAATGAACGACTTTTGACGCTCTTAACTTTCGCGGTTTCATTTATGAAAAATCCGCTTTATTATTTAATTTTTAGTTTGCCTAATTTCTTACTCAATTAAGTGGAAATGCAATTAAGCGAGGCCCGATTATCCGGGGATAACTGTATTTAAATATGTACATATATCCAAAGCTATAAGGTATACAAGGCCTGCCTACATACGAAATTAAAAACAATATATATATATATACATATATATGTATATGTACATATATATAAATATACATCCAGTGTCAATCGAAAGCCAAGGTAAATCGTTCGACATCATCATGGATTCGAGTTCAGCTGTTTCATCTCTAGACAGGCTGGGCCTGCACGGTACCTACATTATTCGCATATCTTTTACTCTTTTCTTACACACTTTTTGATTGAAATTAATCGATTACTGAATCTAAAGAATCGTGCGATTGAACATCTACTATATATGCACATACATACATATGTGTATACTCTTTATCCACCTTATCATTCCCAAGAATATAATAGTAGTTCTGATCAGGCTGACTTTATCAAACCGCTTAGCAAAGTTGATCTCTTCCAGTTTCTAATCCTGAACCATGAAATTACCAAACTTCCTACGTATCTCGAGCGAAAACCGAGCAATCAACGTATATCAAGGCATAGTGAAGTCAATAAGAAGCCGAGAATGGTTTGTAAGTGGCTTTTTTTTAAGTCTAGTTCTGGTTTGCATTGGCTCGTGTACTAACATTTCCGTCTGTTGACGTACCTAAGGTGGGTTAACACATGCAAGGATTTGCTGGCGCCAGTAAAAGTTTATGACCAGAAATCGAATTTAGCTTGCCAGTTTCATTTTAACTTTTAAACATTGTATTATTTGATGACATGATGATTTTTATCCGGATAAAAGGTTTCGCAAACTTTAATTTCACATTTAGGCATTTGACCGAAAGTGTTGTTAATTAAAATAATAATAATAACAATTTAAACAGATGTCAGTTTTTGTGGGGCACATAAGCGATTTCTCTCTAAAAAAAAAATATCCAGAATTGACTCTTACTGACATGTCAATTCATTGGCGCATTGAAAAGCTTTCGACATTTTTTCATCCATGCACGCAAAGAACAAAAAAGGATTTCTTTAAAAGAGGAAGAGTCTTACTTAAATTGATCCGTTTTCCATTTATGCCTATTTAGACAAACTATTTTAATTTGCCTGCATTCCTTATTATTCAATTCAGAAATTTCGAAATTTTCTAATTTGGCATGAAACCCAACAAATCCATCCAAACTACCAAATCAATTATGTAGATACCTAAAATAATTTCTCAGTTAACCTCAACAATGACGTCATCTTTTAAAAAGACAGACACGGAGAGAGAGAGCGAGAGATGGAGTTAAAATTTGTTTGCCAAATAAAAGACAGAAAAACTAGAATTTGTGTGCTATGCTATATCTTCAATTTACTTTAATATTATTTATTTTATATTTGCATAAAATATGCGCACTTAAATTTGATTTCGCTTCAAAACACATTTCACGTCGATGATGTCGAGTCGACGAATAGCCCAGTGATGAAGATGACGGTGGCGAAATTCTTAGGAATTTCACTTCACATTTACTAACATAATAAACAGCGAATTAATGAGAAAGAGTAAATTATGACAATAAATAACAGGTTTCCCAGTGGGACCCTTACTAAGATTGTATTTCCTTAGTTCAAATGTACAAAAAAAAGGGTGTATAGTTTGGGCGACCTGTCTGAATGCAATCGTTTTTTTTTTTTTCCAAGGAAAGGGTGCTGTAATTTACCCCAGTAACCCATACGGCTTCGGTCATTATTGCTTTCTATATCCACTGAAATCGATACCTTTGTACATGTAAAGTTTTTGACCTGCAAAAAAGGTATTTCTTCAAACTTCCACCTGAAGAAACAACTCCCAATCTCAAGAGGTCGTGGTTACTTGCGCATGCGTATTTCCACACATAGTCTACATAAAGCCATTGGCTAAATTATTCATTTGCTTGTGGCTTGCCGCCCTCCGCACTCTCCTTTTGAAGCTTTTGTGAGAAGGCCAGAAGAACAGAACAAGCATTTTTAACACAAAAGACCAAATGTATGTGAATTGGCTTCGAAAACGGGTTTATCAGCCGATAGTGCTGTGTGTATATTTTCTGTGGTATTTATATCTTCTCCTTCTCTTTTCTTAGATCTCAGGTTTCTATACTGCAGCTCTGTTACTGTCTGTCTTGAAAGCTGAGAGCGAGAGAAATACAAAAACATTTAAAAAAGCGAAAACTTGACAAAGGCCATTAGAGAGAGAGACTGCAACTGAATAAAATTTATAAACTCTTGCAAGTTGATTCTGTGAAAAACTGGCATAAAAAAACCGATTGAATGTGGAATGGTCTTGTAGTCGAAGACCTGTTCTGCAGGTATTTTATTCATTATTCTCGTCGGAGGATTATCTTGTTTTGAGTTGCCAAAGGAGAAGAAAAAGAGATGAAGTTGACTTTTGACTTCATGCATCATGAGCATGATGCTCGGTGGAAATGGGAATTCTTAGAAGATTGTGTGAAAAAAACATCGATTCACGATACTCATCATCAGCGTTAAACAGATTACAAATTGGACTTAAAATGATTTTAATAACACGTTTTTCTGCTGTGGGAAATGCATTCATTCATACGTACAAATAGGTGCTAGGATTTGGAATGTTAATATGCTTTTAATTCGGGTGGTGCATTGTGCATCAATCAATATGAGGCGAAGAACTTATTCATGTTTGAATACAAGGCACCTTGAACGTCAGAACACGTCGGAATAATATTCAAAACCGTGTACTTGAACAGACACCCTGTAAACCTTACGTAAGCCATTCAACACGAATGGAATATACTTTGCCAACAAAAGTTGTTCCTCTTATGGTGTTCCTACCTAACTAGATCGTGGAAATTGACGAATATTCTCCATTTGGCGATGTACAGAAAGAAATATGCACCGACTTTCTTTATCCTTTCATGGAATTCGAACATGTTTGACGAACGAATCATCGGGTATTCGGAAAAGGAATGTGTGTGTATCCACCACATCACTATGTCAAAGAAACGAAGCTTAATATAGATGAGGCATCTATTGCTAAACCTAACTTTATGTTTTTCGAGATAAAGATAAAGGTCTGCAACTGAAATTCAAACCCAAAAATAAAAGCAGATATATTAACGAAATGAAAATAATCTAGGGGTTGTAAGAAGGTGGGGACTTGCATTTTTAAGAAAACTGTTTTAACTACGACGAATACTAAAAGCAACTCCTACAGCCGCAGTCAGTTACATGATTGTAAGATGTTTTTTAAAGTTTCGTAGTAATAAAACAGATTTAGCAAAATTCATATTTTTTTAGCTATCGTGAACTTGCACATCCAAATTTGTTGATCCCAGTGATATTGACTGTCATTTTAAAATCGACTTAGAGACGGTTGAGACCATTAACTAATCTGGGCCGTAGTTTTTTACTGAAAGCTCTGATAAATCAAATTAAGATGACCACAAATCTCGCACCATAGCCTGGCAAAATCAAGATGTACGTGCCCACCGATAGAAAAGTTGAAGTTTCCTAACACATTGACTGCCAAGGCGTTTTGTTCTATTCCATGTGCAGGAGCTAAGCTTTTTTTTTTTTTTCTAATTATCGTGTCCTTGCCTAAACATTTTTAAAATTCTTAAATCCCTTAAAAAAATGGTCCCAGGAACCACTGAATTTAAAACACAAAATCCAATGCATTGTCAAGCAAAAACGTGCGAAGTGGCCTACTGTGAACCAACTACTGTTGCAAGTTTTCGTTCGACACGGCCCCCCAGGAAATACTAGGTGCGACACCTCATGTTTCGACACCTGGGGGCCGTGTGGAATGAAACGTGCGACGTGACAGTCAATGTACGAGTAAGCATTGCCATTCAACCAGACAGCACAAGAATAACAACCTTTTCAAAGCAAAACATATTTCTATAGGTATATATGTAACACAAATGCCCATCTGAAGGTCAAGGCTTAACAAGACTAAATCTTCAGTGTTTTGATAAACTAAAAACTACGCACTATCCCAAAGAGCTTATTTGCATATACATTGTTATGAGATTGAATTTAAATACACGTAGTTAGTATAGAAACTAACACTTATTATAAATGCGTAGTATATAAGTTAATTGGGAAATTTGAGGTTGCAAAAGGTACGTACGAGTCTTTATCTCCTTTTCCCTTATGATTGCTCTCTCAACCGTTTTCATGACCTTTTTATTTTTCCACTCAATTTCTTTTACTTCATCTTCCACACCAACAAAACAAAACATAAATAATATTACGCCTTAATAATGGATGGTAAATCTCATGGTATTCTTTTCAAATCATAACCCAGCGTGGGTTTCTTCTGCTTATTCTGCTTGCTTGCCTCCTACACAAGCGAAAATATCATTCCATACTTTCCATAAATCGGAGAAGACCTTAAATGGCAACTGGTCTGGTTGTGGTTGATTTAATGTGAAACCAGCGCAATGCAAATGTTTTTCGCCGCCAAATTACCCGCGAAAAAAGGTTTCACTAATTTGTTGGTAATTCAATGCTTCAAATAAATGCAAACCATTTTAGAAATGCGAAACTGTCCCCAAATAGTAAATTTGCATTTATAATTATCAGTTGGGTGCTAAGCAGAGGAATGTTCAGCACTTTCAGGATAATGACACCCGGGCGGAATATAAATTTCATGCTTATGGGAGAGAGAGAGAGAGAGAGAGAGAGAAGTCAAAAGTGAGTGCAAATCAAATAAGATTTTCAACATATGCCAGTGCGGTTGGTCTTATTCGGCCAGACCATTAGCGTTGAATTAAAAATTCAACCTTCTGGGATAAGGCAAAGTATTATATTTATAGAATACACAATGGCTATCCTAACACTGACGGCATAAGTAAATACCCGGCTAACCTTGCATATGTGAATATCCTGGCTTGTGGTGGAGGCCTCCTTTTTTTATGTGTCATTTACCAGGGTATTCGAAGCATTGCTGTATAAGGTCAGCTTTGGGCAGGAACTAAGAGCTAACAATTTATTATAGCCATAAAAGAAATAAATATGATAACGAGGACGTGTGACTTTTTTTTATTATTTCGCTGGCTGCTGGATTAAGCAGTAATCTTTAGATTTGAGACTTGATAAAATGGTCAACAAATATAAAGAATGAGGTAAAGAAAGGCTTTTATCTTTGCAATTTATCAACCATTTTGACGGCTCTGGATCTCATCATCACTTATCTCTAACGATGAGCTTTAAAGGGGAATGGCAGAAAAGATTAATATGTATATACATACATACATACATAGGTGTAGATACTTCGTGATTAATGAATAATGTAGACGAATTCTGTTAGTAATTAGGTCAAAATCATTTGATCCATACTTATAACACCTTTGTCTTATGTACTGAAGAGAATACATATTAATATTACGACTCTTGAAAACTTTACTAAATGAGTTTATCAAAAAACATTTTTTACCAATATCGGCATTCTGGCTATCAATTTTATATTTTTTCAACAAACCATAAAAGTACTCCACATAACCTCCTTTGAAGAGGGACATTGATCACGGACTCTTCTGTCCAGCTCTTCGCATAACAGCTTTATTGTGTTTTGTTCCGAAGATTGTGCCAGCCATACCAGTTTTTCTGAAATTCCTTCTGCTTCCCTCACTTCCAGAGAACTATGCATAATTTAAAGCTGTGTTTGGGATCTTAATCGTAGCCTACATGACAGCATTGTCTCCCAGAATCTGCGGGGCGCAAAATTGTTGGTACAACTTAAATCCTTCGTTTTTTTTTTTACCAAACAACTCAAACTTAGATTCGTCAGTCCAAAGTATTTTTTTAAAAATCTTTTTTACTCCGCTCTTCATGAGTTAGTGTCCATTCTAAGCATTTCTTCTTGTTTTGAGGTTTCCCTTACATCCAAAGAGTCTAGCTTATCACAAACCTCTTTTTTACCATGGTTTGTACTGATTTTGTTTAACCTTTGCGAGTATATCGCTTAACAGTACGATGAACAGAACTCTTTGATATCTTCATCTGAGCGACAACAGTACTTTCCGATTTTCTTTGTTATGGATAATAATTATTTTCGATAATTTTTCGATTGTCGGTATGTTTTAACTCGAGAAACAAAAAGTAAGAAACAAATAATAATCTTGGATTTGACATTGAAGCTTTTTTTATACAACCTTTTTATTTACAGAAGGTAAATATTGAACAGTTAATATAGCTACTGCTTACTGAATTAAGTATTAAACAAGTACACCAAGAAACATTGGAAGTAATCAAAAAAAGGGAATAAGAGAGTTATAACGCTATGATGTATAATAAAATTAATCGATCGGTTTTCCACAAATGTACACAACCCGCCCATGTTCCAAAATGTGAAGGAAAAAACTTTTGTTTTATTACACAGATAAATCACATACAGGCTCGTAGGTGCACGTACTTGCACCTGAGAACGTGCTCTTTTGAAAACCACATGGCCTTGAAATTTAAGCGAAGTATTGTTTTTAAAAAAAAAATACTTCAAAAAACAAAAAAACTTTTTTTTTGACAATTTTCGCTTAAATGACGATTTTCAGCAAAATTGTTTGAGCCATACCCGAGGTATAAGTAACGGTTATATTGTTTCATATTTCCAAAAACTTGATACGCCAAATATATGTACATACATAAGTCGAATATTATATCGAAACAAAATCGTTGGATCTGTTTTCGAGAAAATCTTTTTTTTTCACATTCAGTCATTAGTAAAGTACCACCGTAAAAAATTGTGTGTCCCCACCGATCTCAGATATGAGGTTGCAAGAAAATTCGTCATGCCGTTTAGGCCGCAGTCCTGTGTACATACGAAAGACGAAATACAGACAGAATTGAGAGACCCAATTTTTCGAGTTTATTTATTATAGTAATACCAAGATTGATCAAAATATCGAGATCAAAGATTTGTACGAAAACAATAGTATGATACTTGCCCTTTGTAGGTGGAAGTAAAAATCATATTTGCGAAGAAATGTTGGCTCCATTCACAAATAAAAGATGATGCTTATGGTGCTCGGAAACTTTTGATCTGGAGTGTGTTTTCTTTTTACAAGAGCGAATAAATATTTGTCTCTTAAAACAGGCTTTAAAACTGTGTAAATACCTAAAATGAGACACAATGAGAATGAAACGAAAGGGAGAGAAAAATGTCACTAAGAAAGGAATGCTACCAAATGATATTAAAATCTATTATGAGGTTTTTTTCCCAATACGCTTACAAAAAATCGTAGTTGTGTACATTATTCGGACAGTTTCCCCCGAGTTGGACTTGGTATGGCACACAAACATACATATTGAGTTTTGTTCTCCTGCACGATAGTGTGGTAAACGCTCTTGAAAAAATCTTTCTGTACCCTATCGTAAGTTTACTTTTATCATTATGCAGTCTAACGAATCATCAAAGGTGTACGCAATATCTATGAATTTCCATACTTAAAAAGCTAGGTTAAATTGAAATTTAATTTCCAACAACAAAACGAACGTCGACAAGTCGAGTACAAAGACAGTTATCTAACCAAGCCAACACGCGTTTTCTGGCTGCAAAAAAAAAAAAAAGAAGAACAACATTTCACGGTGAAGAGCAAACGTCAGGTCTATCACAACGTTAGACACTACCTGCAAAAAGCTAGACAAATTCCACTGCAATCATCACAAGAAGCCACAACAATATTTACCCTCAAAAAACGTTCCGTCAACAAAAGCTCTGCCAAGACTCCAAAGTCAATCTCTCTTATCTTGGCACATCACACAGTTTAAACAAATTAGATGGCTTTAGTCTTTTGTAAATAAGTTCTAAGATTCTGATACAACTTGAGATTAAGTCAAAAATTTATTTTGTACAAATTCATCTTGTGAAAGGGATTAAATGGATTTTATGGCGCAGGCATAACGCTTTTTATTTTTGTTCTCTATTTGTGGATAACGGAGGTTAGGCTTTGAAAATAGAAAATAGCCATCGAAAATCCCGGAAATTGACGTCTAACGTTGCAAAAGGCAATTTACCTCGTCGTTGTTGGGTTATAATAGCGAAAGAGCAACACAGAAACCATTGAAATTGTCGCTCTGTCACAGTTATGCAGTCAAGCGTGTCAAATTAAAATGACACACTGGTTGGTAGCGCAATGTCTGTACCTATGCGTTGTACCTACTATTTTTTTTGAGGCAAAGCACATTGCAATAGTTTAACGAACTCCGAGCATATGAAAATGAGTTGTTCATAATCGTTATGATGATAGTCATTAAAATTAATAGCACTCTACGAGTAATATAAGAACAGTAAAAGTGATATTCGTTCACTAATTACCATCGCATTCATCTAATTTCATTCAAAATTGATTTTGGTTTGCTAATTTTTTCCTAATCAATATTGAATTACCCACGCCACTATCAAAAATCAATTTAATCTCCTTCAAAAATAAATAATGTAATTTTCCATATTTTTTTTTTTTTTGTTTTCACTTTATGACACTTCTTCTCATTCAGACAATATTTACACGCTCATGCTCATCCATCCCTCATGTTCGCTCATGTTCGAAAGCAATAGATATCATCGGATACATATCCATGGCACCCAACAATTGGAATCAATTAACACCAACACTCTAAATGAAAATGAAGAATTATACAATGATCTGGTATGGGATTTGTCCATGCAAATGAAAAAGTAGACGAATTGATTTTAATTTAATTATGAAGGTAGCGTGTTTTTAAAGAAAAACAGTAGGTATGTTCTTTTTTCTTTATTGGAAATTGTAAGTCATATAAAATTGGCTACAAACACTAGTAAAGAGGTGACGTGCAGAAGAGTGTAAATTGGGCGTGTTTTACTGTTTAGCGAAGGTTCGTTTGTGTAATATAATTTATAATTTCATTGCCGGCGAGTTCTTGAAATAATCTTGCATGAACGCCAGTGAACTCTTAAAATATAAAGTAATAAATTGGAGCACAGTTTTGTGGAAAGCAAAAACATACTGCGACCTTGTTTTTCTTTCTTATATTTTTTGTTTTTTTTTTTGCTAGTGAAGAAAAACATTAGATATTAGATGAACCATCCACTTTGCTTCCTTTTTTTTATTTTAATTATTGCGTGGCTGTAATAATTGCACGCTTTGAAGAGACTTGGATAGGATATACCGGCGACAGAAGTAACACTAGCGATATATTCGAATCTAAAAGTCGCTTGGTCGCTGTGACATAGCACGCTTCTGTCAGAGCACTAGTTATGTACTTATTTGTCAGCATCTGTATGTTTTGAGATGCCTTGAAAGCTTTTTAACTGTTCAAATTAAATTATTTCGTAAGCACAAAATCTCGATTTTCGTATTCGTACGCCGATCGTATGCGTCAAAAAGATAAAAGGTTAAACAAAAAAACATTGGCGGTCATTTTTAATGTATTACGGATATTTTTACTAGGCAATTCATTTATTTTTCTTAAACTATCTCGCACAAGAAAGACGAAAGACTCAACGAGTCGTATATATTCAAATTTAGTCATTGTTACAAATTTATCGGGAGTAGGGACAATTGTAAATGCTTGCCCTTCTGACTTCAAAAGTTAATAATACATTTTTTGGAAACAATTTATGTCACTGAAAAATGCTGGACTTTTGTTGGGAACAAAACCTAATGACGTGAACTAGTTACTCAAATGTTAACAATATTCTGTGAGTCGTACAAGGCCTGAAGCGAAATGTTTTACTATTGTTCCCGGTCAACCCTACTACCTTTCTACAGCTTTGAACCTGTATCTTTCATTCACTCTATTAAACAAAAATATATTTTTCTTAGAATATGAGTACAACGCCTGCTGTGGCGTTTATATGAAAAGGAGTCTTCTTCATCCTTTAAAAAGACAAATTCTAGTGTTTTCTTTATGCTTTTTTAGGGCTTTATCTTTCGCGGCTTCAATTCCTCCAATCACCTTCAGGACCAAACACAATGTTGCCTACTTATGCATACATATGTATATGTCTCCTTTGAAATACATATGATTCATACGATTCAAGGAGAACTGTGATATAGATGAATACCAAATAATTGTACGTCCTCGACATATATATTTTTTTCAGTGTAATTTCATACGATGACAACGAATTTAATGCGATAAACCGAAATAAAGCCCAAAATAAATATTTGTAAGATTAAAAACCCCGTCACACATGTTCCATCCGTGCCTCCCGGTGGCCACCAGTCACACTCAAAACAATTTCCGCCCCCTATTTCCATTTCCTTTTTCATTCATTTTCATCTGGTATTTTGCTGGCAAAGAGCTTCTCTGTTGACTCATGGCGTTATTCATAATCAAAATCGATTTTCACTCAGACATTCAGTCCAATCAGTTCATTTGTTCGTATTAAAAGTAGTTTCCTCTTTTGTTTTTTACTGCTGCCTACCTACACACAGATGGTCAGCACAGTTGATGCTGCTTTATCACGATGACAGGCGGCACAACTTGTAGATCTGGTGTAGAACAAACATCATCAGAAATCAACTACTCACTTAGACCTGTCAATATTCGACGTACATATATAAAGAGTTTTAAAGTGGATTAAATTGGCCCTGGAGTCCAGAGAGAAAGTGGCGAGGCACAATTTGATTAGAACGTCATCGACGTCAATAATGAGTTTATCTGTCAGTGCTCTTTGACGCTTGTGACAATGCGATACAATCAATGCCATTCCCTGTCGTGTCTCAGTCAAGGAACACATTAATTCAAAAACTACTAAATTAGATTTGTTTTGCGAAAACAGATACATATTTCAATAAAAATAGCGATTATAGAATTGTATTCTTCGTTCCCCAGGGTGTAATAATCCCGTGATATTAAAGATGTTACAATCCTGAAAAATTAATGGGAAAAAATGAATTAAAATGCAAATGTGTCAAGAACAAAAAGTAATTACTCAAATTGTATTCTAATTTTATGTATCAGATTGTGCCGGAAAATAAAATATATTTTATGCATTCAATTTATCTGAAGATGTATATTTTGGAACGTTTTGGCTGAAAACACTGGTGTCAAGGAGGCTTCATTTTATCAATTGTAACTTTGTATGTCTATCAGAACTATTCTTAGTATAGAAGTTGCATCGACCCTACTGTAATGTGAGACTTCAAGAAATGTTTATTTATCTTAAGTGTACGACTGGATCGCAAGTACTTGCTCAAATTTAAAATGAATCTGATATCATTTAAGCTAAAAAAAATCAATGCAGCTCTATCTGTTTTCTGTTCAGGCTTTATTACCAAGATCCAGTCAATATGGACAAAAAAAAGGGCTTGGAGGAAGGTAGAACAAATGGGAACGCTATCAAAAAACACAGTAAATTAAAAAAAAAAAGGACAAATCATTTGAGTTTGATTTTTTAAATGAAATACTCGTACAATGATCGTAATAAAAAAAAAAAATTGATCTTTGAATTATTAGAAAGTTAATAGAAACGTGTGCCACAATTCAATTTTGTCCCTGTAATTGGGGTAAAATGAGACAAGCTATCCTGGCAATGAGTGCAGATGTGAGTTTATGAGTCAAAATCAGAGCTACAACTACAATGCGACGAGCATTTTCGCATGCCAGAGACAACGAATAAAAACATCCATAATAAATGCTCTAAAATGTCATCTTAACAATTTTTCCAAAATTGTTTGAGCGGCTTAAACGAATGCTGAATGATGAGCATGACTTCATTATAGCTAGCCAGCCTTTTCTAAAAGGCCTGGTATACTTCGAGGTGATTTGAGTTAATTATTATGGTTTTAAACCGCCATACCGGTAATTATCGCAACCCCACTCAATCGTTAAAAAGTGTAGGAGTGACTATTCATCATATTTTCTTAGTAAATACAATTCAAAACGATTAGAAGAACTCTCAGTGGTCTTCCATACATGACAAATAGTGTGCCATTCCACTGCATATTCATAGTTTGTTTCAAGCAAGCACAACTCATCAAACACAATATGTACATGAAGAAATATGTCTGTGAATATGCAAATGAGAAAGACCTGCTCGCAATGTTTATTTATGCCATGACGTTTACAGACGACGAAGACTCTTTTTTTCTGGTCACTTGTAGTCAAAGAATCGACGACAAAAACTAAACCTACTCAAGACATTTATTAAATATTTATCTTATTGCTTTTGCAAATAAGTTTATTTTCTATCACATGAGTATGGAGTTTTCTTCTTCAAAATTTCCTCTGTATCTTATCAGTTCAGAAACACAGTATCTACAGATGTACCCACATATATATGTATGTATTTACCTAAGTCTTATCAAAGGACGTAGTCTTCGAGAAATTTGTTTTTGATGTCATATCTTTGGAAAAATCCAAGCAAATAGACGTAACCACAGTGGAATCATACTTTTTTTCAAAATATTTCTGAGAGCAATCGTGTGCTGGGCTGCTGACTTGTTACCTGACTGGCTGCTGTTGTTCGTGCTATGTGATTACTTCACTTTGTGTAGCTTGGAGTGGCATATAAAACTCTGACGGTCGTGAGCTTAATGCGAAATTTTCTTGGTTAAATAACTTGACAGGTTTGTTGCTAGTAGGTAGGTACACCCGAAGGCAGGTGTAAATCAATTTGTGGATTTTTTTCCAGTAATAATGGGTGATGTTGGTTGTTTGATTTCTCAGAATGGGATGGTTGACGCTGGGTGGATTAAGAGATCCGGTTAAGGTCTTTGAGAGGAAATAATTTTTTGGAATTTTATTCAATAGGTGAAGTTTTGCTGCATTCTTTCACAAGCAGTCCTAATTTGCCAACTTTGCATACAGATATCCGTAACTTCACTAAAATGTTTATTTCATGTGCTTTGTTGCATGTTATTAGCATTATTTGAAAAGTCAAAATGTGTCAGAACCATGATACGGAAATGAACCTACACTCGGGATTGCTCTAGAATCTACTCATAGTTTATAAATCACACATTACGATATAAGTGATTCACATGAGTTTGAGTTACATAAAGTACAAAAAAGAAGGAAAATAAACGAAAATGACTCTCAAATCGACTCATGCCTCTACTATCGCGCACATCAACCCCCATACCTCTTTTTCGAGGGGCTTTCCCCCGGCTCTACTTCAGAGCCGATGTTAAAAATTATTATTTTTAAGGGCCATTGATAACAGTATTTAAAATAAATCGGTGATGACCAAACAATTCATGATGAAACGAATAATAGAGCATAAACAAAAATACTGTGCTGGTGCAAAGCCTAAAATACGATTAAAACTCTCCGATCTATCAAAATTCAGCTGCGCAAGTTCACAATAGCGAAAATGTCAAAATGAATTAGAATAACTATTCTAAATTCGACTTTTATTACAAAATCTTCAAGTAAGGACTGTCCACGGAAAAAAAGTGGTCGCTTTCTTTTTTTAATTTTGGATAGTTTTTCGAGTGCCTATTTGGGTTCTTATTTGTAATTATTAATCCTTATTATTTGCCCTTATTTTATTAGTTAGGCTATGTGGAATGAAAACGTCACTTCCTTTTGATCGTTCAACGAAAATACCAATCTCTCGCAAGCGGAGATATCTAAGAATTTAGGAATTCCAAAAGCAAAAGTGCAATGGTACTCTTTAATTTTCGAAGAACCCTGACTATTGAAAAGAAGCCGGGATCCGGTCAAAAATGTGGTCCAGTTGAAAAAAAAAAACAGCTCAAAGGAAGAAGACCATTTTTAAGAAAAACCGTAACATTTCCATACGAGATGTTGCAAAATAAGTTGAAAGTCTAAAGTCATTCGTATGTGCAAAAAATGAAGGAATCTAGTGGACTCACAGGTTCACAGAAAAGAAAAGATTAGCAAGACTAGCAAGAAAACTGTACGGTGATTTCTTAATAAAGTTTTACTGCATTCTTTTGGATGATGAAACTTACTGTAAAGTCGATTTTAAGCACTTACCAGACCAATAATTTAATGTTGCACTATTTAAGGGAAATGTATCTAATAAATTCAAGACCCGTAAGACCTCCAAATTTCTCGAAAAATTTCTAGTGTGGCAGGCGATATGCCCAGTGAAAAATTTGTTTGTAAAGGCACTATTAACTGTCTGCAGAACGTTTTCTACCATTCATTAATACTCACGAATGATCAGTAGTATTGTGGCCGGATTTGGCTACCGTTTACTACTGCAGGAAAACCTTGAAGTGGTACGAAAAAAATGACGTCAATGTGGTCTCGAAAGAGGCAAACTCGTCGAACCAGAGGTTGGGTTTAATGGAAAATAAATTGAAATTTGCTAAAAAAAAGCTACAACAGGAGAAGCGGACTTCCGAAAAAAAAAAAAATTTTAAATGCTATGACGAAGATAGGGATGACGTTGTAAAGGGTGACCAGATAGCAATGATAGTTTTTCCAATTGTTATGTTTCAGAAGCTGTCAAAGTTACCAATGACATCTAGCTGTCAAAATATTCAGTAAGGTTTGCCATTTCATCATGCATCGTTTGACACTTCCCGAAAGTGTGGTAATTATTAAAAAATATCGAAATTCTAGCTCAGTTGTAAATACGCAACGCGAATTTCGTGCGCAGGCAATTCGTCGCACCGTGGAAAAGTTTGACCGTGAGTACACTCTTTTGGACCTTAAGCCACCAACCAGACAGAGATCGGCGCGAAGTGAAGAAAACATAGCTGCCGTAGCGGCCAGTATCGAAATGTCGATTCTGCGCCGATCAGCTGAATTGGGCACCGCCAGAGAGTCAACGAGGCTTATTTTGCGGTTGGATTTGGGCCTACATCCGTATAAGATTACGCCATGAGTTCGCTAATTGGGCGCTGGAAATGTTGGCCGGTGTTTTGGGCCAAAAAATCATCTTCTCGGATGAGGCCCATATTTGGCTCAGCGGCTATGTCAACAAGCAAAATTGCCGTTATTGGATTGACCACAATCCACAAGTGTTCGACCAAGCATCAATGCATCCACAAAGATTGACTGTTTGGTGCGGTTTCTAGCACGATGGCATCATCGGACCTTATTTCTTTCGAAATGAGGAAGGTTCCAACAAGACGGCGCTACATGCCATACAAGCATGATCAGAATCAACTTGATATTTTACACCGTTGTTGTTTTATTTAGATTTCTTTTCCTATCGTTCTTATCTTATCCTATCGTTCTCGATAGACGGTTTCAAAGGAAAAGTTCAACCTTTTTATATGCAAACTAGGATTCATCAGCCAGTGATTAAAACTTGAAAGCAATGTTGAACACAATACATAAAAGCCAAACAAATTGGGTTTTTATATTTTTATCGCGACCCATAGAACCATAGACCCAAGTTAGAACTATGTACTAAATGTGAATTTCAGACAGAATTTTTACTACTAGTTGCAACATATGTACATATATGTACATATGTAGGCAATTTAGGATTTGTTATCTTCAAAGGTACTCCATAAATAAAAATATACGCAAATCCTCGTTTAAAGAACTAAAAATTGCATTTGGAAAAGTTATGTTAACAGTCATAAACATTCAGAAACAAAAATCGTCGCCATTTCTCTTAATTTATCAAATAACTGAAATTGTCATCAGCAGAGTAGTACCTTGTCCCCATATCATATTTACCCCTCCACTTCATATTTCAGATTAAAGTTACGCATTTAATATTCAAGATATGGGGAACATATTATTACATAAAGTTTCCCGTGACATTTTGTTACGTTTTTCTACATACATTCATGCATACATATGTGTATAATGTAGATCTCGTGAATTACGAATACGCGCAATAGTCGTTTATTTCACAGCATTCTCCCGACTTTCCCTAAGGCGAATGAACTACCGTAAAATGGTCTGGATTATATTTTTGTGTGATGTAATAAAAAGCAACAAAAAGGGAACGCGCGTATATTACCTTTTGGGTGCTATAAAATCAAGCACATTGTGTTTGTAGAGAAGATAAGGGGGACAGAGGAAACCTTTTTGCGTTTTACCATGGATTTCCATCTCGAACAAAGTACACGAATAATAAAAAAAAAAAAAAACGACAAATACAATAAAACACTAAATTCTCCGATTCCATTCAACCTTTCTTTTGTCATCCCAGAATGTAACGGGAAAATCAATAGATTAAGAAGTTCCTCTCAGGCTACAGGAACAATCGTGGCTGAAGCAGTCAGGCGTATCCATCAAAAGTATTTTTTTTAGGGAGCTCACCCGATATCTCTCGGGTAATTTTTCTCTGATAAAAGAAAGAAAGAACAAAACATTTTCTCCACGATCTTTTTTCTCTGGGATGCCCGCCCGTGTGCTACCGCCTTTGTGCATGGAGCATTTATGAAAAAGTAGGTTAAAGTTGTTCTTTTGTGGAATTTCTCTTCCATCGTCTTTCTGCTACTGGCTCATCTTTTTTTTTTTCTTTTTAAAATTTAAATGAAATTTCCAGTAAAACTTCATTGGTCACCACAAAGAGTGGGCTCATAAAAATTCCAAAGGTATTAATCAATTACAAGCAAATGTTGTGTCCGTCCCTGTTTTTTTTGTTTGCTAGCTGAACATAAGAGTGAATGGAATCCACGAAGGTGAATGACCATTGAAACTTTGTAGATACCTTACGCTTTTTGGGTATCTGATATTTTTTTTAATGACGATAATCACGCACCTTACTCGTACCTACATTCATCATAGTTACCAGCGACACTAACTGTCCCGTATGCTAGATACATATTGGTGGCGCACCGTGTTGTGTAAGTGCTACCGGGAGAATTGTCATTTAAAATTGGAAGTTTTAAATTTATTTCATCAGACTAGCAGTAACCATAGTCTTGGCAACATTGTAAGTGCTAGTAAATCTGTTTTTTATGTAGTTTTAGCTCTTTTATTTGTTTAATGATTGATGACTTTTGTCGTGCGCGACGTCATGGTTTTCTTAAATGTATATTGGCTCTCTAATCGCATATAAATGACTTGCTAAATGCCTGTAAGCATTATGTCCTTGAAGCATTGAAAGAGGGATATTTTTTTGTATTTTTTATTTAAAAAAAAAAAAAACATGCATTGGGTCATGTATACATATTTGCTATCAGTTTAACGCCAGCCTCTTAATTAGCAGATGAATACTGTTTACAATCAGATTGAGCGCATGTCTGAAGAACCAAGGTGTCATTTCCTATTTTTAAGATGTTATTCGTCATTTGAAGTGAAAGTCTGTCGCTTATTTTTTGATCCAATTGCGGAAATCGAGAGTTGTATGAACTGTTGAGCAATGTGTGTGTCAGAAAACACGAATGTAGACTATGTTTAGTCACGTTCAAGCACCTTTAAACGATTTTTTAAACCCAAACCCTCAAGAGTTGTATGCTATTAAGATTCAAGTTTATGGTTTTGGTAACATTATTACAAAATGGATTGCAAACTTTCTAAGTAATTCGTCGATACTCTTTGTACCCGACACTTTTTCTACTTGCTGTGGTTTATCTGAAGAACTCTGCTACTGCCTATGATGTTTAATGTTCCCATAAAAAACATATTTCTCATCGCCAGTCACAATTGAAAAAAAGCAAAGAAGAGCGCATTGTTATTCGTGTTTGCAGATTTTTTTTTTTTTTTTTGCTCAAAACATGCTCTATCTATTTTCCGAACTTTTAGATACTTTCCAAGTGCTTTATGGAACTGGAAAAATTCAAATATCAGGGTGCTAAGTAGCTGAGTAGCGCAAATTGTAATTGATTCTCGATTACATGATTACAAAATTAAATTTATTACATTTCATAAATTATGATTACTTTTTATAATTTTTAATTATTGTTTACAATTATTTTAATTACAATCACAAAGTAATCGGTAATCGTAGAAAATTATATTTACTGTAATTTGTAATTGTTATCGGAATCGATTACAACAAAATTACATTTCAGTTTCAAGAGGATGTATGAGTTGCGTGGAGTATATATGGAGTATGGAGGAGATTTAAAGGACGTGATAATGGTGTATGGGGCAGATGGTTTATATTTTGGAGGATGTAAGCGTGAAAATTGAGATTTAAGGATGCTGTTGGACCTTTTAAGGATGTGTGAGTGAAAATGGAGTGTGAGATGGGCTTAAATATTCACCCACACTTCGCAAAAAAAAAATCCAGCGAATCACGTCCCCAATAATTCAATTTGCAACCTCATGAAAGATTGTTAAATAAATATTGTAATCAAAGTAATTAAATTTTTTTTTATAATCTTTTTATAATATGAATACCCTTAAACTGCTTCAGGGCATGGACGTTAGGAAAAGGGGGAAGAGGAACAGAGGAGGATTACTGATTACATGCAGTCAACAATACTAATTACTAGGTAATTGCGAATACAGTGTAATCAAAAATCTTGATTACCAAGTAATTCGACTACTTTGTAATTTGAATTAATGTAATTGATTATTCCCAACTCAGCTAAGCTGTGAGGTCATTATCTTTGAGTCCATAATTTCCTTCTCGGAATTTTTGTTTAACCATCTTCCACTTATGAAAGTCTGCCATATATGTACTTCTAAGAATTGACGTGCAACTTCCACTGCATTAAGATTTGTATGATATTCCCAAGGCCAGACATTGCGAAAATGGTCCTTTAGCTATTCGGTTAAATTTCTAAACATCTAATGAAGAAAGCACAATAGTACAATAAATATTAAAAATTAAAAAGAAACAATTTTAATTGGGAGGCTTAGCGAACATTTTCGATAGTATCGAAACCCGCATCATTTATGGGATGACACGATTCGAATCCTGATGTCAAGAATCATCAATTTATTTCGCATGAAATAAATAAAAAAGTCGGTTACTTGCAAAAGCTAAATCAACTCTACTGTGGAGGCATAACACTGGCAGTAGGGTGGCCATATGGCTAAAATGCAACTTGATCGTGATGATGACATCAGGAGGGCGGAAAAAAAAATACTGTGAATCATAAGCCACGACAATAATAGCGAAAACAAACAAAATACTCCCCAGTTATCTGAACAGCCACCCTTGGAGTTTACAGAAACTTAATACCACCTGAGTTTCAAACTACACCACTCTGTCTTTCTCTCTGTCTCTTCCTCTTTCCAAAAAACACACGTGTTCTAAAAATTAGTATAAGGGTATTTATATCCCTTTTAACACGTGCAAATTATAAAAAAAAATATATATAAATATATTATTCGCAATCCAAACCATTCGAAAGAGAACACTCTTGATTTTGCTAATTCGATTCTCAGCGAATATCAATCGAACTCAACTGTTATACGAGTATTGATACTTACATACATACAGTCCACTTGAACTGAATAGGTACAACATTTTTCAAAAGTTTGTGATTCATTATTTACAAATGAAGTGCATGAATTTATTATTTCATCCTGCTAACTCTATGATGTTGGGAAAAGAAATGGGAAAGACTAATTTGAAAAGCACTTATTTTTTTCTGGCTCTCTTATAAGCGTTCCATTTGAAAAGGTGCAGTTTTTTTTTGCGTCAACTGAATAGGTACAAATAATGAAATTACAAAAGTCAAATAGTCAATAGAATGAAATAAAAGTAGTAATAAAAAAAAAAGGTTTTATTTGTTGACTACTAGTGACTACGCCTCCGACATGGAGTCGTAAAGTGGCTTCAAGAAATCTTTTGAAGTATCAGCCGTTTTAGATGATTTATATAGTTAATCACTCTTCTAACTGGCGAAACACTAGCATTAACACCTGCTTTTTGCTTTATTTTCGCAGCTGAGTCACAAGAATTGGAAGCACATCGCAAAATTGCTCTTCTATCAGCCGCTGTTGTGACCGTTTTTTTTTTTTTTTTTATCTGTTTTCATGTTTTTCCCGTACAACTCTTTGTTTCTCAAGTAAGAATAGATAACATTAAAACTTCGTCAAATTTTTTTAGCTATAGCACGCCCGGTTAATTCTCGCTCCTTTAGTAAGTCGATCTGAGCTTTTTCGACACTGTTAAGGGAATTTCCTTTTACCCATGTTTCTCCAAATTTCAATTTAACGATTAGTTTCACTTAGAACACTTCAACAATTGCTTAAACGTGTAAATCTTCACAGAACTCACATAAACAATGAAAATAATAACCATGCACCTATTCAGTTGACGCAAAAAAGAACTGCATTTTTCCAGATTGAATGCTTGCGAGAGAGCCAAAAAAAAAGGTTCTTTTTTAAATTATTCTTCCTCATTTCCAGACAAACAGCTGGAAACATGAAATAATAACTTCATGCACTTTATTTGTAAATAATGAATCACAAACTTTTGATAAATGTTGTACCTATCCAGTGAAGCGGAGTGTATGTACATACATACGTACAATATGTACTTTCATACTTTGGAGGCATAGGAGATCAACAAAACCTACTTGCCATTATGTTCGGTCAACGCTTTTCAATTGTCTATAAAGTTCTCAATTTCTCCTCAACTGCTCTGCGCCATGATTGTCTTGGGCGACCCACTTTTCTGTCGGATTCTACTGTTAGCCTTGAGGAAAATAATGTTTTGACAACGCTTGGCATGTTTGTTAGTCCAGACTTTCAGATTATAGATGCTGTTAAAGTTGATACTAGATGCCTCAGATTCCTCAAATTGTGTAAACAAAAATATACAAGTCATTCGACTATCTGCGAAATTTGAAAGCCCCATGTGAAATAATTACCCAATATTCTGAGGCAGAATGATTCACTTTTTTCCGTTACTTTGAAGTAGTGGATATCATGCAATTCGATGATTACTTGAATCCTTGTTTCGTTATATTTATTGATTCCTTGAATGTTCCATGTTTCGAATCAAGGGACCTGCCTATAAAAGCCGTCCACAATTTTTTCGAAGAATTTCAACCCCTCCATCGGCTAGTTCAACTTTGTTCATATACAAGAAAGTCCGCTTGAAGTCAATTTCGTCATTGACCCCTCCCCAGTTGCGGACGTCATTTACTAACGTCCCCCCAAGTTCTAATTATCATATTCAAATCCCTAATCATAATTTGTTTCCAAAATTACTTTCAAACAAAACCAATAAAGCACAAGAGCCGTGACGGATTTCTCAAGAACGTCTCTCAATTTTAGAGAATATTGCACGCGCATTAAAGAAAGTGCACTCTAGCAGCAAACTTAAGAAAACACTTGAACCTCCAAAGAATCTTATATACAGGATAGAAGATGCAAGAAAGGGTGTACTGTAAAACGAGTTTCGATTATATTATTATTATTATTATGAATAACTTCCTTAGCGCTGAAGTCCTCTGGAATAATAATTAGTGCTGCTCATAAAGGATGATGCATTTCGACGGCACATTAAGTCGTTTCAAACGTGAAATGAAAATTGTGGAAGTATTTTTCGCTCAATGAGCTGAGTGTCTGTGTTAGTTGAACTATCTGAGTGCATCGTTCTGCTATCTCACCTTTTCATTTGAAATGGAAAATTCACACGGTGCTGCAACGGTAGTCATATCCTTGTGCATAGTAATTTCCTCCCCTACGCAAATTGTCGGTTTTTTCAGCTCTGTTTTTGTTCTATGTTCTCCTTCAAAGGATACCTTACAAAGTTGATTTGAATTTTATATGAGAGCGAGGAGAAGGAAGGAAATTATATTCCATCAAATTTTGTGTTTATGTGCCGTGGGAAAATATTTTTTTGTCCTGCACAAAGGATGAAAAAGGGGAATTGAACTTACTCTCATTGGAGTTAATCTGGGTTTGAGTATTAGGATAGATTTTAGTCATATGCATCCATTTTAGCGAAAAAGAAAAGAAAAAGTGCAAGCATCCTGGCAAAGCCCTTCTCGATACCCAAACAAAGGATCAAAGGATGCATTTGGGAAGACAACGTAACTTGAATTGCATCTGCTTTCAACAAGAAAAAAAAAAAAAAAAAAAAAAATAAGTGTTCAATTCCTCAGTCCTGCCACAAGGGATACATGTATTGGTTGTATTGAAGCCGCAATACAGGACTATCCAAAGGAATTTCGTTCACTTGCGTTGTTAATGCGCGAAGAGGAAGAAAAACGGATGTATGAGTGAGAATCGTATTTTCGTCATTATGGAACGAGGACGTTTCAGGTAGAATAGAATAGTGAATGCTGCATGCGTATGAATGAGGATATCCTCGTGTTATGCTCCGGCTGTTAGCTGGAGTACCAGCAGGAGGCCCTTAAACATCTGTCAGTTTTTTTTTTATTTGGCATGAGGATATTTAGGTTTTTCTTTAAATTTTCGAGACGAATACGGTTCATTTCGTGTCTAGAATATGACGTTTGAACACAGAAATCGTGCGGCGTTTTACGCTACTTTGGAAAAAATTAAATTATCGATGGCTTGCCAAAGGATGTCATTTGGATATTCTCCTCATTAAACGTTTTCTGATTCACAAATTTCTGAGGTAAATTACTTTTAAGGCAGTACAATCCCTCACAGACTCTTATTATCCTATGTGATTTTCTTTATACCACATTTTTCAGTGACCTAATGATTTATACGTATTCGATTCAGATATTTCTCTTTTTTTTCGCAAGGTATATAATTAAATACCATGGGATGAAATTTCCACAGCCTCTAGTGTATTGGCAGGGGGATGAAGGATGTAAATGTAGGATTCTTGTGTTTAAGTCTGTGAAATCTTGGCTGGTATTTAAGAAAAAAATCTCATAAGAGGGGTTGTTATGTTTTTAATTTGCTATGATTTACGTATAGAAGGATGGAAGGTAATAAAGGAAATTCGCACGAAAATCAGAACTCAATGGTTGAGGAAGAAAAGGTCATTCTAAGAAGTTAACAAGAAATAATAAATATTCTCATGGCCTAGGGTAATTTGCTTTACTTTTGAAGGGGGTGAGAAGTGAGTGGGAAAATTTGCAGAATTTCAAAACTCCGGACGCGCTAGACGCTAGAAATACAGCTGTATACATATAGATATATGGAAAGGTTTTTGTCTAAGGAAAGGTTCGGATTAAAAAGGCACCGAATCTAATATTCTATCCTTAGCACACACTTCCATGGTAATAATGTGATGCCAATTGAAATACATAAAAAGTCTTTATGATTAAAGATTGAAAATAAGTCGTCAACTGGCCAAACATCGAAAAGATTTGATAGCGCCTATATGGGTTCGTATCTGTTCTCTTTGCTTAAGCTTTTCAATAGTAAACAAGGCAAAGTTCAAAGGCAAAGCAACCACAAGACCAATCTAAACTCCTGAAAGTGCAATGGTTGTTTAAGTTCAAACGTCACTTCAGATAACATTTCAATTATAGCGAAGTCTATTTTTGTCCTCATATTCATTTATACAATTCCAGCCAATACTGAGATCTCTGATTCCTCTTTCACTCTCCGTTGGACTGCACTTCGTGATCTAACGTAATTAACCTCGAGTCTGGTATTTGTTTTATCATTTAAGATTCCTTTGCGATATTTCCCAGCTTCAGCTAATTCCCAAAAGTGTGAAGCACTTAGGTAAACCTTTTACAAAAAAGAAAAATGACTCACGCTTGTGTAGGAGAAAAAGCCACAGGAATGTAGATGTACATTGCACCCTCACCTCGTATTGATTGTAATACCGACATGCAACAGAACATTTTGAAAATGGAAATGCGGTGAAATAGGTAAAAGTAGAATCAAGGTTAAAACCTCCAGTCGGTTTTTTTTCCCACCTAAAAATAGTTTCCTATGTACATGAGTCATAGTGTAAATAGCACTGCACAAGTGGCACTCTGAGGGCTTAGTCACCGCCACCGGCGATAACTTTTGGTTTCCTGCAGTGGTGCTGAACAGTCATACATAACTCATCGATTTTTTGTTTGCTGGAGTTTAATTGAAAATTAGTTCAGCGGGTAACATTTCGATATCGAACAGTAGTAGCACCTAATGGTGGTGTAAATGTTTTAAAACAATTTGAAATAGATAACCAACCAACCCACTTGTTTGCATTTTATAGGAACTAATTCTAGAACCAGGCTTAAGCTCAAATCAGTTCCGATAAATCAACCATACATAAATTCGTCTACACATTTAGAGCAGAGAATCCGATCCATAAATCAAATGCAATTAATGTTGAATAACTCATTCAATTAAAACCAATCAAATCGCAATCAATCACCGCTCATAAACGCAAAACCCAAAAAAATACTGTTTATCTTTCGGTTGTGTTTTTTTTTTTATTGAAAGAAAAAAATAAAACAAATAACGCGGCAAGTAGGTATTGAGAGCACAGAAAGACGTTGGACACATCGCGTTCAACTTTCTTCCTTCTGCTGCTCGTCTTCGAGGAAAAGTTGCTATACAGTAATTTAATTAAAAACTTTCAACCGTTGAATGGAATTCGAATTGAGTTTCTTCATTTGCTAACATCTAACAACTACTAGAGCGAGAGAGAAATAGAGAAACAAATCCAAGTCTCTAGAAGTAACCAGCATGGGAAACTCGTCGTCACATACTCACGAACCCTTAGAACGAGGGTTCACCCGCGGCACATTTGGAGACGTTAAAAATGGGGTAGGTACAATAAAAAATAAAATGAAAAAATTAAAACTTTGACTTGAGAATTTCTCCTTTGTTTTTACCCTTAAATTGAGGGTGTTTTCTCCTTCTCCTTTTCTACCGGATCATTAATTAACTTAATTTTTTCTTTAGAAATCCGCATCATTCCGTTTTAGCAAAAAATCACCGAAAAAAATGGATCGTCTTAGGCGATCCTTTCGCGATTCGTTCCGTCGAAGAAAGGACCGCGTTCCAGAATCGTCGAAACCTCATCAATGGCAGGCGGATGAACAAGCAGTTAGATCGGCCACATGCTCGTTTGCTGTGAAATATTTGGGCTGTGTGGAAGTGTTTGAATCTCGGGGTATGCAAGTTTGCGAGGAAGCTTTGAAAGTTCTAAGGGTGAGTAGTTAGCTATGTGGCAATATTTAATTACAATGTATTCGTATTTTTTTTAAAGTCAAATAGATGAAAGGTAGGTTTTCAATCCTTATGAAATACACTAGCCGCACTCCAAAATGTAGGCAACGAATTGAACATTAATTTGATATGTAATTGAATTCTCTAAGTAGAGTCACATATCTCGACTATATGCAGTCGAGTCGAGCTGATTGTTGAAAAATTTGATAGAATGCCAAAAATTGGGTGACACGGCTTAAAGAATAGAGATATGATATGACTACTCTCTCTATAATTTCTTCCCCATTAAGATCTGCCCTTCTTGCCACGTATCTTGATTCTAAACAGACGAGTTGCATGGAAATCCGTATTTTGCAAGTCCAGAAAGGTGATACAATTTGAAATGACGATCGTGGCATGAAGTTAAGAAAAATATCATAAATTGCCCAACGTATTTAACTGGGTGTTACGACTTAAAAATAGGAATATGTAATTCATGTTAAATTTACCCCAAGTAATTAAAAATCGTGTACAATAATGATGTTGTTTTCACGTCCAGATTACATTAATTGCAAATCTGCACAAATGCCAATACTAATTACAACAGAGAGCGGGGAAGATTTCCTACTGACCACTCAATAATCGGAACCTTTGCACCCTGTAATTAAAATTAATTATTCAATTACACATTGTCATCAAATCGCCATCATGAGAATCGTCCATATGCCGTCGCCGCATTGGTATAATTAAGTACATCACACACAGTGTCACACGGATGAGAGAGAGAGTTCAACCCAAAATGTGGACCAAAGGTCAATTTTCTTCTTGTGAACGTGACACGGAAAGTAGGAGTAGCAACGTGGCTCCAATCTCCTTGGTGTTGTTGATTTAATTGATACAAAGTCAAAAAGACGTGATGACAAGAAAACTTCTCCCACCAAGGAGGTCATCGGCACGAGTAGACTTTTCTTAGCGCAGAGTGTAACTAAATTGCGGGCAAAAGCTAATTGTCAACCACCTAGAGGAGAAAGAAAGAAAAGAGGTCAACAGAGTCAACAATTTGTTACTGTTGAAGTCACGCTGTGTGTGTAGTAATAATAATCATCAACACCACCATCATCATTTCTACGTTGATAGAGCTTTTAATTAAATCTCCTCCTCTGGAGGAGAGTCGACGAAAATGAACTTAAGTGAAATGTTGTCAGCGTACAAATTGCTTTGAGATTGAAACTGAATTCTTAAGCGATAATAACAAATACAATATTATTGTCCAGATGGCAAGGCAGTCGGGAGCAGAATTAATTGAACCTAATGTCGCTAGGGGTATGCAGTGAGACGGTATTTCTGATTGTTCTATTTGCGGGTGTAGGGTTCGACCAGATAACCCAGTTACATTTGTAATGAATCATCTAGAAAGGCATTCGGGTAGGAATTGAATTGTTATCGGGGCTAGTTGCTCCACAAATAGTACATAATACTTATAAATATTCAATTTAAAAAACATTGCCTAATCATTCTCATTTTTTATTGTCGTTTTAGAATTCTCGACGTCGCCCCATTCGCGGTCTACTCCATGTCAGCGGTGATGGCCTCCGTGTGGTCGATGACGAAACTAAAGGTCTTATTGTCGATCAAACTATTGAGAAGGTTAGCTTTTGCGCTCCGGATCGCAATCACGAACGTGGTTTTAGTTACATCTGCAGGGATGGCACCACTCGCCGCTGGATGTGCCATGGATTTTTGGCCTGCAAGGACTCTGGTGAGCGACTGTCTCATGCCGTAGGCTGCGCCTTTGCCGTTTGTCTAGAACGTAAGCAGCGCCGCGATAAAGAATGTGGTGTTACGATGACTTTTGATATGAAAAACTCAACGTTCACTAGAACTGGTTCTTTCCGTCAGCAAACGCTCACCGAACGCCTTGTGAGCAATGAAAGGGGAGTCGATATGAATGGAACACCTTCGGCTGCCGTTCCACCACAGCCGAAGCCCTATAATCCGTTCGCGATTGAGCGACCACATGCAAATCCGTCAATGCTAGAACGACAGGGATCATTCCGTGTAATCGGCAGTCAGTCGCCGTTTAAGCGACAAATGTCGCTGCGTATCAACGATCTTCCGTCCAATGCGGAACGACAGAAGGCATTTTTAGACGCCGGTGGAGCAACACTCACCACTCCAAATCGCAATGTCTCACCAATTCCAGAGATCTCTCCTTTGAGATCACTCACCGAGGTGGATACCGTCAGCCAGCTGTGTCAGGAACTTAGTCAAGGGTTGTCATTGCTTACACAAACCGACGATGATCTGAATTTCAACAACACCCTGAGCATCAATCAAAATATTTTAGCCGAAAAGCAAATCAACAATCCCCAGGCTACTACTCATAGCAACGGTTACAGTTCCGCTTTGGAAAAAGTCACTACACCGCCAACAGCTCAAGTGTCTCCGCGCGTAACTTCCAGTCCGCCACCGGCAGTTACTCCAACTACCACACCAACTTCACCTAGTTCTCCATTGGGTGTAGCAGCACCAAGAACCGTTCCAGTCGAAGTAGTGGCGCCACTTCCTAACGCTGACCAGTGGTTGGGACACGTAGTGAAAAGCACATCCCCAGCACCTGTTTTAAAACGACCTCCAACGCTATCGTTGCAAAACAGAGCCAAGTCCCTGAGTGCCGCTCCGGTAACGGCAATCTCTCCAAACGACCCATTCGATGCGGAGTGGGTCGCAGGAGTAACAAAGGCGACAACGCCCGAAATTCACCATAATACTAATCCGTTTATATCACCGCCGAAGGCACCTGTGCAATCATTTCAGGTGCAGCTGTAGGACGAGAGTTTGTTTCAAAATTTAAATGCAAGGGGGAATGTTTAAATTAATTGTTTTAATTTTAAATTGTTATTTGTTGTTGATGATCTTAGTTCTTTATGTATTCCCTTTGCCTTAGCTGGTGAAACAATGCAAAGAGAGTTAAGAAAAGAGACAAAGATACCTGACCTTTGACGACTCTTTTTAGAAAGAACGCTTGTATCTCTTTCTCTCAGACTCTTTCTTTGGCTTAGGGATCTTCCAAAAAAAAAAAAAAATGGTTTTCTTTCCTTTCCAACTCATCTTACTATTTTTTTCTTCCTATTTTGTACAAATTGTATTATATTTATATATAAAATTTAAAATATTTGTATTATTATAATTTTAGACAAAAAGAAAATACTTAAAATGCTTGCATAATATAGATACAAATGAAATATATATATATATCTTTTCCTGTTATTAACTAGTTGTAGATACAAAATGATGAAATAGAATCCCTCCACCCTGTTTGTGCCCACCACATACATACATACATACATACATATGTACATGTTATTTGGCTTTGTGTTTGATTTTGTTAGTGCAACGTTCCCAGAGATGGCGCTTTGTTTTTAACTGTAACACTTGGGGAAAAAGGGTCTAAATGATATTTGAATCTCTCGACCTTTTGCTGATGTTTATTGTTTTTACCTTAAATTTGTTCATTTACAAAGAATTTGCAGAAACCCATATTATCATATCATAGTCAAATTGATCTGTCGGTTTTACTGAAGAAGTTTCGATATTTGTGAATTGTTTGATGATTGGAGTTGTTTAAAACTTTCTCAAGAACTATATTTGTCTGTCCAGTGGTCTGTGAAATCGAAAAGGCCTTCAACAAATATCATAAATTGGTCTTGATTGAAATAGAACTTATTATACTGGCCTTGCTGGAAGTCATACCTAATAACCGATTGGCGAAGATTGGCAATGCGGGCTTTGACCGTATGAATCGTTCTTAGATTTGGCGAAAGGTACGTTTTCTTTCTACAGAGGAATAATGTGACTGAAACACGGAAATAACTAGCAACAATTTTGTGGGGATATATCGGGGTGAACTGATAACCTCAATTAAAACAACGCACAACAGAAGTGCCTTACTTCCACTTTCTACGCAGCTTGTGACTGATTTGTCATTTTTTAGTTCGCCAGCCATAATACCAAATAGCGAATAATTAGCAAAGTAGAGCGATTCCCTTGAAAAATTTTACTTACGAAAGATGCATACCCAAGTCAAGTAGACTTATTCATATATACATGTAGCTGCCACCAACTACACTATTTTCAGTAGTTGGTAGACGAGCTGTGCAGTTGCAGTTAAGTTTCTCACTAGATGGCGATAGGTTCAGCGTCATCTACAAAAATGTTTTAGTGTGAATAAACGATGAAAAAGTGTGTTCCATTCGACATCTACTCGCAAATACCTGCATGTACTTGGAACATGGCCCCAATAAAATACTGCCAATAAAGGCGCGATAATGAAAAAAAAAAAAATGTACCAGTCATTTATGCTAAGTCTAAAATGGTGCAAAAAGCAACTGCCCTTCCCTTTCAACATTTTCATTTTGTTCTTTTTTAGTTTTAAGTGTCAGTACATCTAGCCAATGCTTTTTTGAGTGGGCACGGCAATTAAAGAAATTATACTCTGTATATTTAATCTAAACTTTCAATACAACTGTGAATTTAATACAATAACCGTTCTGTTGTAGCCAGACCAATTTAATGTCGGCAAAGTTGTAAAACCTACTCAACATAAGTACACTCTGTAATTATAAAGAAAATCTCAACAAAGTATACTGCTACTGCTAAGTTTTAAATTTGAAGTTGTGACAAGCAAATCCTAAATTTTGGCAAATTGAAATTTATTGAGGGTACCGACCGTCGATAAATTTTGACATAAAAGATGAATTTATACATAAATCTGGTCACGGGGAATTATTATAAAATATTCTAGACAGCCTTAATGAGTGAACGAATGTGCAGTCAAGTTAAGCTTGCGGGTCAAGTTTTTTTACTTGATTTAACACATGAAGCTGGATGGCCTACATTCTCAAAATTATACTAGTATACCTACTGTGATTGAAAATTATTTAAACGTGTTTCAGCACAGATTATTTCCATGATTCCTAGTTAAAAAAACGAGATTGGCGAAACCCTGTTTTTTTTTTTTAAGTTGGATGAGACTTTAGCTAGTACAAAATATTCTCTTTTTCTTTGTTAGAATAAATAGGGTCTCCACAAAAACTGACGAAATTATAAAAATTATATCAAGTTGTAGTCTCCCACTTAACATGTAGATGTGAAATCAAATAAGATAACTGCAATATGAATGATGTCGTTTGTAACGCGAGTTACTAAATTAATGTAATGCAAATTACTCTGAAAAACGTAGATTTTCTTTTAAATAATTGAATCATATTTTATTTTTATTAGTTGACAAAATTAAGCAGAATTTGCTTATGAAGAAAGCGTCGTCTCCCAAAGTTGTAACGCGAGTTACCACTAAGTTAAATGCTTTTCTAAATAAATACTGTGATCACCATAACAAATAATAGTGTCAATTAGAGTTCTGAATGTAACGCGAGTTTCCATGGAATATCCCTTATGATACTTAATGACTTTTTGTTCCAATAACCCCGATCCCCGTCCAATCATCAAACTGTTATCCACTTTGAGTGCTTTATTTTTATTTATTCTCTAAATTCTTTGTAAGGTTTTCAACTATAAACAAGTCCATCCCACTGACAGACATTTGTATGCAATTAAAAGAATTTTAAAAATTAAACTCCAACAAATTTATATAGTCACACGCACCTTGTTCCATTTTTTTAGAAAAGAAAAGACAAATATTCTGCACCAATTTAACTCAAATTAAATTCTTACATAATTGTATAAAATAAATTGCAATTAGGATATTTTCACATAAGAATTAGAGAAATTACTATCGCTTGCAAAAGGGTGTATGAAAGAAAAAATAATAACAAATCTGAGAATAGATTTAAAAAGAAAAATCCAATTTTAGATAAAATATACTTAAAAAATATTGAATATTGCTATACATACATAAATATTTACTAATTTTATTGATGTAAAGTTTAAAAAAAAAAATAAATAAAAAAAACACACTGTTGATACTTAATGTATAAAACAAATATATAATATAATTTAGTTAATACTTAAAAATAAACAAACGTTTTTAACATTTAAGGCACAAACCAAGTTTTTCCATAAATTTAATAAAAATCATGAAAAAAAAGAAACAATTTAAACATTGACTGCACAAGGAAAGACTTACATCATCTAAATTTTTTTGCTGTGTAAAGTATTAAATTAATTTTTTAAATGTACTTACTATATAAATGCGAAAAATTAATTTAAAAAAAGGAAGAAAATCGCAATTTTTTACCATCTGGACGCTTTATACGATAAATTCAATTAAATTACGTTCCACGTTCCTGTTCCGGTGATCAGTAATTAATTAAAAAACAAATTACATTCCAACTGATCTCAACATTCACAATTCGAACGGATAACAGGTGAACGCAGACAAAGCAATGCATATCTCATTTTTTATACTATGTAAAAAAAAAAAACAAAGCTAAAAAACTGTTAAACAATTGTATATTTCTACAAAACGTAAGCTATATTTTATTAATTTGTTTAATTGTTGGAAAAAATAATAAAAAGAAAAAAAAAACAAATAAATAAAATTATGAATATTCAATTTATGATTAGAATCACATTGGGAATATAAATTAAAATAAAATAATAAAACAAGATATTTACTCTAATATATAAATGTGTATAGAAATGATGTTTGTATTTTATTTCTAGTTTCCATTAATTTCCTTCTAGTTAAGTTTCATGTAAAGAAAAAAGACAGCAAAACTATTTAAAACAATTTTTAAACTTAAATTATCTTTTGAAATTTCTTTGAGGTTAGTTTTAGTAGCGTTCAGATTTGAATTTAATTCGGCAGTGGAAGGCATTTAAAAATATATTTAATATGTGTATACATACTCTTATATTAAATGTTTAGTTTTAGTTTCGAAATAATTTAAACTATTATGTACTTAAATGAAACCAATTTATTTTTAATACAAATATAAATGAAGTTAATTTAAAATGTGAGTTTTGTTTATGTAAATTTAAAGTTACCTACGTGTGATGAATAGGTTCGTTCGGGTACTCAAATGCAAATGCAATATTGCGTCTAAAAACATGTGCAGACCGTACGAGTACTGAGAGACTTGACCAAATTGAGAGAGATAGAATTTCGCCTTATGAAAAAACGAGCTAGCTATAGCTGACAAGTTTGACAGCAAAAATAATTTCAAATCAGAAGAAATAAATTTGTGAAATACATTTTGAACTAAATAAGGCTTAATAAAGCTGATTTGATAGAATTTTCTCTCGATTCATTTCTGAAATTTGAGGTTTGAATAGTTTTCGGCAATGCACATCGCTTTACAATGACACTGGGAATGAATTTGAACTCTATTGCGTGCTACCTTTACAAGTGCATAAGTAGATACTATACACATTATTTTCTTTAGTGGTTACTACATGTTACATGTACACATTATTTACTTTATTGGTTACTACAATGCACATACTCGTATATATCCTTATGCCTCTCATACTTCAAAGTAAATGACCATCAGATCAGCCTAGTCGAATATCCTCGAAGCTGTTTTAAGTATGCATTTCAGAAAATTCTTACGTTACAAAGATACAAGAGGTAGAGGTCATAATTAGGCCGACTTACCATCAGCTTGTTGTTGCTGTCTGGCGACAGCTTTCGGACAGTATATAAGTAGAAACTGCAAGACACTGCATTGCTGTTTGCTCCTGGCTCGCATCTATTCTAGTAAGTAGCCTCTTCTTTTTCCAGTTGGCGAGTGGATGGTAGCGCATGTCCAATTTTTGTCACCATTAGGTGACGTGACTTTTTTCTCAATGTTACCGGCGAGTCAATAGCCCCCGTGCTAATTCTTAATGGTAGCCTTAGCTGCTTGTTTAAGCTGCACCTATTTGGTTTAGTTTCTATTGTGCTTTTGTTCATACGATATGTGTTCACAAAGGCTAGTAAATTAGACTTGTGTGGCTGCGGTCTTAGGCAACGACAAACGAAAAAAGATCAAGATGCTCAACTTTAAAGCGAACGACATGATAGTACCAAAATCGCATGAGGTCAGCTTATTAAAATTGATTTTCTTATATGTGTATGTATATTATAATACTTTTGCATGGAATCATCGACTTAATCATCTGACTGTGACACATTGTTTATAAGACTTTACTCTTAATTGGAAGACCCTGTTAGTAAGGCTGGTAAATAGTCCGCGTAAGTAAAATTTCTTAATGTTTATTCAATAAATGCAATTTTTGAAATTTGTGTCCTTCAATTTAGGTAGTCAATCGTAAAACCTGTATGCATTCCAACACCTGACATGAATGTTTCACCTATTGCAAAGGTGACGGAAATTTCGTTAACTATTCGTCTCCAGCCTCAAGCCAGAAACATATGGAGCCAGAGTCCACAAGGACTTTCTCAACATTTTTTTCTAATTCATTGGCTGATCTCTAATTGGCTGGTCCAAATTGTTTCTCGCTCAAGTTGTTAAGGCTTTGCGATGGATGATAGACATAAGGCTTGCGATTAATAAGATACAAAGTGGCACTTGCAACCTAGCCAACCCAACGAAACAGTAATACAAGACACGAATAGTGAACACGGAGTTGAACGTTCTATAAACTCCAGTGAAACCCCAAGTTATCAATACGCCACAAAGGTCTGGCTAAAAGAAGTAGGTGCATTCAGATTGTTAGATATACTGTTACGTGACTGTACATCACGTAACAGTATATCCACAAACAGACCCAAGTGTCTAACAATCCGAACGCGCCGATTTATCATTAGAAGTTAAGAAAGTGCATACATTCTCAAAGGAAGTGTCCAATCAAATAAATTCGAGGTTAAGAGCACAGACCCAACATTACATAAAAAATACCTACCCTGGAGAAGCTCCAAAGTAGATAAACTGAAATGGAAAAGCCCTAACGATAATGACCTAGCTTCGATTATTGAAAATAAAAAGTATGCTATTCTGTGCCCGCAGATGTACAGATGTGTGGATGTAATATGGAGCCGTGCCTCAGTTCTAGCCGATGAGGACAAATCAAATTCGAGCTGATTTCTGTCAAGCTAAGCCTGAGAACTGAATTTACCAGCGGTCAGTGAATTTATTCTCTTAACACACGAACCGAGCCTAGAATGCGCAGCCAATACATCCCAAGATTGGGCCCTCGTCTCCGATTTTAATCTCAACGAAATTTTTGGGTTGAATTTCAAAGACTTCATGCACTCAACGTAGATGTGATTTATCCAACCAAACTGTCGGTTAACTTAAAATAGAAAGTCAGTGGAAACTATTTTCGACTGCCCAATTGTTGAGTTACATAAATTGGATTTTTTTAAGAGTTAAATAAAATACATGCAAAAATTAAAAAAAAAAAACATTCACTCACATGTTATTCTTGAATTGATGGTGCTTTGTGGCTTTTTTAATTCGTTGATTACCTGGAAAGATACAACATAATTGAAAGAGATTACCTAATTCGAGAAAAGAATTTGTAGTTTGCGGGGGAGTAGTATTAAATGTAGTTATAATTTCTAGATTAGCTACATATCAAAGCTATTATATTTTATTTATGTGTAGAAATTACCTTTTATTTTCTTATCAAAATTATCGACTCCAGTTTTAACAACCTTTTCATATAAATCATGTTAAAAAATGGAAAAAACACCGTAACCATTCTTTGCTTTGTGCCGTTATATTTTCTTCGACACCCTGCACTTTCCAAAGAAAACCTTCGAAAAAAACACCAAAACTTCAATATTTAATTATTTGACGTTAAATTTAAGAACACTGCACTTTTTTTTTTACAAAATTACACTAAATTTTAGATAAAACAAATAAATTAATAAAATATAATAAATTTTACTTCGATAACACTGCATTTGAAAGTCACGCTACTGAAAATGCTGAACAAAGAAACGAGAATATCCGTATTCATCGGCCATTTGATAAACAACTCGCTTACACGGATCGTATGTATTTGTTCAGTTTACGGTGAATCGTGAATGTGATTAATTCATATTGCCCAACTCAAGCATCAGAAAAGTTACTGTCAATGCGTTTGTGTTTGTGAATTAATTTCGTCGTGAAGATGAGATGCTGTGATTTGAAAATTATGAGTGGGCGGTGGAAATAATTTTTTTTTTGAGATTTTTGCAAAATAGTTATTCAATTTGTGCGGATTGTGAATTAATAATAGGTATATTCCCCTACTTGACCGATTTGCGAATTTCTACGAAATTTGAAGAAATTGGTAAAATCCACAGAGGCCAGAATTTGACCAATTTTCGTTAAATTTTTTAGAAATTCGTAACTCTGGTCAAGTACTGGAGCAGACCTAATATGTAATTTATAAAGAGAAAGTGAGGAACAAAATCTGCTAGAATTGTTCGAGCTTTTGATTTTGAAAGTTTCGCAAGCAATGAAATTTCGGAATTGGAGAGCGCGTGATTGGCCTATTAGAAATAGGGTGTGGATTGAAAAACGTCAAACGTTTTAAAACATTCAACATTTTTTTTATTTTAAATGAATCATAGACATTTTGAAATTATTGAAATATGCCATTAGTAATAAACGAATTTAAACTCTCGTTTTTCTTAAAGTCGCCTCTAACTCCAAATCAGTAGTGATAAAGATAAATGTCACTCCTAAAATAGGAAACAGTTTAGGGCTGTCAAAAAAACTTTATTCTTTGCGAGTTTACTCGTTCGAGTAAATTGGAGTGGAATTTGAAAATAAATTGGAAAATGCGTATTTTGCTTTTGTTCGTTTTTCTGCGTGGAAATGGGATAGAGGGTTAATTATGTACGACATAATTATGTACTGTACGTACATATGTATATATCTATATCTACCTATGTGATGATGTGCATATACATATGTATGCATACACATGTTTGTAGGTAAGATATATATGCATATTCTTAGTTATATTAACTATGGTAGTGGAGAATTTGGCTGGAGTAGTATATAATAGTACAGACAAGAAAAAAAGTACTTATGAGGGATCAAGCGCCAGCGAAATGTTTGAAAACATTCAAGCACTGCAGCTACATGCGTCTCCCATTGAACCCGAAAAGACAGCGCCACAAGATACAGTCAACCTAAAATTGCGCAACATGAAGGATGTTATAGAGGGGCTAGCGAACTTCGTGTAAGACAGCAACAACGTGATAAAGAGAAAAAGGAAAATCATAACAGCATTTGCAGACCTATAGGAAGAAACCAAGGAGAGCTTAACGAAAAATCGCGCATCGCAACTAGAAGGGAAATCGCGGGCTACGAAAACGGAGATAGGTATGAAGCAACCTCCTAATATAAGCTTACGCCACCAGTGAATCCATCCAGGCCGATAGAGATCGGTTCGGCTAAAAGAAGAAGAGAAACTTCGGACAATACCGCAGGCGAGAAGAGGTATAAATACAAAGAGTTTATATTAAAAGCTCTGGGTGAACAAGCGGATATTAAATCTTTAACACACGAAGTAATCATAGAATGCAAAGACCTTAGCGAAATAACGATAAAGGCAAATATTGTATATGTTTTGACCGAACAGTTAGAGGCGTCTATATTTAGAGTTGCTATCCCCCGCCCAGCCACACTGAAAATACGAGGAGTTGCTAAACAAAATTGTAAGTGAAGCAAGCATATACCATCATATTATCATCACAGGAGATTTTAATGCATGGGCTACACAATGGGGCAGTGGGTCCACAAATGTCAGACGTCAAACACTTTTACAAGCTTTCTCATGCCTTGAGATGACGTAGGCAACACCAGCACGTTCCACAAGAATTGTAGGCTCTCGGTCATTGACATCACCTTCGCAAGCGTTGATATAATGGCACGTAAGCGAGAAATATACTCACAGTGATCACCAAGCAGTAATTTGTGAGATAACATCAAAAAGAGGCTCTAATCCCAAAAAACACTTAAGTATCGAATCCGGGTAGACAGACATTTGTTTTGACGAAGAAATTTTCTGTGAAATGATACTGATGATGCTTAAGGAACTGTGCAAAAGATGCGTGCGATTCCTCAATGCTGAGTAGAATACCGACAAATAGAAGAAATCCAGTCTTTTGGTGGAACAAAAATATTACAGATCTTCGAACAGAGTGTTTTCGAGCCAGAAGATGTCAGCGGTCGTTCGAAAGGCTTGAGAAAAGAACTTCGTGACGAAATCGGAAGAAGTAAGAAAGCGAGCTTCAGGTCTTTATGCAAAGAGGCAGACAGAGCGGCTTGAGGCGCCGCTTACAGGGTGGTATTGGCAAAAATCAAGGCGCTATTTTTTTTTTTTTTTTTTTTTTTTTTTTTTCCGAGGGTAGGTAAAAAATCTTCATGAAGACACTATGAGGATCGGTAGCGCGTGCTCATAGTAGTGTGAGATTTTTACTCACTAAAAAAACCTCCCTTCGTAATAAATTTCTTTGATTACATACTACAACTAAGTTTTGACTTATCCAGCAGTTTTTCTTTCACGTATTGAGATCGTTTGGCAGGTCCCTTTCCATTGAAAGTTCCTGCTTGTTCCGCAAATTAGGCGCGGTTTCTTGCTATCGCGTTAAATCGAAAGGTTTAGTCCTTTGTAGACGACGCAGTAGATTCCTCTCATCTAGAATTCGAAGGACTTCATTGTTAACGTGTCCTTGTAATCTGTCTTTATGCTTACGCGCGAAGTTTTTGATTTCATATTCGACTGTCGCAATTCCTAAATCTCTATGGATATCGCTATTTCTAATAAACCACGGTTCATTAACTATTGATCTTAGCACTTTATTTTCAAAAGTTTGTAAAATATTGACATTACTTATTTTGGTACAACCCCAAAGTTGTATTCCATATGTCCATATCGGCTTTAGCACTTGCTTGTATAAAAGCAGTTTGTTCTCTACATTAAGCTTGGAATGTTTTCCAAGTAACCAGTACATTTCTCTGTATTTGGTTTCGAGTTCTTTACGTTTTTTCTTCACGTGCGATTTCCACTTCAGCTTAGCATCAAGTGTCATTCCAAGATACTTAGCCTCTTTTGCAAACGGAATTTGAACCGAGTTTGAAAAGATGGGCAAATTATTTATTTTCTTATAAGTAAAATTGACATGAACAGATTTGTTTTCGTTTAAAGCTAGTCGCCAAATCTTAGTCCATTCATTTACTTTATTCAATGCTTCTTGCAATTTTTCAGTCGATTCTTCGATCGTTTTACCCGTTGCCAGGATGGCAGTGTCGTCGGCAAATGTAGCTAATACGGTGCCTTCTTCTTGCGGTATATCGCGAGTATATAATAGGTACAAAAGCGGTCCAAGGACACTTCCCTGCGGCACCCCAGCCCTTATTTCTTTAAATTCTGAATATTCATTTCCGAGTTAGACTCGGAAAAGTCGACTCGTCAAGTATTTTTCCAGAATATTATATAAGTGTTCCAGCAGAACTTGTCGTAATTTATATTTCAATCCTTCATGCCAGACCTTGTCAAAAGCTTGAGAAACATCAAGGAATACGCTCGAGCAAATCTTTTTTTCTTCGTAAGCTTTCTCAGTTAAATCAGTTATTCTATGCACTTGGTTTATTGTTGAGTGCTTGGTTCCAAACTGGTGATTGGGAATAAGAGATCTTTCTTCTATAACCGGCTGTAATCGCTTAAGTACTATTCTTTGGGAAACTTTAGACATAATCGGCAGCAGCGAAATAGGTCTATACGATTTTTTATCATTCGGCGGTTTTCCTGGCTTCAGAATCATTATTACTTCCGCGACTTTCCATTGACTCGGAACATATTCTAATCTTATCGCTGCGTTTATAATGTAAAGAAACTTAACTAACGCTTTTCTAGGTAACGATTTAAGAAGCTCTCCTGTGATTAGGTCGTATCCAGGAGCTTTATTCGGTTTCAGTTTCTTTATTTCTTGTTGAAGTTCGGTCAGCCTTGCATTTCTTATTGTGTAATTGTGAAATGCTATATCCGACGCATTATCATTTTCAGCAAGCGCTTGCCCATCAAATGGTTTAAATGTTTCTTCTAAATGGGCGGCAAAGACTTCTGCTTTGTCTTTATCATTCTTGGCCCATTCGTTGTCATTTTTCTTGATTGGGGCCGCTTGTATTTTCGGCTTTTTAATGCCTTTTATAGCTTTCCAGAGCGAATAATTGGAATCTTTGTCCGCTGTTAAGCTTTCAATGCTGGTTTGTATTGTCCGGTTTTTAAAATCAATAATGGCCTTTTTTAGCAAGTTACACAAGTGATTCAAATGCGATTTATGTTGCGGAGCACGAGTTTGTTGCCATTTTTTACGCGCTTTTCTCTTCTCCCTTACCATTTCTTTTATTTCCGGTGGATATTTTTGGGCATGATTGATTGGCGTTTTCCTTTGATAGGGAGTATTTTTCCACGCGGCGCGCTGCAGAACTTCAACAAAACGATCAATTTCGACTTCGAGTTCAGAAAACGTCCTAAGTGATACTCTCAGTTCGGTATGTTCTTCAACGTCTTTTTTAAAGCCTTCCCAATCAGTTTTTCTGCTAGTTAGTCTAGCAGGTACATTTTTTTTAATTAGGCGTTCGGTCATCGTTAGAATGATAGGGGAATGATCGGAAGAGAGATCAAAACTTTCATCAATTTTAATACATTTGTCTGGTATTCCTTTTACAACAAAGAAATCGATCAGATCGGGTATTTTGTTGTTATCAGTCGGCCAATATGTTGGTTTACCAGTCGAGTGAAAGTCGCATCTGTGTTGCATGCAGGCGTTGTAAAGTGCTCTGCCTTTTTGTGAGACACATCTTGAACCCCAGAAGGTGTGTTTTGCATTAAAATCACCGCCAATAATAAAATTCGGTCCAAGAGAGTTGAAAATATTTGTAAAATCATTTTTTTCAAGCCTGCAACGCAGTGGACAATAAATAGACGAGACATTGAAAGAGTAATGTCCATTTTTCACGCGTACAGTGCTCACTTGCATTGTTTCAAGCTCTATCATAATCTCTTCAGAGTGTTCGATGCAATCTTTTATGATTAAAGACGATCCGCCTCTGGCTCTTTCCGACGGGTGATAAGCGTGATAGGTACTGTATCCAGTAATGTTTACACGCGATAGTTTCGTCAGGTGAGTTTCACAGATCAAACATATGTCAATGTCATTTTCCCGTAGAAATATTTCTAGCTCTTCTAGTCTTTGTATGAGACCGTTGGCGTTCCATGCAACAATTTTAAGAAGTTTCGTCATGTTCGTTTTGAAATGCCCCTATTGTTAAGCTTATATTCAAGCTTCTCCAACCTTTCGACAATTAGCGTGTTTGTTTTTGTTTGCTCCTCAAGCCTCGCAAGGATAATAGAAAAGACGTGAGATACGGGGTTTTCCGAATTATCAGTGTTCGTTTTTATTGATGTTGATGCTTGAGCACGCGTCTGCATGTCAGAATCTGATGGCTTTTCTTTAGGCGCTTTTACCTTAACGCGGTGTGGAATTTGATCGGTGTTTGATGTCGCAGCTTGAGCGTACGTAAGCGCGCCAGGGTCGGCTCGGTTGTCTCTAGTCACCTTTCTTGCAGCAGTTTTCGACTTTTCCTTATTTACCGGTTTTGAGGGTGGGTTTTCCGGCTTCATAAGTTGATCTCTTCTTTTTTGTAATTCTTTGGCTACTTCACAGCCTCTGTAATTAGCCGGATGCTTACCATTGCAGTTAATACACGCTGCAGGGGTTTTTTTGTTTACACCACACTCTTGACTAAGATGTTTACTGGCGCATTTGACACATCGCGGTTCTTTTCGGCAATATGTTTGCGTATGGTTGAATCCTTGGCATCGCTTGCACTGAGGTATCAACCTTGTATTCTTGCGCATGGGTTCGATTTTGACTACGACATTCAGAATTGTTCTTATTTCGTAAATCTTTTCTAAACTCTCAGCCTTATCAAAGGTTAGCATAAAAAGAGGAAGCTCGCGCTTAACCATCGTTTCCTCGCCTTCCAATTTTTGCTTTTCCCGTTTAATTAAGTTTACCGCATCGACGATTTTAAAGATTTTGTTCTTCAAATCGTGAACAACGTCTTCCTTTCGGCATGAGGCATGAAGTCCTCTAGCTACGACTCGTATCGGTCTTTCAGATTTATTTTCATAAGTATACCACTGGATTTTTTCAGTATTCAGTTTATTAGATACTGAGCGGTAACTGTCTGAGTCCTTTACGTTTACTTTCCATTTGTTGTTGTTGAGCGATGTTACTTCAAAATCGGATAGCAACAAAGGTTTGAGAAAAGAATGCAGTTTATTATAGTCTGCAATTCCGATCACGTATATTGGTGGCGGTGGTCGTACCTTATTTCGTGGATTTTCTTCGGCACGCGTGATTATTTTGTCAGGCTGTTCTTTACATTCTCGTTTATTTTGCGTGTTTTCTTGCCTCGTTAACATTTCGGGCGAAGAGCCAGCTTTTCGTTTTTTGACAGGCCGTTTTTTTTAGAATCCAATTGGTTTCCCGACTTAGTTCTTCATCATCCGTTTTATAATCCGTGTTATCGGGGACGATTGAACTCGCAGCAGACTCATTACGAGGTTTCGATGTATCATTAAATGCTTTATTTTCTGCTTTAAGTACATTTAATTCCTTTCTTAGTTCTTCGCAGAGAAGTTCCATTTTACTTAGCCTGGTCCGGAGTTCCATATTTTCGTCCGTTAGGCTTTGAATTTTCGCTGAAGTCCGTTGTTCGTGCGCCGACACTATCGATGTCGCCGGACTTCTAGTTCCGCACGTTTTCATGGTAGATCTTGATGTTGGAGATCTAACTACCCTAGTACCTTTTTTAAAAGGGTCAGATGAACGCAATAAATGGCTCTCCCCAGAATCCGTAGAGCCGACCTCCGAAGAGGGTGGATTTTCCAGTGTACCTGGACCGCCACCTGGGGTATTAATATCTTTCGTTTTGTTCATTGCATGTTTTTGTATACGCCATACTCGGTATACGGAGGGTGGATTTTAGTCGCCTCTTACGACAGGCATGCCTACCTCGGGTATATTCTAACCCCTACCCGAAGGGATATTGGGAAAGAGAAATGTCTAGAGCTGTTGAAGAAAATTGTCACAACACTACACACTACGGGAAGATCAGCGCAATCATCAAATATCAACGATATCTGAAGTCACAGTAAATGAAGTATGGAGTGCCCAAAAAAGCACTTAATGCTGTAACCCTAAATCTTCGTCAGAACCATGCAGCTATGTATGTCTTGAAAATGGTACCTTTCCCTCAATACGGAAGAAGCAGGAACAAATCCCGACGAAGCTTCGTCCTACGCTCAATCTGTCTACTTGATATATTGGGAAAGATACTAGAATGCCTAATATTCAGTAGATTATCCCTGTTCACTGAATCACAAGATGGCCTCTCGGACCAACAGAATGGATTCCTAAAGCTTGATCCACAATAGATGCTATTGGTAAGGTGGTATCAATGGACAAGAAATCGATACAGGGTTCAAGATGGGGACATAAAAAATATTGCGGAATGATCACACTTGACGTGAAGAACGCGTTTAATACAGCAAATTGGAGCTATATAATGGATGCTTTGACAAATACAAATACCCCAGGATATATCTTGCGAATATTTCTACTAAAGGGTGCTGATGTACGAAACCGACACAGGGATAAAGGAGTACTCGGACCGCTTCTATAGAATATAATGTACGATGGTATACTGAGATTGCGAATCCCCGATGGAGTACAAATTATAAGTATCGCCGACGACATAGCGATGTAGTTTTGGCAAAACACTTAGACGAGCTAGAGTTGAATGCAAACGAGATTATCACATCTATATAACTGGCTAGAATTAAAGAGTTTAGCCTTGGCAGAACACAAGACGGAGGCAATACTTATTAGTAGCAAAATAAGAGAGGCCGTCAAAGTCAACGTGGGGAGTTATACACTCCAAAAGATGCATAAAATATTTCGAAGTTATGACAGACGACAGGCTAAACAAAAGCACTGTACGCGCTTTTGAGAATGTTGCCAAATGTTGGGGCCCAAGAAGCATCAGGAGACTATTACTGGCTAGAGATGTGAGCTCAACAATGCTCTACGCATCCCCGATCTGGGCGGATGCGTATAGAACAATCGGTCCAGGATGAACAGCGTCTAACACTTAGAGTTATATCGGCTTATAGGACAACTTCGGATGAGGTGGCATACGACATCGCTGGTATGATCCCTATAGCCATCCTAGATAATGAAGCAAAAATAATACAGGATGGAAGAACTGAAAATATTGCAGCTAAAGAACTAAGAAGACAAGAGAGGGCAATATCACTGAGATTGTGTCAACAACGATGGGGTACCCTACACAAGGGTAGGTGGGCATACAAACTAACCCTCGAGATAGAACCCTGGATAAGTAGAAGATATGTATAAGTTAGCTACCTGTCGGGTCATGGCGGCTATCGCCGATAACTCCATAGCTTTAGACGTCAGCATGTCCTGGATGCGACGAAGACCCGAAACATTAGTTTTTAACTGCCCAAGGTTCCTTGAGGGTAAACGAAGATTGGAAAAGATTGGAAAGTAAATAGTAAACTCAATGCTGCAAACATAATAGCGGAGATGCTAAATCGGAGAGCAATTCGGACGTGGCTAGCACTTTAATGCTTCAAACATAATAACATAATAGCGGAGATGCTAAAATCGGAGAGCAATTGGGACGCGTTTAGCACATTATTAACCCGAATAGAAATCGAGCTCAGACAAGCGGAAAGTCAGACAAGAGTGCTGTAAACCGGAAAATCGGTCCACGAAATAATACCTGGCGGTAGTCCCGTGGGGCGAATGTCTGAGTTAGTGCAGGCAAGGTCTGGTCAGTAAGAATCTGATACCCGCAACCTGGAGCGCGGTGTATATGTAAGGTTTGCTCATCTGCTTATAAAAAAAATACGTAGATTATACATATGTATGTATGTATGTACCTACATATGTATGCATAATTAAGTACACGCACAAAGTACTTATTAAATTGACCTTCTTCATTCATCTTCCTTTCTCCTACATACAAAATTCACGGACAATACATAAAAAAACTGCACATAAAACACAATACCCCCTTCGGATAGGGGTTAGAATATACCCGTGGAAGACATATCTGTGGTAAGAGGGGACTAAAAATGAAAATGAAAGATATATTACAGGTTCACTGCAAAATCAACCCTCTTCGGCTCTAAAGATTCTTATAAAAACTTCAAGCGTATCTCGATCTCCACCATCAAGTTCGAATATCTCACGAAAAGGAAATCCGCTGAAAGCGCCAGAACCCGAGAACCGGGACCCAGTAAAGTGCAAAAGTTTTGAAGAGGAAACAACGATCTCCAAATCAAGCTTAATGAAATGAAGCTACTCTTCCAAGAGGTTAAGAAAGAGCTAGATTTATGTACTTAGAGAAGAAAGCAGTTACACTTATCTCCAAAAAGAACGCAAAGGTAGACCATCCCATTCAACTAGTCACGAATATCATACGGATGAAGAAGAGCTAAGACGAAACGACTTGGGTATCAAAGGAAAGACCTAGCAAGAAAGAAGAGCCGATTTTTCACCCGAAGTCTCATACCCCCATTAGATGTTTGGATAAACCGCAAACATGGAGAAGTAAACTTCTACCTGACCAAGTTCCTAACTGGGCATGGCTGTTTTTGGGTATATCTACACCGATTTAAGCACGAAGGTGTCCACTATTGCCCAAAGTGCGAAAAGGTGGCAGTTGTTGGGTTTTTGGGTTAATGCTGTTGGGTTGTTAGGTTAAGGCTGATGTTCATTCATTTAATTTTTAATGCATTTTTATTTTTCAATTCATTACAACTTGTATGCTAGACAAAAAACGCTTAAAATTAGCTTAACTAACTTAACTACTTTATTGTAACTCTAAGATAAACCTAATACTTATAACTATGTCTTTCAACGTACCTTAATTTAATTCTTTATTTATTTCATTATTTTATTACTGAGAATTACTAAGAAAAATTAAAAAACTTAGTAAATGAACTTATACATATAACTTTTGTTTGGTCTTAAATATAAAACTTAAAAAACTACCTAAAAATAAATCTTTAACTACCTTTTTGTAACTTATTCTATTTTACTCTAATTACGTAATTAAATACGTACTTTTTTGTGTTTTTTTTTCTTTAATTTTTTAAAATTTTGTTTGTGCTGTGAGAAAAATAAAATGTTTTTTTTGGTCTTATTGCCTTCCTACAAGCTACCTAAAATACCTAAACCTAAACTATATAAATCTGCCATTGCAAAGAACAGCCAACTTTAAACATTAAACAGGCTACCGTGGATTATGGGGAAACGATAAAGGAATTTCCTCTCTTTCGGCTACCCACCAAAATTGTCCGTACTGACGTTGCACGTCCTCTATATCGCAACTCAATACCGCTCTACTAAACCGGAGACGCTCCACTCTGCTGTGGCTCACGTCTCTGTCGTAGTTGTGTCGCCTATCTGCAGCTGTCCGAGCAACATGGAAGTTTAGCGGCACCGTCAATCTGTCCTAGATCAGACCCTTCTCATTAATATATAGGGGAACACCTCTGGGGGAACAAAGCCATTAAGGCGCACTTTCTTGTGACACTTGTAACTGAGGTAATAAGCCCCGGAGATCAGGTTGTTCATCGAGCTCATTGCTCTTGCATGGTGCTTTCGAATCAGCTTGGTAACGAAATTATCCACTCCAATTATTAACCAAATTCATTGTCAACTGAGGTTGTTCAACCTCGGAGTGCGGACGCTATCGTATCGATGATCAAGTTGAACGTTTCATTTTCATATTGTTTGCACAAATGTAAATTCAACAGTTTTCTTTTGTCATTTATTATTTAATTAATTTTTGTGGAATAAGCATTTTTAGCTTTAAGTATTGCATGTACATTTAGTATAAATAGGGAAAATCAAATAAAGTCAGCGAGTTGCATCAGAACAGTTACCCAAGACTTTTATTTACTTCAAGTGAGTCTGCTTGAAGAACTGTTCACTGAGTTTAAGGAATAATCGATACAAGAATCGATTTGCGCATTCTCCAAATAGTCTAGGTTTATGCGCCTACGACTAAATTCTTAGAACCAAAACTGCATGAATGCAGTAAGCGACATAACAAACGCATTACTTGTGAGCTTTGCCGCCAGGAAAGAGAAAGAAACCGGACGTCGACCAGAAGCTTAGGCCTACTAGATAAATGTCAGTTTAGTGTATGTAGACACCCACTCCGCGAAGTAATGCCTGACGATAGTCCATTGAGATGAGGGGTATAAAACGAATAAGTAGGGAGGTGGGTGTAGTCGGTAAGAATCCGACATGCTGTGGAACATGGAAGCTTCTCAGTATCTTTGAAGATTCACCTTCCTTTTCCCCACAAAAAAAAAACAAGTCGAGCCACTAAAAGAAGATAAGTACAAAGGGTTGCAAGAGAAACAAACCCAAGCAAAATCAAATCCTCAGCCTCCAATAAACGTCTTCGAGATGACAGACTATAATAAGTTGCATTGCCTCCTCAAAGAAACGTTGGCATCTAAATTTAAGGTGGAAAATCAAAGTTTTTGACCCCGATGGCTACCAAATAGTATCCTAAAAATTAAATACCGAGGAGATTCAATAGTATACTTATGACAATAAAGGCCACTTCGTGTTGTAGCAGGAGGACTCCGCCCCTCGTACACTAAAGAAGATGTTATGAACTGCCTTCATGGCAAAGACTTGAAAGGAAAAGCAACAAAGGGAAGGAGATTATAAAATACTAGTTAGGCGTGAACTTCCCCCTTTTATGTTTAGTTTTGATAAGAACGAGAAATGTAAACGATATTTAATACTATTCTAAATATCGTCGTCAAAGTCGAACTTACTCGTATGCGTAAGAGCTCAAGATCGATCATTCAGTGTAAGCGCTGTCAAGGCTTCAATCATACGCAGACTTACTGCCAAAAAGAGCCCCGATGCGTAAAATGTGCCTGTAAATATCTCTCGGAAGAGTGCGATTTAAATAAGCAAGTCCCAGCGACTTGCACAAACTGCAAAGGTAAATAAGCCGCGCCGAAAGAAAATAAACAAAGCGGTATTAGGCCAGATCCAATCTCCCAATTTTCCTCTATAATACTCGCGAAACTTGAGCAAGACCTTCTGCAAAAAATCGACGAACTAGAAGTATTCTTACCAAAAAACAACATGCTTGATTCTGAAACCCATTTGACAAAGGAATCTCGTTTAAAAATAAAAGGATACTGTGCGGATCCTCCCTCTTCATTAAATACTGTATTGACAGGTATAAATATGATTAAGTACAGTTCGCGTAAAAGTGAAACAGTTATACTACACATCACGTTCATTTATTGCCCTCCGCGACGCACACTACAAAAAAATGACTTTATAAGTCTCTTTAACTCACTTGGACCGGATTTTATTATTATTGGTGATTTCAATGCGAAATACATCTTTTGGGGTTCAAGAGGTAATTCACAGAAAGGTAGACTACTTTATGAAGCTATCATGCAATTTGGTGTTGACTTCTTTTCAACGGGGTAATCATAGACTTCTTTATCGCAAAAGGGGTGGATAAGAACTTTATGAACGTCGAGGAAGGTTTTGATCTCTCCTCAGATCACCAGATGTATTGACAATAAATGAAAATCTAAAAAAAAAGGAGCGCCTAGGTTAACTAGCACCAAAACTAACTTGGTCGGCTTTCGAAAATATTGTTCTGAATGTGTCGCTTAAAACACCGTAGGAAATAGAAGACGAAGTCGGCAGATTTATTGATGTCTAACAAAGTGCCGTGTAGAACAATACATCCTTTTAGGAGGAAAGAAGTCCCAAATAGCGAAATTAGATATCCGCCGAAAATAAAAGAAGTGATACGAGAAAAGTGGAGAGCACGCAAGAGCTGGCTACAATCCCCAGCATAAAACTCACTCGAACCACCTACGTAATAAACTCAAAAAGGGATCTAAGATTTTTACATATCTCGAAGGCTTGACTGCCAAAAAATGTTCAAATTACTCACTCTGGAAAGCCATGAAAGGTATCAAAAAACCCCAAATGTAATCGCCACAAATAAAAAAAAAAAAAAAAAAAACAGTGGCGAATGGGCAAGAGGAGAGAAGTCGGATTTATTTGCCGAGTACAAAGAAGAAACGTAAGACATTAGACGGATAGGCATTTATACAAAATATGGTGGTATGATTACGACACCTTATAACTGTAAAATGTAAACTGAAAAATAATAAGGCTCCTGGATATAATTCAGTAACCGGACAGATCCTCAACGAATGGCGAAAGAAAGTTCTAAGCAAACTCCTTTTCCTTATAAATGCTTGACTACTATACGTTCCAAGACAATGGAAGTCGCCGAAGTTATAATGGTTGCAAAAACAAGGAAAATCTCCAAACGACAAAAAATCGTACAGACCCTATATTGCTCCTGCTGATAATATCAAAGGTATTTGAAAAACTCCTGTTGAAGCGCCTACAAGCGGTCATTGAAGAAAGAAAATTTGACGTCTCTCAAACCTTTGATAAGGTATGATACGAAGGATTGAAGTATAAGCTACGGCAGGTTCTTCCGGAATAGTTATAGAAGATTTTAGAATCCTACCTTGCGAACAGACCTTTCCGTGTTATGTTTAAGAAAATATGCCATCCAAATGTATCTACTCCTCAAATCTTCAATTATTCAATATCTTTGTGTTGAGTTAAGAAATAATATTGAGAAATATTTATTAGTTGTGGTTTACTGCCCCCCTATAGCTTTAAAGAGGAGAACTTGAAAGAATTTGAGGATACCCTTTCGAAGTTGAGTACTAAGTACGGTAATATATTAATTGGTGGCGACTTTAATGTTAACCTTTTAGCTAATAACAACACTACGCGTCTTTTACATTACCTTTGTAATTGGTGGTATGATTGGGTCTGTCAGTCGTTAACAATCTTTATCCTACATGTTTTCAATCAACCGTTAATCCATTTTTGATTGATTTGTTCCTTACCAGTTCAAAGTGCAAATTACTCAGCAATGATCACGTTCGGCCTACTTCAGAGTTCATTTATGATTTTTTATTTTGTTCTCTTGATTTTCATTCCAGTGAGACACATAACAGTGAATCGTTTAGTTACAGGTCGTTTCGTAATATTAACTTCTCAAGCCTAGGTCGGGACTGTGTCCTCTTCTTCCTCTTGGGATGAAATCTTTTATACACCTGACATCAATTACAAAGTTCAAGTAAATATTAATTCTCTTGTGAGCAGATTATATGACAATTATATTCCACTTGTAACCAAACGGATTAAACCTAAATGTTGCCCCTGGTACAATAATTACATTAAAATGCTAATTAGGGAGAGGGAACGTTTTTTTAGGTGCTATAAACAAAATCACACAGAGTTCAATAGATTACAATACACAGTATCTCGGAACAATGTTACGATGGTAATACGTGCGGCTAAGGTTACACATTTACTTCAAAAACTCGACCCCACTCTCAGGTCGAAAGAGCTCTGGAAAAATCTTAAAGCTGTAGGTGTAACCGAGGATAGAAGTAAATCGAAATGTTCGTTGAATCCTGAAGATATGAACGTGTTTTTTGTTCCTCATTCTAATGTTTCAAGGGCTTTTGAAGTTGATTCGCCTTCACCTTTTATTGGCTCAAGCCAATATTTGTCTTTCGACTACGTTGAGATAACCGACGTTTTGGGTGCAATTCGATTCATTTAATCAAATGCTATTGGTCCAGATGGTATTTCTTCTAAATTCCTTAAGCTCATTTTACCTATGGTCCTAAGATATATGCTACATATATTCAATGCTTGTATTTATAGTTGTCAGTTTCCTGAAGAGTGGAAAAAAGCCGTACTAGTTCCAATTCCCAAAACAGTGAACCCGTCATGCCCGTCAGATTACAGGCCTATTAGTTTTCTGTGTTTTCTATCAAAAGTTTTTGAAAAAATAATCTCCAAACAGATACAAAATTATCTTATTTCGAATAAGTTAATTTCTGATTGGCAGTCTGGTTTTCGAAATAATCACAGCTGTGATTCAGCTGTCTTGAAAGTCACTTCAGATCTTCGTTTCGCCCTAGATTCCGGTGATTGATCATCCGATCTTGATGAGTAAGCTTAAAAATAATTTTAATTTTTCATCTACTGCTCAGTCTATCGCGTGCTCTTAACCGTGTAGGACATATCTCCCAAGTACTGATTTTCTCACCAGTGTTACTTAAATCAGTGAAAATTCTAAAGCGTGCGCTTTCCAAAAGTGATGAGGATCTTGTATCCTCTAGCATTAAAACAAGAAAAACTATTCCGTCAAACATGGCGTCGCGTAGTGTAAACTCCAATAGTAATTATTGGAGTCCATTACAATGTTTAGCTGACTCTGATAATGAAGAAGAAATGAACTTGCCAAAACGGCCGACCCCTAAGAAAATTGTTATACCACCTATAAAAGTTTTACAAAAAAATTGTGATTTCATCCACAAACTGCTAAAGGAACTTAATATCGTTGATTACTCGGTTCGCAAAATATCGATCGGAATAAAAATTTTCTGTGAATCAATAAACTCTTTTACAAAAGTTTGCAATGCATTAAAAGAAAATAAATGTCAATTTTTCACGCATGATTTGAAGAGTGAACGGTCTTTCAAAGTGATCTTGTTTGGCTTAGACGAACTAGATACCGATTCTCTTAAAACTGAATTAATCTCTCTTGGTCTTAAGTGTAAAGACATTAAAATAATTAAAAAAAATCACGAAACTTTCCAAGATGTGTTCTATATTGTTTATTTAGAAAATGGTTCGATACGCCTCTCAGACTTACGTAAAAACATTAAAACAATTCGTCACACGCAAGTCAAATGGGAATTTCAACGCCGCTTTAAAAATAAAGTCACCCAATGCCGAAATTGCCAAATGTTCGGGCATGGTGAAAAGAATTGTAATGTTAAGACTTATTGTGCTAATTGCTCTGCTAATTACAAGACTTCAGATTGTTTTTCTGTTGGTATTCTAAAGTGTGCGAACTGCAAAGGCAACCATCGTTCAACCGATCCAGTCTGTATAAGTCGTTCAAAATACTCTGAGTCAAGAGAGAATTCATCAAAAAAACCAAACGCGCGACCTCAATACACACAAGATCATAGTGTACCAACAAAAACATTTAACTACATGAGTGCTGATGCTTTTCCACCTCTCCCAAAATCATCGAACCAGGTGAAACGTCAGCAACCATCACAAGTACCTGCAGTTCGTGCGAATGCAACAACTAGCTACTCCAATTCAGCGAAAGAGATTTCGTCGACCTTGTTTTCTGAAGAGGAATTATCCTCTTTCACATCGGAGATGATCTCTCGTCTGGGAAGCTGCAAATCTAAGGCAGAACAATTCAATGTTATTGCACAGCTAGCTACAAAATATCTTTATTCTAATGTCAAGTAACACAATTAATTCCTTAAAATTAGTCTGTTGGAACGCCAGAGGTATTCGTAAAAAATGTACTGAATTTTTCAATTTTCTCTGTTCTGGTGATGTTGATATATGTCTTGTTTCTGAAACGTGGCTCAATAGTAATTTTAATTTATCAAATAATAATAATTATATTGTGTATAGACTGGATCGCCTTAATAGAAGTGGCGGCGGTGTAGCCATCATTATAAAGAAACGAATCAAGCATACTCTGTTACGTTTAGTCAGTACGAAGATAATAGAAGCAATTGGTGTAGAAATAACACTCAAATTCTTTAAAACTGAAAATCTTTTCGGTTTACTTCCCTGGAAAAAATTCTAACCCACAAAACATTTATAACTTTAAAAATTACTTGCGAAGACTATTCTGCTACGATACTTTTGTCTTAGGGGGTGACTTAAACAGCAGACATCGCTCATGGGGATGCTTAAAAGCAAACTCGTGGGGTAATGCATTACATGACTTAATGTTAAGATATCCAGTGCAGCTTTTGTATCCTAGCAGCCCCACCTATATACCAGCTGCTACAAGATTTTCACCTTCAACTCTAGACGTTTTCATAACAAATGTCCCAAATAGTCTAACTCAGCCATTTACCATAAACGCACTGAGTTCAGACCATCTCCCAGTTGAATGTAGGATCTTGTGCAACCCTGCTCTCAACGAAAAAACATTTTTGGACTATAAGAAGGCTAACTGGGACCTGTTTAGATCTCACACAGATAGACAAGAATATAGAATTTTTTGAACACAATCTTTTGAACAGTGTCCGCTTTTCGGTCCCAATTAAAAATACAAGGAAACGAGTTATAGTTCTTCCCCGCTATATACTAAACTTAATAAAAAATAGAAATCGATGTAGAAGACTTTGGCAGAACAGAAGGTCTCCAAATGATCTCAGTGAAATGAAATTCTTAAATCGATTGATAGCATCTGCAATCTTCGAATTTAGAAATAAAGAATGGAACACAAGACTTTCTTCTTTGGATAAAGGTTCCAAACTTTTCTGGAACTTGTCTAAAATTCTTAGAAAGAAGAACTCGGAAATTCCCCAACTCGAAGTTTCAGGTAGGCTTGCCATCACCAATGAAGAAATATCTGAAATCCTAGCGCACGCCTTCCATCAAAATCATCAGGTATCGGCAAATACTTCAATTTTCCAAGTAGATTCTTTAGTCCAGAATGCAATAGATGACTTTAATAACCGAGAGTCTGAAACTCTGCCAATAGATGTATCTATTGAAGAGGTTAAAGACATTGTCTTTGAACTAAAGAACCACAAATCACCTGGTCTAGATGAAATCAACAATTTGGTCTTAAAGCAACTACCATTAACTGGCTTCCGACTGCTAAGGTTCATAATCAATTCGTGTCTAAAATTACAGTATTTCCCAAAAAAATGGAAAATGGCCAAGGTAGTACCCATTCTAAAAACTGGACAACCCCCAAACATGCCAAGTAGCTATAGACCAATTAGTCTATTAAGCACTTGCAGCAAAATCTTGGAGAAAGTTATAAGGAATAAGCTTCTTTTATTTCTTCATGAAAAAAACGTCATACCATCTCAACAGTTTGGGTTTAGAAAACACCACAATACGTCTCACCAAATTCTTAGAATTTGCAAGCATGTGAAAGCAAAATTAGCAGCGAAGCAATCGACTGGTCTAGTACTTCTCGATGTCCAAAAAGCTTTCGACACAGTGTGGCACCAAGGTCTTCTTTATAAACTGATCAATTGCGAATGCCCTCCACATTTGATTAAACTTATTCAAAGTTTTCTGCCGGACCGATACTTCACCGTATTCATTAATAAAAATTACTCCAGCCAAAGAATAGTTCCAGCAGGGGTTCCTCAGGGATCTGTATTGGCGCCAACTCTCTATAATGTCTATACATATGACTTTCCCACTATCCCAAATTGTGAAATTGCGATGTATGCAGACGATACTGCAATATATTCGTCTGATCAATATGGATATGCTATAGAGGCCAATTTACAAAATGCGTTAAACACCATCTTCGAGTACTATAAGCACTGGAAAATTAAAATCAATGCTGAAAAGTCTCAATCTATCTTTTTTTACAAGAAAGAGAAAGAATTGTTTCTTACCAACAATTAACTTAAAAGTCAACAACTGTGATATTCCCTGGGTAAGCTCAGTCAAATACCTTGGTATTTACCTCGACAAGACGCTAACCTTTGGTGAACATGTGAAAAATATTCAGTGTAAAGTAAATGTGGCCATAAAAATGTTATATCCCCTTATAAATCGCAAATCATTACTGAGCAAAGGCCACAAACTGCTCATTTTTAAAACTATTTTTCAAGCTATAATGCTATATGGATGCCCAATTTGGGGAAATTGCGCAAATGTTCATCTGAAGAAGATCCAAATTCTACAAAATAAACTATTAAAATGATATTCCGCTTACCTTGGTTCTTTTCTACAATGGTTCTACACGAGAAAGCCGGAGTCATACCAATCACAAGGAAAATTGAAATTTCAAACGAAAAATTCCTACTTAAATGTGAATCTATAGATAACCCTCTCATAAATAATTTACCACATTAATAATAAATGTATTATTCACTATCCATTGTATTATTTATTCATATATTTATTCACACACATGTATATCATTTATTTCTACCTACCTCTTATTTATTTATTTATTTTATTTTTATTTATTTATTTATTTATTTATTTATTTATTTATTTATTTATTTATCTATTTATGTATTTATTTATTTATTTATTTTTATTTATTTATTTATTTGTTTACTTGTTCACTAATTTATATAGTTATCTATTTATTTACTTATGTACCTGCCTATTTTAGTTACTTCAAGAAACATTCTTACTTACTGTGATACTTAATATCTACATATATATATATATATTTATTTATAATTAATTATATACTGGCGTTCCAATGGTTCCTATTTTCTTTTTAAATGAAGGTTTTTTCTTATAGTTTTCCTTCCATAATTGAATTCATGTGCGTAGTGCAGTTTTAAGCCCATTGTATATTTATTTATCTATCTTTCATCTACTGCTGTCAAACTGTTGCGAGGGTATCTTCAAAATAGGATACAAATGGTAGAAACTGATTGCAGAGCATCTTTGCCTATACTAAGGACCTCTGTTGTTTTCACTTTTCATCAACGACCTTCCAGAATCAATTATGTATTGCAAGGTGCTAATATATACAGATGATGTCTCCATCTACTTTACCCGTCGTATAGGTCTAATGTAAGATTGTGTTGCTCGGGTAAATGAAGATTTAACTTTGGGCCACTTCAAATAAAATTATGCTCAATCCCTCAAAGAGTGTTGCTATGATTGGCTCTAGAACTCGAAACAATTCATCAGATTTTCTTTACAATAAATTATTCTTGACCGTAATGTTATTCCTTATGTCAGTAAGGTAAAGAACTTAGGCTACAGCGTTAACTCCACTCTGATTAGGAAAATCTATTCTGGATTGCATACACTCAGATGCTCTTCGCATCTGCTGGTTCCCAGCATGAAAAAGTATTTAGTTGAGAGCCTTATCATTCCATTTTTCGGTTTTAACTGTAACATATATCCTTCTATGGATTATGAATGTAATCGCAAACGAAACGTAGCTTTTAATGATTGCTTGCGATTCATTCACAATATTCGAAGGTATGAGAGTGTTTCACATCTAAGCTCAGATCTTTTGGGAATTAGGTTAGACAAATACTACTCATTCAGAAATCTCTTAACATTGCCAGTATAAATCAGAATAAATGTCCAGAATACTTAAACTAAATGGTGCATTTTGTTCAGTCACGTGTATGTTTAATTTTGCCTCGCTTCTCTCACACAATTGCAGAGCGTTTCTTCATAGTGTCAGCAATTCGACTATGGAATAGTCTTCCTGTTGAATTGCAGATTCATCACATTTTTCAGAGGAAGATATTTCAACACTTCTCAACTTAATCTAAATTGAAATAATAATAATAATCTCATTCAGCTCGTAGAACAAATAACTTTATTATACAATTTTCTTTTTTTCTTTTTTACTTTTTTAAAAGTTCTAATTGTACTTTTTATTTAGATACTTAATTTTAAGATATTAAATTGTGTATTTTATGAAATAAAATGACTTCCACAAAGAAGTATTCTTGGTCCGGTCTTGTTGTTAACGTATGAGTCAACACTGGAGGCGTACCTCAAGAAGACTATACTGGCAACGGAAATTTCAGTAACTGAAAAGCTTTGCTTACAGAAAAATAAACAAAATTAATTCATTACAATTACCTTATGCAAAAGAGGCAATACGAGTATATCTAGGAATGGCACTATACGCGAAACTTAAATGGAAATCGCACGTTAAAAATAAAAGCCACGAGCTCGAAAGTAGATTCAGACAAATGTATTGGCTAATTGGGAGACATTTCAAATTCAGCATATATCATGTATAACAAACTGCTTTTATGGATGGTAATCGACTAACAAAGGCCTCATGGGAGCAGCATGAAACATCCAACCAAATCGATCACATTGCGATCAGCCGCTGATTCAGAAATTGACTTCTAGACGTCCGAAACAGACGTGGAACCGTCTCGGGGGCAAGAACCGTCTCATCGGGCAAGAACGCGATCACTATCTTATGTTAGCTATTACACGCCTTCGTACTGCATCTGGCAACAGTAATCGCTCAAACCTGCTTAACATTACCAGGTTCAATACTGACAGTCTTAGGGATCCGCAAGTGCGCCACCAGTTCAGGGACCATCTTGCCTTAGAAGCAAAAACAATCAGCAGCACAATACAGGAAAACGTGGATGACCACTGGAATGGTGTAAAAAATGTTTTTGCAAGTGTCGGTAAAAGACATAACAACCACCGCACATGGCTACCGGCAGACACCTGGAGACGGATCGATGAGCGTAAAGCAATCGAGGCTCGGTAGAGAGTATCGAGCTAGAAGCTCAATATCGCGTGGAAAAGAAGAAAGTGCAGCGTAGTGTAAAACGGGACAAACGTCATTAGATCGACTCACTTGTTCATGGGCTGAAGAAGCAGCAAGCAGGTGTGACAGTAGGACTGTCTATAACATCACCAAAGAGCTCATTGGTAGTCGCAACTCCAAACAACATCCACTTAAGAGTTTAGATGGTAACCTTCTGATTTCGGATGAGGATGAAGAGATCATTTCTCTACATTCCTTAACCACTTAGTCGATGATAATATGAATCTCGAACCATAATGAGTCTTCCGAAGTAACGAACTCCCGAATACGCACCGGAACTCCCAGTAAACCTGAAATAACAGTAGCAAGCAAGTACCCCACAGCTTTGGGTATTGATGGAATCTCTGCCGAACTATTCCAAGTGGCGTCAAATACATCGGCTGAACTGCTACACCCGCTCATACGGAGAACGTAGGAAAATGAACAATTTCATCAGGAGTGGAAAAGAGGGATGATCATCAAGCTTCCAAAAAAGGAGAATCTGATGGATTGTGGAAACTGCAGATGTATATGCGTTCTATCGGCCTTAGCCAAGATAATAGCTAAAATCATATTAGAACACATTAAGGAACATTTAGAGGGCTGTCGTACTAGATCCTCCTGCATCGACCACATAAACACCTTACGGAGCACAACAGAGCAATACCGTCCGCTACATCTACTGTTTATCGACTTCGAGAAGGCTTTCGACAGCTCGAATCGAGATGCTATCTGGTTGGCTTTGCGCAGGAGAGGCATCCCAGAAAAACTCATAGCTATTATCAAGGCTACATACGAGGGAAGTAAGTGTTACGTCTTATACAATGATAAGGTGTCGAATGATTTTGAAGTCCAAACTGTCGTTCGTCAGGGGTGCATACTGTCACCGCTGTTGTTCTTGGTGATCATCAGCGATGTACTCCGTGCAACATTGATGGAAGGTAACAATGGAATTCGGTGGACTATGACAATTTATCTTAAACACCTCGACTACGCTGACGATGTTTGCCTACTTTCACATTGGATAATGGACCTTCATCTGATGGCCTAGAACCTAGGAGCTGAGGCAAACAAAGTGGGGCTTAAGATAAACACAGCTAAAACAAAAACCCTGAGCACTTCTAACATCCGCACTCAACTCAACATTGCAGGACAAGTAGTCGAGAAAGTTGACAACTTTCTATACTTAGGAAGTGTGATCTCGCCTGACCGCGGTGGCACAGAACTGGATGTGTGTAGCAGAATCGGGAAGGCAAAAGCTGCATTCGGAATGCTATCGAAAGTCTGGAGAAGCAATGTTCTCAGCTTAAGAACCAAGCTGCGACTGTTCCGTTCCAACTTGGAATCAGTACTACTATATGGGTGCAGTACTTGGAAGATGGATAGCACTATCACACGCAAGAACCTTCATAAACAGATGTCTAAGAATCATCTTGAGGATCTTTGGCTCAATCGTATCTCCAACGAACAACTTCATCTGAGAACAGGCCATGACATTATACCACCT